>CM062804.1:592033738-592469932 GCA_031772625.1 Pinus tabuliformis
GGCATGGGTTTCATGCTCAAGGGAGATTTATTTTTAGGTCAAGCACTCGTTGAGTGCTTCTAGGGCTTGTCATTGAGTCGACAAGTCAATTGAGTCATTATCATGTATGAAAGACCCTTTTGGGAATGTTACATATTGTAAAGAAAATTTATTCGAGTCAAAATAAAGTCAAAAAACCCTCCAAGACCTCGTCATGATGCAATATTCAAGTCGACCTACACTCACTGACAATTCGGCCTAAGAGGAGCAATTCAAGCCAATGAAAATCATATATAAAGGAGACATCGACCTCACTTGGAAGACACACTTCGCACACTCAAGTTCGATCACAAAAAAAGAAAAGGAGTGCGAAGAAGAAGAGGACGAAGGAGGAAGAGAAAGTCGAGTTTTTGGGATTGTTTTTGGGCTAATACTCTCCACACGTGCAAAGAAATTAGGGCTCCTACTATAGTAGAAGAAGCTAAATTTCATAAGTGAATATATATCATCAAGCATAGCTATTTGGAAGAAGAATTCTCTAGCATAGATAATCCACCCAAGCGAAGAAGAAAGGAGAAAGAATACACTAATATTTCTCACACGTGCAAGGTTTAGGGTTATGCAAAATATTTTCCTGGGAAGTTGCAAAAGAATATGTTGGACACGTCGAAGCTACAAAAGATTTCACTGGGCAGGTCGAAGTTGCAAAAGAATTTGTTGGCGAGGTAAAAATTGTAGAAGGAGCCACTGGAATTCAGTTTTGCAGAAGTTGTTGGAAGCGAGGTTTGACGTGGTCTTGGAGGGTCTTGGTCAAGGGTCAAAGGTATTGGAATTTGCCAATTGAAGGTCTATAAGAAGAGAAATAATTCTGGTGGGTTTTCCTATCAAGTTAAAGAGGTTTTGGCCTAGTTTATCGCCTACATCTTGTGTCCTTTGTCTTATTGTTCTTTATGGTTTGGTAGTTGTTTGATGAAGAGAATACTAATAATAATCAAGTGAAAGAAGAAAGCTAATCAAGTTAAGTAAAAATACATCACAAGAATTTACCAAAGTAAGATAAATTATCTACTCTAGTTTCCCCTAGATTTCTCAACAAGGTATGTCTCTTCTTCCTGCTCCAACTACAACATATCATTAGAGCTCCTAAACTCATTGGTATGGATTCCATGATCCATCTTCCTCATTAAATTTCTTATTGCATGCAAGTGAAACAAACAGAGGCGTGTTTCAGCAGTTGTCATTATTACAATGGCATCAACGACTCTGTGTTCATTTACTTTCAACTGTTGACTCATACATCCTTTGTATACTAAACACTGGAATTTTCGATTCATCCATGATTGTGACACAAGGAGTTGTTGACTCATCCGTATTTTTAAACATATGTCACTATATGAGTAAGATCCTAGAAGCCCTGGTACTTGTAACTTTTCTTTAATTACAATTTCACCAGATTTATAGGATTTTGGGCTTCCGAGTACTGGCCCGCCTGTCCTTAGCACTTTCCTTGGCGCCTTTCCTTTGATTTTGGCCTGAGACCCTTCAAACGCTTGCCTACAATGTTTTTCCTTATTCATGGCTCGAAGGCCCTTGGCCACCAGAACACATGAAATCTTTACAAAACCAAGTCATGGGCATGTTTATATATATTTGAAATACTTTCAAATGTTGGCAAGAACTTTCATCACTCGTCTTTGTTATTTTCCACAAAATCTAGATGCTTTATCCTCCTTTTTTATTATTCCTTATGGGCTTCTAGGATTCTGGGTACTACTCCCACTACCTTGTGTTGATGCCATCCCATAACCCATTTTTAAATAAAATTTCAGGCTTTTGAGCTTCCGGGGTTCCCCCTACCCCAACTCAATACAATCCCGTAACATTTTTAAATAAGCCTCTAGGTTTCCAAGCTTCAAGGATTTCAGGATTTTGAGGTTCCTTCTACCCTGACTCAATACAATCCCATAACATTTTTAAATAAACCTCCGGGGTTCTGGGGTTCCGGGGTTCCGGGCACTTCTACTAAGGGATTTTAAAGTCCTTACTTTGATTGATCATAAATTTTGATCCACAGGCCATTTGTAGACTTCCACATACCGTTGGAAAGATATTTCCAGGCACTTTGGAACTATGCCACTTTCAGGAGAAGCTAAGATGATCTCTTGAGATATAATCTCCTCCAAATTCTGGGACTCCCAACCATCATAGTCATATTTTTATGGCTTATCCAATAAGATTACTACTATGATGATTATCTAAAGAACACTCCAACGACCATGAGACTGCCCCTTAACAACTTGCTCATCAATGCCAACATATGTTGCCTCTATCCTCAATGCTAGTTTGTTGAAATTAATGCAAAAATACCAAATGCCACAAACCATTCGGACAATGCCATTTGTCCAACAATCTTCCCCTTTGGCATTGATGGCAACAAACTAAGCTCCCCATGAAACTAGGCATGGTCTTCTTCATCATTTTTCTTCTCCTTGGCATTACTATTATTCTCCCCTTTTGTCATCAATGGCAAAGGATCCTTCTAAAGTCTCCCCCTAAAACACTGCAACCTACTCTTCAATTGATTCTTCTTGAGTAGATGCCATGACTCATTGTAATTGAGTCATTTGGGAGGAGTAGTCACAACTCCTATCTGTTATCGAAGATACACAAAGGGATATCTTGCAAGTGGCTTAGTAAAGATGTATGCAAGTTTTTCTTTAGTGGCCACATATTCAAGTTGAACAACACTAGTAACAACTTGTTCTCTTAAGAAATGAAACTTGATAGGAATGTGCTTGGTCTTTGAGTGCATGACAAGATTCTTAGAGATGTTGATAGCACTAATTTTGTCACACATGATTGGAATTGGATCAGTCAACTCTACCTTGATGTCCTTTAAGGTCTACTTCATCTAGAGAATTTATGAGCAGCAAGTTGCAACTGCAATATATTCTACTTCAGCAATTGATAGAGAAATGGAGTCTTTTTTTTCGCTGTCCCGGGACACTAAGAAATCTCCTAGAAAGAATGTTGCACTAGAGGTGCTCTTCCTATCATCAATGCTTCTTTCCCAATCAACATCAGTATATGCCTTTAATTTAAACTATTTTCTTTTAACATACCACAACCCATATTCTGTCGTGCCTTACAATTATTTGAAAATCCTTTTGAATGCAATGACATGATTTTCACAGGGACATGCTTGAAATCTAGCCACCAAATCTACTACTTGCATGATGTCTAGTCTAAATGTTGTGAGATATAACACGCTTCCTATCATTGATATGTAGATGGTCTGATCTACCAGAGGTGTCTCATCTTCTTTGCATAACTTACAGCCTGTAACCATGGGGGTGCTAACTGGCTTGCAATCTTCCAATCTAAATTTCTTTAGAGTTTCTCGTAGGTATTTGGATTGGGAGATAAATACCCCATCCTTTGATTGAGAAATTTGCAGTCCTAAGAAAAAGGACAGTTCTCCTATCATGGACATCTCAAACCTTGTTTGCTTACAATTTGCAAATTGATGTCCCAATTGCTTCAGATTGTTGCCAAAGATTATGTCATCCACATACACTATCACAATCAGTAGGTGGTCATCTTCAGATTTTATATATAAATTGTTATCTACAGTGCCCCTCTTAAAGCCTTGTTGTTGAAGGTATCTATCCATTCTTTCATAAAAAGATCTGGAGGCCTATTTGATTCCATATAATGCCTTTTTTCCCATTTTCACACAAACCCTGCATTTTCGGTGCACATGAAACCCTATGGATGCTCAATATAAACTTCTTCTTCCGAATTTCCATTGAGAAAGGCTTACTTCACATCCATCTGATACACTGTAATGTTTTTATGACTAGCAAAAGAAATAAACAATATGATAACTTCTAATCTTGCTACAGGTGTAAAGGTTTCTTCAAAATATACTCTCTCTATTTGGGCATATCCTTTGTAGACTAAGCGGGCCTTCCTAATTTAGCTTATTTTTGAAGACCCATTTGGTGCATATGACATTTTTCTCTTTGGGTCCTAGAACAAGCTCCCAAGTGTCATTATTCTCAATTTTATCCAACTCTTCATTCATTTCCTTTATCCAAGACTTATCCTCACTTGCTTGACTGAGATTGTTGGGCTCAATTTGAGATAGCAGAGCAAGGTTTACGCAACTTGAGCTACCAAGGAATCTCCTCCTAGTTTGAACACCAAGCCTTTGATCACCAATATTTTGGCTTTCTATATGTTTTTTTCTATTTGTACCTTGAGAGATTTTTGGACCTTGGTGTTGTACTTATTTCTTCATCTTCATCATTTGCCTTTGTTTTTGCTTGATCTAAGAATTTGGTAGTCGAACTTTCTTCTCCATATGAGTTCATGTTTCTTTTGGAAGACTTGTATTTTGGTATTATTTCATCCACTACTATATCAATGCAGTCCTCAACTCTCTTTGTTCTTTTGTTGTAGCATCTGTATCCTTTACTTCGGGCTGAGTACCCGAGAAATATACCCTCGTCAGCACGGTAGTCAAAATTTCCATGATTTTTATCATTCCTTTTGATAAAGCATTTTCTCCCAAATACATTGTAGTGTTTTACTAATGTCGGTCTCCCCTTCCATAACTCATAAGGAGTCTTATCACTGTTAGGCCTGAGTTGTGTTCTATTTTCTAGGTACATTGTTGCTTGTGCGGCTTCTCCCCAAAAGGTGAGAGGTACATCTGCTTCATCCATCATAGCTTTGGACATCTCTTGAAATGTTATGTTCTTTCCCTCTTCTATTCTATTTTATTGTGGAGTTTTGGCCATAGAATATTGCCTCCTTATGCCATTCTCTTCATAGTATTATTCAAACTCTCTTGAGGTGCATTTTTCCCCTCTGTCTAATCTTAAGCATTTTATATTTAGATCCTTCTTATTCTATACCTGAGCTTTAAATGTCTTAAAATGTTTAAGAGTTTCTGAATTTTATTTTAAGAGCATTATCCATGTGGCTTTGGTAAAATCATCAATAAGAAACATGAAATACCTTTCTCCTCTTGGGAGTTTTATCCTAGTTGGGCTGTAAATATCTATGTGAATTAGCTCTAGAGGTTTGGATGTGTAACAATCTCAGTTTTAAAATTTACAACTAATTATATCAATTTATGCAATTAAGAATCAACACACAATTATTCAACTAATTAGCATAGAATTTCGTAAAACACGAGCAAAGACGACTTACCTATAGCAACGATATTCCTTACTTGTGATTTCGGAGTTGAACACTATTGAATCTTGCATTGATGTTATTCTTACATATTAATAATATACAACATATTATCTATTAAAGTTCAATAATTGCGTAGGATTCCTATAGTTACTTATAAAATACATACCATCACATATTTTTATGTTCCATTCAATATATACATTTTTTATATTCCATTAACATATTTCTTGTAGGGATAATTAAAATATGCAACTAATTAGATCAATCATATGATTAATAATCAACACATAACTATTCCACTAATTAACATAGAATTTCCAAAAACACGAGTAGAGATGACTTACCTGTGGTGATACTATTCCTTACTTGTGATTTCGAAGTTGAACACTATTTGAATCTCGCTAACCGCAACAAAGTTTTGGGGACGAATCTCCACCCAACCATAGGCCCAACTACATATAATCCTTTTACAACTGGCCACCCCTGAGCCCTCAATCCACATACTACTGTCTGGGAATCCTTCATCTCACAACACTTTTCTCCTAAGAGAATGGATGAAGGAATGATGAATCTCATCTTCCTCATCGTCCATTAAATAAACCAAAAAATGGAAAGGGGACCGCATGCACACATTCCATGTGTCAACATGCAACTTTTATTTCTTTATTTTAAGTTTTACTTAATTTAATATTTCTCTTAATTTAACTCTTTCTTATATTATTCATTTTTACTTTTTGTTAACTTTACTTATTTTTACTATTTTTATATATATATATATATATATATATATATATATATATATAGCACTCGAGTTTATTATTTACTATTTTATTTATTTATTTATTATTATATTCTCCTCATTATTTATTTACTATTATTATCTTTTCTTTATTTTTTATTATTTATTTACTATTATTATATTTTCTTTATTTGTTTATCATTCTTATCTGTTCTTTATTGTTTATTATTTATTTACTTATATTTAATTATTATTTTATTTTATTTATTTATTTATTATTATTAAAGGACATTACATACTCCCCCTCTTTAAGGAACTTTGTCCCGAAGTTAAGTTGAATCATTTACCATTTTATTTATTTGTTTATTTATTACTTCATGTTTGCCCTACATCCTATGTTGAACTAGTATAACCAACAAGCATCGAAAGTTTCCACAACACCCGAGAAATCTCAAGGAATCTCTTTCTTTTTTATCACTTTCAGAACAAGGCATAAGCCTCATTGGTCTGTACCATAGCCCAAGGCTCGTGCCTGACTCAGACCTCATCTGCCCCAAGGAAGACACCCAGTTCAGTACTCTATGCAGTAGTACTCCAGGGATCTTGAAAGGCTGACCCTCCCTCCACACTCACTAAGGTGCACAGCCCCATAAATCGAAGCCCTTACACCCCCACCAGACTTCGGCATCGCAATCCAATATTAGGCACTTGGCCTCCTCAAGATGGTCCCACAACCCCTCAAGCGTTGTCCATCAAGAGCTATACAAGATAAAGGAACCACTGGCATATGTAGTGTTGATTGAGTTTGTCCCTCGCTCATATGGTGTTACATATTCTCCCTCGTAGGTATGGGCTCCCACGAGATCATCAAATAACTGGCCCTCTCGGCCTATTCGTAGATTTCCTGTCGATCACCACATCTCAACATGCAACTAATGCATTAGTTATAATCATAGTATCAAAGAAAATAATCCATATGTCCACTGTTGTATGTCATCTTGATAACATAAGATCATTGTTATCATAACATTCTAAATAGTAAATAACTACATGCTCTTGCATGTCGTGAAATATGTATGCGATTACCACATGTTTCACATCATAAAATACCATCATAAGTTATAACTTCAACATATTTGCATCAAAGATATATCATGACATAACATAATAAATGAACCACATGTCAATATACATCATATTATAACATCACGGTCTCTATGCATTTCATATCCATCATGAGCATTCAACATCATTATCATAACAAATGAATAAATAAGCACCACATATAAATCATTAACCTCATATACCACATATCATTAAGCACCACATATACCCCATAGTTTCATCATAAATAAATTTGAAAAGTGTGTTGTGGATTGGTCATCATCTCATTGGGATATAAAAAAAAAAAACTTGAAACACTTCAACCTTCCAATATTTCATTAAGTTTCCACAATGCATCACTCTAAAAGGTGTGCCTCTTAAGAAGTGAAAACATAAAGATCTTAGTGACAATGCAATTCCTATAGTTATTTTTTAATACAACCTCTTTAAGATACACATGACTTACATTAATTTCAAAACAATCAATTTGTACATAATCCACCTTAATTCACTCAAATATGATTTTCCACACCTAGTTTGCACATGTAACTTGGAAAATTTAGCCTATTATTAGTCTCAAATGTTACTTCATATTGTATGACCTCTTCCTAATGTTCATAGTTAGGATTTCATTACCATTATTTCCTTCTTCAAGAGGCTACATCCTTAGAGAAAAGTCAACCAACAAACTACCAATATTCACCATGAATCCAAAATTTCAATCACTCCATCTTACTTAACCAACTAATCCACATCATTATTACTAGGTTTTTGTTTATTCACTTCTCCTCCAATGTAAGTAATCAAATATGATCTCAATCCTTGCATCTTTTCTTCTTTTATTTCATCTTCTCTTATTTTTATTATTATTTAATATTCAAATAAATTATTTATCAATTATTAATTTACACTCAAATTTCTTATTAAATCAAATACCACACTCATAAATATTATAAATAATAATTTTATAAACCTTCATACAATGAAATATTACAACGTACTTCTAATAAATAATAAAATAGAATAATAACTTATCAATCCTAAGATAATATTTTAATATTAACTAAATAAATTCAACCTTCATTACCCATTTCAACATAGTACTTTAATAATAATTAAACAAATTCAAGCTTTTTCATCTTGTTTATTAAATAGATGAAGCCACATCTTAAAAATTTATTCCTAATCTTTAAAAGTTTTATTCATTTTTATACTAATATTAATATATATTCTACCTAACACTCATCATTAGTATTTAAACTAATTTTTTGTATTTATTATATAACTAGATTTACCTTTCTAAATAACAAACTTCTTCAAAAACGAAATTTTAGGAACAAAGCTTTATTATCCCTAACCTTATTTAAACTATTTTTTTTAATATATATATATATATATATATATATATATATAAACTTGACCAAAATATAAACCTCTCTTAGAATGTTATTATATCATCATTATTCTATTTTTACAAATACATAACTTTTATATTATTAATAATTATGTATGTCATAACAAATTAACTAGAACTTCTCTTTAAGTTTTGGGTTTTGGTTTCTAGTTTGAGATATAACTTTAGTTATCTATAATTAATTTACAATTTAGAATATAAATTTTAATTATTTATAATTAGCTTTTATTTTACCTATTTCCAAAATATTTTTTAATTTAAAAATAAATCATAAAGTTTAAGATAACAATAACTTTTAGTTATTTATGACCAGTTATATATAACTAACTTAAAATAACTTTTAATTTAAATAAATAATAATAATAAAATTTAAAATATTTTTAGTTAATAACTAGTTTTTAGTTTAATTATCAATAATTAGTTTTCAATTTGAAATATAACTATTTTTAGTTTTTTTTTTAAATAATTTTTTTACTTCACAAGTAAATCACAAAGTTTATAATAACAATTATATAAACAATTTTTTATTTTTTTTTATTTATTTATTTATTTTTTTTTTTTCCAGTGGAAAAATCTGTAACCTTTTATTTAAAAAATGAAAAGTTACATTTGCAGATGCGTGAAGCATTTCCATAAGCTGCCCATTGGGCTCGAGTGCTTTCGCACCCTTCGCAACGTTACATAACTAACGTGCAAAAAGATGAAAAAGAAAGAGAGAGAGAGAGGGAAGAAGGGAGAAAGCAAGAAAAACTGAATTACATATGTGAGTAAAACTCACGCTTCAGGTTTTTCTTCCTTTTTTCTTTTCGACCTTTCTGCTTTCTGTGAGCCTAATTCCTTGTCTGAATCTGATGTGTCTGATTGGTGATGCCGTTTGATCCCTCCCATGTTCTGGTCATCGTTTGTCTTCTCTGCCTGATTTGGGTGAAGCTGTGAAGCCTTGTTGTCTGTTGTGGTTTCCTTCTGATTCCCCGTTTCTTGGGAAACCTCAGCATTCTCTGTGGTGGTATCATCCTCTTCTGCTTCTGATTCTTCATCCTCTGAGTTAGGAGGGGGAATTGCCATCCTTTCCTCTGCTTCCCTTTCTGCTTTCTTTTACTGTTTACTTTCTTGGCTTCTGGACATGTGCTTTGCAAGTGTCCTGTTTGTCTGCAAAGCCTGCATCTGAAGGCAGTATTTTCATAGTCTAGTGCTTGCAACCAATTTTGTTGTTTATAGATCAGCCTTATGTTGTCAGGCAGCCCTTTGCTTAGATCCACTTCCACACAAATGCGTGCAAAAGTGAAGACCCTTTCATCAATCCTTTCCAGATCTGTTTTGATGTATTTCCCTATGCTGTTCCCGATTCCTTCCAAGACTCGTTCACTCCAGAAGTGAAGGGGAAGGTTATATAGACGTACCCAGACCGAAACTTTGGATACTGTCATTTTATTTGGATCGAAGTCTGTGAACCATGGAGTCATGAACAGCCCCGCCGTTCCCCAAAACCATGGCCCAGCGCTGATGATTGTATCTCTGACTTCCCTGGATGCAAATCTAACTATGAAAAACCCTTTGGAGCATAAATGTATGTCGCATTCCATGGTCCAAGTGGTGAAAATCCAATGAAATAGATCCATTGGTTTTGGCCAGAAACTGTTGAAACGACATATTAGGGCCTGCGTTTCATAGGACTTAACATAATCATCCAGCCCTGTGGAATCAAAGTTAAGGGCTGGAGTTTGCCCTAGCTGGTCTACTATGTATGGCCTGGGTGTATATCCACCTTGATCTGGAGAGGGCCCTGAATCTCTGTTACCTTGGAGAATGTTTTTGTAGGAGGAACCTCCCTTGGGTTGATGCTGAGGTGCTGTCTTTTTCCCTTTGTCTCCTCCTGAGCTGCTTGGCTGTCCCTGAGGTAGGGCCCCTCCTCTCAGTCTGAGGTTCAAGACGATGGTTTCTCCTGGGCTAATCTCATAACTTCCCACGGTTCTGTTTTCCTGGAGAGACCACCTGCCACTGACTAAATGTTGGATCTGACCAGGATATCCGGTCAATGCCCAGATTTGCTGCTTCAGCTGCAAAATAGTATTTTCTGCATGTACCCATACTAAAAAGGATTTCCTCTCCGGGGTTTTAATGAAAATATGAAATCGAGTTTTTGTTACTTGATGTCTGCATTTTGGCTGAGTTCCTGCTCTGCCTGAATCGGTGTCGTTGCTGATTGCCATGTGATCTGGCTGTAAGCAATCTTCTAGATCTGAGCTCCTATTGGGACGATCTTCCATTTGCATGTCGCGATCTGTGAACCCTCTGCTCAATCGATGCATATTTCCACCGATCTGCTGCCTGGGTTCTGGGTAATCTTGAAACTTGCTCATATCAGATAGATCCAGCCTGGATCTGCAGGGTTTTGGCCATGCAATTGTGTGATGGGGCAGATCTGCACCATGCAGTCCCCCATCTTTGCATGCAAGAGGCGGCTGTAGAGGGATAAGCCTGACGATCATCAGACTGGCGAATCCTGTATAAATCAAGCCAAACCCTAACGATTTTCCTCCCCCGAATTGGGTTCTGAACCCAAAGACGAATATTGTCTGCGGATCTCTGGCCTCGTACAGCTTTGCGGGCTTCTCCTTTAGATCGGCCTTTGTTGTATTTGGCCCATCAAGCAATAGGTGATTTGAACGAAAGGTGACTGCTGTGCCAAGAGCGTCCGGTGTTTTCCAGACATTGGGCCACATGACCAATGCTGTACTGATAGCTTGAAGAGGGTCGGAGCGCTCCAGCGCCATGCTCTTAAGGTCGATCCTGTGGGGAGCAGTGACTGTGGCCGTCCCTGCCACGCCGCCTCCAACGACCGCACTGTCGAGGGTTTCATTTCCAGCGCAGAAAGAGCTCTCAGCGATGGCCATCTCTCCCGTCTCAAAAGAGCAAAAGGAAAACCACAATTATATAAACAATTATCATAAAATAAGTTTTAATTTAAATAAATAGAAAATTTAAAATAAAATTTTAGTTCAAAAGACAAGTAATTCACTTTTATATTTAATATGCTAGAATTATAATTTGATATTAATAACATATGCATATATATTATTAATTGTGCTTTTTTATTTTTTTAAATAAAAAAATATATAGTAATGTATTTAGAGTGTCCATGTTACTATATTGTAGAGTATGTGTATATGTCCAAAGATTATTTAATTTTTTTCATGTAGTCTAACGAGGCGGAGGAGTTGCCCAGAAAGTTATGGAAATTTCGGTTATATTTAGAGAAAATCCGGCGAGGATTTTTGTAAATCCAAGTTATAGTTGTTAAAATTCAAAATTTTAGGTGTCCTAGACGTTTTTGATGGTACTGAATCTATTTCCTCCATCAAAAACACGATTCAAACACTGCATCTACAAGATTTTTTGAAATGTTTTTACCTGGATTCCGGCCACTTTTGACTGTCCAGGCAATTCCTCTGCCTTGTTAGAAGACTCCATTTTTTTTTTATCTACTTTCATAAAAGCAATGATATTTATTTAATAATTTTCATAATAATTATTATAAAATTAATGATATTTATTTAATAATTTATATAGCAATTATTGTAGAAAAAAATATAAAAATTGTATTTATTTATGAAATTTATTTTCATTAAATTTCTCCACGACATCGCAATCAAAATTATTGATGAATTTAATTAAGTATTTTTTCTCAAACTTTTACCTTGAGGTCACATAGAGTCGACCCCACTATACCATATGTAACAACCTCGATTTTAAAATTTACAACCAATTATATCAATTTATGCAATTAAGAATCAACATACAATTATTCAACTAATTAACATTGAATTTCGTAAAACATGAGCAAAGACGACTTACTTGTAGCGACGATATTCCTTACTTGTGATTTCAGAGTTGAACACTATTGAATTCTGCATTGATGTCATTCTTACATATTAATAATATACAACATATTCTCTGTTAAAGGTCAATAATTGCGTAGGATTCCTATAGCTACTTATAAAATACATACCAACACATATTTTTATGTTTCATTCAATGTATACATTTTTTATATTCCATAAACATATTTCTTGGAGGGACAATTAAAATATGCAACTAATTAGATCAATCATATGATTAATAATCAACACATAACTATTCCACTAATTAACATAGAATTTCCAAAAACATAAGCAGAGACGACTTACCTGTGGCGATAATATTCCTTACTTGTGATTTTGGAATTGAACACTATTTGAATTCCGCTAACCGCAACAAAGTTTTGGGGACAACTCTCCACCCAACCATAGGCTCAGCTGCACATAATCTTTCTACAACTAGCCACCCCCGAGCCCTCAATCAACGTACTACTGTCAGGGAATCCTTTGTCTCACAACACTTTTCTCCCAAGAGAATGGATGAAGGAATGATGAATCTCATCTTCCTCATCATCCATTAAATAAACCAAAAATGGAAAGGGGACCACATTCATACATTCCATGCATCAACATGCAACTTTTATTTCTTTATTTTAAGTTCTAATTAATTTAATATTTCTCTTAATTTAATTCTTTCTTATATTATTCTTTTTTACTTTTTGTTAAGTTTACTTATTTTTGTTATTTTTATAGTTTAATTTTATATATATTTATTTAGAACTTCAGTGTATTATTTACTATTTTATTTATTTATTATTATTATATTCTCCTCATTATTTATTTACTATTATTATCTTTTCTTTATTATTTATTATTTATTTACTATTATTATTTATTATTTATTTATTTTTACTATTTATTTATCATTATTATATTTTCTTTATTATTTATTATTTATTTACTTATATTTTAATATTATATTATATTATATTATATTATTTATTATTTTTATTATCATTAGGGGACATTACAAAATGAAGAGAACTCCTTTGTCTTGAAATGAGTCCTGGTCTTCTTACCAAATTGACAAGACTTGCAGATTGAATTATTAGGCCTTGACAGTCTTGGAAATCCTCTTACAGCTCCTATCTTGCTGACTTTTATCAGACTATCAAAATTCATATGACCAAGTCTCTTATGCCACAACGGGTTTCATTTTTCTTGCTCAAGTAGCAACTTACTCTAGAGTCATCAAACACATATACATTATTGTGAGTTCTAACTACCTTTCCCACCATCTTTCCATTCTTTTCATGTCGGATCTCATAATATTTGGATCGAAAGGTCACATTATAGCCATTATCACACATCTGGCTCACACTAAGCAAGTTGTGCTTGAGACCCTCTACATACAGTACATTTTGAGCTTTAGTCTTTTCATCAAGACTGACTATGCCCTTGCCCTTAATTTTTTTTTGGAGCATTGTTGTCAAACATGAAATTGTTCCCTCTATCTTTTTCTTTTAGAGACAGGAATTTACTTTTATCCCCAGTCATATGCTTGGAACAACCACTATCCACATACCATATGTTTTCTTGATCATGTGCTAACAAAGCAAGTCCACATTCCATGTTCTTTCCAGACTTATGTTTCCAATTCTTCTTATCCTTTTGAAAAACTAGTTGCCAAGCATTCTGGGATTTAGATGAATACTCAAATATGCTTCTACATTCACTCACTTTGTGCCCAAAATTATTACATTTGAATCATTCAACATCATCCATCATGGGAGAAAAGGGATTTCTATTTTTGGGAGAGTTTTGAGATCTATAATTCTGATACTTATTGTATCTGAAATTTTCATCTCTTTCAACTTTGAATCTTCTACAATCAATAGCCTTATGTCCAAATATATGACATTTATAACAATGACCATAAAATAAATTAGAGTACCTGAAGTTGGAAAGTTCATGATTTTGTTCATGAAGGTACCTATGTTGTCTTGTTGATTGATTCATTCCTCATTGGTATGATTCCTTTGAGAATTTGGAATTTTTATTCCAGTGATAGGCTCCTCTCTTTCCTGCTAACTTTTTATCTTCATTGATTCTTTCTTGAAGCATATTTTCATAGCTCCGAGGTTCCTCAAATCCTATGGACTTGAAGTTCATCTTTCTTATAGAAGATTCATGTAGTCTAGAATATCCCATATATGTCTTGTTTTCGGGAGACCTTTGATTGTTTTGAATATGATCTAGCTTTCTTGTCCCTTTTGCAAACTTCTCATTTACACCCTTCTTGGTCCATTAGATAAATTTTTAGGTCTAAAATGGGCCTCCTAAAAAATATTATAAAATAATAATAGAAATAATAAAATAAGATTAGATTACATCATCAAATTTTAGAGGGAATAAAAAGAAAAAACCTATTTTTTTCAACTTGTATTTTCAACTTATCTCCCTACAGTTTTACTCAAATTTCGAGTGGGAGCACTCATTGGGTGCAGAATTTAATTTTTCATCCAATGATTATCCATGTTTCTTACTTTCGATGGAACCTACTACATGAAAAATGAGAATACATGAAAAATGTGATTGCAATCACGATTTTCATGCATTTCTCATTTTTCATGTAGCAGGGTCCATAGAATGTGTGCAACATGGGTAACCCTTGGATAAGGAATTAAATTCAGCTTCCAAGGAGTGCTCCCACTCGAAATTTGAGTAAAACTGTAAGGAGATAAATTGAAAATATGAGCTGAAAAAATATTTTTTTAATTTTTTTTTTTTTTTTTTATCTTTTTACCTTTTTACTCCAAAAATGGTGAATCGGGCCCCATGGTTGACATCATCATATTGAATCCTATTTGTTCTTAAGTTGATTTTGATTGTACATTTTTATTTTGAGGCCCATTTTAGACCTCAAAACTTCTCTAATGTCCAGTCTCTCAAGATATGTTCTTAGAGAGACAACTTCTGCCTTGAGACTCTGATAGTTTTCTTCCCATTCAGGGATTAGATCATTAAGAATTTTTTCTTTTCGCTTCGCTTATTCTAATTTGAATTTTAGGAACAAAATTTCTTCTTTGCATGTCTTTGGGATCATCTCCTTCTTTACTTTGAACAATTCTTGCTTTAGATGTTTGTTCTCCTCTTCTAGTTTTTCACGTTTTTTTATTTTTCTTCTAGTCGAAGAGCTAAAATGTCTTTACTTTTAATGGATTCTTCAATTTTCTATTTTTGATAAACATATTCCTCGTTTTTTAGTTATACATACCTTCTTTAGCATGTTGCAACTGCTCTTTTTTATTTGAAAATGTGGCTCTTAGGCTTCTTGTCTAGCTTACAAGAACCTCTCCCACTTCCAAAGCTTGAATTTTCCCAAGTCTTTAATGATTAACCAATGCGGAATTAAGAAATGCTTGAAAATATAGGCATATGCTTGTTTTTTTATTGTTGGCTGTTATGTGCTTTAAAATCTGTTGTGTATGCTAATATTCAAATGTGCTTGAACATATATATAAATTCATATAATAGTGAGTAATGCAGCAAAGAAGCAAACACATAAGACAACAATGTAATATGGAGTTCACCCCAATATCTTGGCCTACATCTCCTTGAGCTCTAATCAACTCGATTAGGCTCTTTGGGATTATGGTTGAATTATTTTTACAAGTCCTTGACTCAAATCCATATGGTTTACAAATGAACCAATGGGTTCAGAATACCATCTTACCCCTGGCTGTCCTTTAGCTACAAAAAGTTCTAGGCTTCTCTAGACTAATTCTTTCAGTCAGTGCTCTGAGTTCCTTTGAGCTTTTGGCTTCTCTAACTCCCTCAAAGTTGTTTACTGCCTCTGGAATCCTTCTTCTGTCTTCAACTCAAACAACACCAGCAACAGCTCGAGCATTCAGTCTCTTTGTTGTTTGATACTTCACTGAAGTATTTATGCGCTGCCTCGAACCTCTGGTGGCTTCTTCTATCCAACGCTCTGGCACACCGAGCTTCCCAATGGGTTCCTCAACGCTCCAACTCTGCCCACACATTCACTGAGCATTACGGGCCTCCATGAGCTTCTCAGAACTTCTCCTGAGCATCATACTGCCTCCACGAATGAGAATTCACCACTCTCTATGTTATCAGTGCTTTGCTCTACCTCCAAGCGAATGAATCAATTGTGCTCTTGGTGTTCCCTCTCGGCCTCTGCGAATTTCCATGCCTCCTTTTGCTTCTCGTTATCTGTGTTTTGTCTCAACGCTGCCCCCTTTTCTTGGCTCTCTGTCTGTGGCTTCAAAGCCAAAGCTGCGCTGCCTGTTCATTTCAGATTCCTCTTCCAGGCATTATACAGTCATTGCTTAATGCCAAAAGGGGAGGTGGCCACCATTTCTATAACGTAAGAGTGCCTCGGGCCTCTTGAAATCCTTCAGAATCCCAAACACAGTCACCTTCTGTTTTACACAGGAAAATGTATTTTAAATGAAGAAAATCTGCCAAAACTCAATGTATCGGACTTCAAAAGTCAGTAAATACACCTTATTCTCCTATCGGGTCTGTTTGCAAGTCGCCATCGCATGCCGAAATGGCCCGTCCCTTTGTATTTTGGAAATACATTAAAAACAATGAAATTAAGGTAAAAATGGCTTTGGGCGGATTTGTAATTATATGTATTTCCATTCCGGAACCCTCTCGAGTCCGGTTTACATCGCATATCGCTTCCCCTTTGTATTTTCGTTTAATAGCGAAATATAGGAAAATGCATTAGAAATGCCTTTCGAACGGATTTCAAAATATATTAAATCGTGGTTTAACGCCGTCGGGTCCGGCCATCGGATCGCGTGTATACATATATATGTGGCCCTGCTCCATGTGTTGTGCCGACGCGATACTGCGATGCGATAAGTCGCAATCGCAGATCGCACAAGTCTGAGGTCTCCTCATATAATAGGGTCTATGCCAGCGCCGATTGCGATCCACCGATATTGGCGATTGCACATCGACAAGTCACCGTGCCTGTGGGTAAGTCCTTCCCTTTGGTTATATGCGATGCAATATTTTGGCGATCGCATGTCGCAATGCCTTAAGACCTGAGGTCCCTCCTTTCTATAGCCATCTGCCAATGCGATATTTCCTCTTTGACCAATCAATCAGGACCACGTGGCCCAATCCCGGCCTGCCATGTGTCATCTATGGATTGGCCCAGGAGCCTATAGTCAAAATTTTCATTATAGTTCAAAATTCAATGAAATTGCCTCCTTTTCTAAGGACATTGGGTAATTTTCATTTTACAATAACTCCTTCATCCAGACTCCATTTTTGCCCATTCAAGTTGCATTGGATTCAAAATGAGGAGATCTATGCAATGAGACTATTTCTAAGAGCAGCCTGTGATTTTGATTTTCCTCTTATTTACCAAGGATTTGTGCCATTTGGCACCTTTTATCTCTTACATGAAGTCTTTTAGACTTAGAGGTTTATCCAGGATCCATTTTTGGATCACGCCTTCCCACAAAAATAACTTTTGGTCTCCAAAAGACAAATATACTGATCTGAACAGTAAATGAGAGTGACTCACCCTCTTCTTTCAGCCTCCCTACACTTGCCTTTGCATAGTGCCTCGAACCAAAGTTTCTGACTGCTTCCCTTCTCTGGATGGGTTGGTCTTCCTGAGAAGAACTATCTTCCTCCTTGCCTTCCTGCAGACCCTCTACTGAAATGGTCATAGAAGGTAGTTTGAGCTTCTTTACCTTGATCATTGATTCAGGTGGCTCAAAAAATGTGAAGTACATCTCCTCCACAAAACTTTCCTTTGTACCTGTTTGACAAGCTGCCAACAACAACAGGCAACAACAACAGGCATACAGACAACAACTGGATGGACTAACTCCTGCTTCAACAAAAGAAACATATTTTCACATCTTGTGAACACCTCCATGTCTTACATCTGCATACAAATGATGGACTAGATAACAAGTCCACAAAACATGCCTTTAAAGCAAATGACCCTTCAAGTCAAGCATGTAGAAAAAGACCATTTGGACTCTTTTCCAAAATATGAAATACTTCATTATTACCTCCATCTTGGAGCCCAAGTTAACTTTTCCCAAATCGACATGACATGCATGTTTACAACAAAGCAATCAACCCTTCAAGTCAATCACACACACATGTTCCGAAAACAAGGAAAACATCAACATCCCTGTGTTCATGCATTTCATCCTTCAACTTTCGCATAAGCACATTGTACTTTCGAAGCTGAAACAAAATATAATGTTGCAACAACAAAGTGAGCTTCCCGCTCAACTTCTCCATTCACCTTCGCGGTAGAAACCTGCAACTTGCATTCAATTACCACAAAAATGCAAATAGATGCATCATATCCATAGGCATGCAACTTTTAATTCGATAAGAATTCTAACCATTTCTTACCAATCCATTTCAAAGGTCCTTCCTTTGTTTGTACATCAGCATCAATATGTGAATCATCTTGAGACACATCATTCATGGAATCTTCCTTTCCATTTCTGCCATCTTCTCTTTCCACCTTCTCCTTCAGCTTTTGTGGAAGCATTGTTGGATTCAGAGCCCAACACCTTTCAGCAAGATGCCCTTGCTTATGGAAATAAGTGCACTGCATGTGCATCCTCTTGACAGCATGATTTGCCTTGTCCAATGGACCTTTGGCTGCTTTCTTTCTTTCCTTCAAAAGTTTCCTGTATGTGGCCATTCTCTTCCAACATCTAGAAACATGATGGTTATCCAAACCACAAAAGGAACATGCAATTATTTTCCCATATCTATGTGGAAATTTATCATGTTTTGCAAAATCAAAAGGACTATGGTTAGAACTAGATTTATACCTACCTCTTTCACCTTTATTTTCTTCATAAGGAGGTGAAGCAAATGAAGAAGTGGCTCCCTTTGGAATCCCATCAATCTCTTCAAGGTTGTTAGAGTTTCCACAACTCTCTGGTTCAAGGGTGTGCTTCTGAACACCTACACCCTGCAAATGATGTTTCAAGCCATTGCATTCCTCCTGAACACAATCTTCACACTCTTGAGATAGAGGACCTGCAATGAAACTCCTTCTTGGAACGGTTTCAATGGCCTTCATGGCAGCTTTGGAACTTTCTCCATAAGACTATCCATAGCCAAGACCTAAATACTTAGGCCTTTCCTCAATCATTATTGGTTCAATGATACCTTGTGCATGCTTTCCCAAGCCCTTTCCTTCATAGCCCATCTTGGACATTAGCTTGGAACCTATGCCTTTAGTATGCTTTTCAAAAGAACCAATACAAGCATTCTTAGAATAATTTGAAGACAAACTTGAATGGCTTACTTCTTTTTCAAGCTGGTACTTGACTAAGGCTTCTTGGGCAACAAAGAGCTGTGACTCCAACTCATGCATCCTTTTCAGGTTCATATTTGCAATATGAAGTTGCCTCTCCATTTCCTGCAATTTGTCAGCAAGCAACTGCTTCTCTTCCTTCATGGAATTCAGCTGCTTTCTAAGCATGCTGCTCTTCCTTCCATCCTCATACATTTCTCTCACCATATCCATCATGGTGGACAATTCTTTCTTCATGTCTCCATCAAAGAGTCTTGTGATGGAGAAGGAATTTTAGGATACACTTGTAGAAGTTGTCATTATGCCAATGAACAAAAAAACTTCAACAAGATAAATAAAGAGCTTATTTAGCAACCTTTTGCAACAAACCTCTTGTGCTCCAAAGATTGCCTTGAGGTCCTTTGGGATAGAAGAATGCCTTCAGCCCTTCTCCTTCTTGTCCTTCGTGGACTAAGCTATCAATAGCTTCCCCTTTACCTCTACAAACTCAACAAATAGTCAGTCTGCAAACAAGCATACAATCAACCTCTTGTTGTTCAAACACCTTTCGAACAAGCAGTCTTTGCTCTGCCAATCAAACATTCTGATATAACCTTCTTAAAGGTGTGGTTAATTAATCTTTGGCTCTGATAACACCTGATCCGAAAATGGGGCTCTTAGGCTTCTTGTCTAGCTTACAAGAACCTCTCCCACTTCGAAAGCTTGAATTTTCCCAAGTCTTTAATGATTAACTAATGCGAATTAAGAAATGCTTGAAAATATAGGCATATGCTTATTTTTTTTTATTGTTGGTTGTTATGTGCTTTAAAATCTGCTATGTATGCTGATATTTAAATGTTCTTGAACATATATATAAATTCATATAACAGTGAATAATGCAGAAAAGAAGCAAACACATAAGACAACAACGTAATATGGATTTCACCTTGATATCTTGGGCTACGTCTCCTTGAGCTCTAATCAACTTGATTAGGCTCTTTTAGATTATGGTTGAATTCTTTTTACAAGTCCTTCACTCAACTCCATATGGTTTACAAATGAACCAATGGGTTCAGAATACCATCTTACCCTGGGATGTCCTTTAGCTACAATCAGTTCTAGGCTTCTCTCGACTAATTCTTTCAGTCAGTGCTCTGAGCTCCTTTGAGCTTCTGGCTTCTCTGACTCCCTCAAAATTGTTTACTGCCTCTGGAATCCTTCTTCTGTCTTCAACTCAAACAACACCAACAACAACTCGAGAATTCAGTCTCTTTGTTGTCTAATACTTCACTGAAGTATTTATGCACTGCCTCCAACCTCTGGTGGCTTCTCCTATCTAGCGTTCTGGCACACTGAGCTGCCCAATGGGTTCCTCAATGCTCCAACTCTACCCACACATTCACTAAGCATTATGGGCCTCCATAAGCTTCTCAGAACTTCTCCTAAGCATCATACTGCCTCCACGAATGAGAATTCACCACTCTCTGTGTTATCAGTGCTTCGCTCTACCTCCAAGTGAATGAATCAATTGTGCTCTCGGTTTTTCCTCTTGGCCTCTGCGAATTTCCATGCCTCCTTTTGCTTCTCGTTATCTGCGTTCTGTCTCAGCGCTGCCCCCTTTTCTTGGCTCTCTGTCTGTGGCTTCAAAGCCAAAGTTGTGCTGCCTGTTCATTTTGGATTCCTCTTCCAGGCGTTATACAGTAATTTCTTAATGCCAAAAGGGGAGGTGGCCACCATTTCTATAACGTAAGAGTGCCTCGAGCCTCTTGAAATCCTTCAAAATCCCAAACACAGTTGCCTTTTATTTTACATAGGCAAATGTATTTTAAATGGAGAAAATCCGCCAAAACTCAATGTATCAGAATTCAAAAGTCCTTAAATCCACCTTATTCTCCTATCGGGTCCGTTTGCAAGTCGCCATCACATGCCTAAATAGCCCGTCCCTTTGTATTTTGGAAATACATTAAAAACAATGAAATTAACGCAAAAATGGCTTTGGGCGGATTTGTAATTATATGTATTTCCATTCCAAAACCCTCTCTGGTCCAGTTTACATCGCATATCGTTTCCCCTTTGTATTTTCGTTTAATAGCGAAATATACGAAAATGCATTAGAAATGCCTTTCGAACGGATTTCAAAATATATTAAATCACAGTTTAGACACCGTCAGGTCCAACCATCGGATTGCCAATATACATATATATGTGGCCCCGCTCCACGTGTTGTGTCAACGCGATACTGCAATGCGATAAGTCGCAATCGCAGATCGCACAAGTCTGAGGCCTCCTCATATAATAGGGTCTATGCCAGCGCCGATCACGACCCGCCAACATCGGAGATCGCACATCGACAAGTCACTGTGCCTGTGGGTAAGTCCTTCCCTTTGGTTATACGTGATGTGATATTTTAGCGATCGCATGTCGCGATGCCTTAAGACCTGAAGTCCCTCCTTTCTATAGCCATCCGCCGATGCGATATTTCCTCTTTGACCAATCAAACAGGGACACATGGCCCAATCCCAGCCTGCCATGTGTCAGCTGTAGATTGGCCCGTGAGCCTATAGTCAAAATTTTCAATATTGTTCAAAATTCAATGAAATTGCCTCCTTTTCTAAGGACATTGGGCAATTTTCATTTTACAATAACTCCTTCATCCGGAGTTTGTTTTCACCCATTCAAGTTGCGTTGGATTTAGAATGAGGAGATCTCTGCAATGAGACTATTTCTGAGAGCAACCTGCGATTTTGATTTTCCTCTGATTTACCAAGGATTTGTGCCATTTGACACCTTTTACCTCTTGCATGAAGTCTTTTAGACTTAGAGGTTTATCCAAGATCCATTTTTCGATCACTTTTAGTTTCTTGTTCTTTCTTTTGGCCTTCTTTAACTCATCAAGAGCACTGATGAGTTCCCCTTAAAAGTCCACTACTCCTATTTCTTCTTCTTCTTGAGAGTCTGTAATATTTTTTTCTTGGATTCTACTCCAAAATCCATGAGTCACCACTCATTTGAATCATCTTTTGAGGAGTTTTCACTATCTGACTCTGGTTATGAGTTATCCTCTTTAGAGTAGAGCTCCTTCTTCTTAGAGACCCTTATTTTCATGTTTTTGAGCTTTGCCTTTGAAATTATGATCATTTTCCTTTTTTGCCCTTTCTTTGTAAGGGAACATGGATGAAAAATGTCAAACTCTTCCACAGTCAAAGCATTAGAAAGAAAACTTCCCTTTATAATTTCCTTAGCCACACTTCAGTTTCCTAGCAAAGTGAGCCAACTCCTTATCATATTCGCAGCTGGAGAAATACTGATGGTCTTTGTTCTCCTTAGCCTTCTTGGACACCTTGAAAGTTTCCTCCTTTGGTTCAAACTTCTCTAGGCCTACTCTCATCTCATAGGTTGTGAGAGTACCAATTAACTAGTCCATTGTGAGACTATTTAGATCAGACATTTCTTCAATGGAAGATATTTTGGCATTAAATCTCATAGGAAGAGATCTTATGACTTTTTGAACAATTATATCTTCTTTGGTAGCTTCAACAAGTCCTCTGATCATATTGGTTACTTCATCAACTCTGAGGAAGTATTATGCTATGCTTTCTTCTTCACTCATTTTTAATCTTTAAAACCTCATCATGAAGGTTCAAAGATTGGCCCGATTGACTTTGTCATCTCTTTCATGACTCTGATTGAGCGTGACACACACTTCCTTAACCGGCTTATAATGCATAAATTTTACAAGTTCAGATTGATTAAGGCTAAAGAGAATGGAATTATTATCTTTAGCATTATTTCCATACAAATTTTTATTGTCTGCATCTATGGGAGGGACATTAGGAACATCATAATCTACTAACATAGAGGTCCAAACATCTACCCCTAGAGACATAAGATAGGCTTCCATCCTACCCTTCCAAAAAGCATAGTTTGTCCCACTAAAGACTAGTATCTTACTTGAATAAGCATATTGACTCTCTTGCCTAGACATAATTCCGTATGGATCTATCTTCCAATGGTTATACTATTCCTAAAGGAACTTGGCTCTGATACCAATTGTTGAGATAAGAAATTACTGAGAGGGGGGTGAATCGTTAATTGTAAGGTTACTAAAAACATGTGCTCAATTCTTATATTTCCTTTTTACTTCTGCTAGTTATTTGTTAGAGCATTTAGACTACAATATAAACATGAAGTAAAGAAAACCATTCATAAGAGCACAAAATTCATCAATTGAGAAACACACGCATATTGACACAGGTATTTTTTTGTGAAACCGAAAGGGAAAAAACCACCTATGTGTTTGTTGTTATGATGTAAATTAAGCAGCCACTTAATTACATCAATTTTTTTATGAGCACCCACTCACAAGAGGCCTAAACCCCCTTGAGATAGAAATCCACCACTTGCCAAGAGGCATCAACCTATTATGAATGCAAGCCTCTACCTGCTCTAGCCACTATTCTACTTTTCATACAATTTTCAAATGTTAACAGAGGATAATACATATGCTCAAAAATATAAACCTGATCTACTATTGTACCAATTCCTTCCCTTCAGGTTTGCAGCTTCACTGCTCAACCAACTCTAGTCTCGGCCGTTTGCTCTACTTTAAACATAGTTATCTCTCACCATTGCATTCTTTGCACCTAACACGCTCAACGTGAACACAACTATGGTATTACCCACTATTCTCAAAGCCAATCCCTAATTTTTGTTCCTCTACTGCACAAAGGTCGATGTTGTCTCTATTGTCCTCTTGGTGTCTCTGTTGCTCAATGCTTGATAGTGTGATACAAAATGGCATTATATGTTGTTGTTCCATTAAAACAGCAAGGCCACTGAAATTATATTAAATATAAGAATAAACACCCGTGGATTATCCATACTTGAGACTTTAATCCCAATATGCCCTTCACACTCAACAAGAACCTTTATTGAATTCATCATGTGCAAATCACTTGGTTCTCCATTCCTCTTAAATGCCCACAGAGCTCAGAATGTACTTCAGGTATGTCTCTTCTTCCTGCTCCAACTGCAGCACACCATCAAAGCTCATAAATTCACTGGTATGGAGTCCCTGAGCCATCTTCCTCATTAAATTTCTCGTGGCGTGCAAGTGAAACAAACAAAGGATTGTTTCAGTAGTTGCCATTATTACAATGGCCAATGGCACCAACCTCTATGTGTTCATTTAGTTTCAACTGTTGACTCATACATCGCTTTTATACTATGAAATGTATTTTCTAACTCATCCATGCATGTGACACAAGGATCTAACTACTTATCCATATTTTTAAACATATGCCACTATATGAGTTGGATCCCGGAAGCACTTGTACCCCTAACTTTTCTTTAAATACAATTTCACAAGAGTTACAGGCTTCCAGGATTTCGGGCACTGACCCACCTGTCCTTAGCACTTTCCTTGGCTCATTTCCTTTGATTTTGGCCTAAGACCCTTCAAATGCTTTCCAACAGTGTTTTTCCTTATTCATGGCTCGAAGGCCCTTAGTCACTAGAACACATGAAATATTTACAAAACCAAGTCTTGGGCATGTTTATCGATATTTGGAAAACTATCAAATGTCGACAAGAACTTCCATCACACG
Organism: Pinus tabuliformis; assembly: GCA_031772625.1. Lineage (NCBI taxonomy): Eukaryota > Viridiplantae > Streptophyta > Pinopsida > Pinales > Pinaceae > Pinus > Pinus tabuliformis. The sequence continues at coordinate 592,058,973 of CM062804.1, forward strand.
TTTGTGTTAATTCCACAAAATCCCGATGCTTTATACTCTTTTTTATTTTATTCCTTACAGGCCTCCCAACTTCCAGGTATTGCTCTCGCTACCTTGGGTTGATGCCATCCTATAACCACTTTTTAAGTTAACTTCTGGGTTTCTGGGATTTCGGGGTCTTGTTACCCCATCTCAATACAATCTTGTAGCATTTTTAGATAAACCTCTGTGTTTCCAAGCTTCTAAGGTTACCGCTACCCTATGTCAGTACAATCCTGTAACATTTTTAAATAAACCTCCAAGTTTTCGGGCACTCCTAATAAGGGCTTTCAAAGTCCTTACTTTGACTGATCATAACTTTTGATCCAGAGGGCCATTTGTAGACTTCCACATACCATTGGAAAGATATTTCCAGGAAATTTCCAACTATGTCACTTTCAGGAGAAACTGAGATGATCTCTTGAGACATAATATCCTCCAAATTCTGGTACTCCCCCTTCATCATAGTCAACTTTTTATGGCTTCTCCACTAAGCCTACTACTATGATGATTCTCTACAGAACACTCCAGCAACCATGGGAACCCCCCTTAACAACATGTTCATCAATGCTAACATCCAATGCCTCTATCCTCAATGTTAGTTTGTTGACATCAATTCCAACATACCAAGTGCCACCAACCATTCAGACAATGCCAACTATCCAACAACTACTTGAAATAAAAAAATGGCACCATTACCTAATAGGAAGATGCTTCAAGGAAAAAAAGGTGATAGTTTGAAGTACTTCCTAGAGAAATAAGTATCTATAGAAGAGCAACAAAAATGGGCTACAAAGATGTTAGGTTATGATTTTGAAATTATCTACCAAAAAGGAAAACATAATATGGTGTTAGATGTACTTTTAAGGAAAGAAGAAGAAAAAAATGGTTTACTATGTGTTGTTTCTATTCTATAATTTTCTTGGGTGGAAGAAGTAAGGGAAGAATGGAAGCAAAACTGTAAGGTAGCATTCAAAAACTACAAGAGGAACCAAGTGCATTAGATAAATTTGTGCGGAAGGATGATCTACGATGGTATCAACTTCACCTATATTTATATAAGAATTCCCATCTCAAATGAAATATCCTTTTGGACTTGTGCACTTCTCCTATAAGAGGACATTCAAGGTTCTTGAAAACTTACCATAGGATCAAGAAGGTTTTTTTTCTTAGAAATTCTTAAAATTGATATTCAAAAGTTTGTGGTAGAATATGTAGGGAGAGACAATCAAGACCTTATGTCTCCTACAACCATTAGCTATACCAAGTCAATGTTGCGAAAATGTTTCAATGAGTTTTATTATAGGTTTACCTAAATCTGAAGGAAGGAATGCCATTATGGAAATAGTAGATCGATTGATGAATTATGCCCATATTTTCTCTCTTTCTCATCCTTTTAAAATAATTGTATTGGCAACAATATTCATGGAAACAATCAAAATCTACATCGAATCTCAAAGATTATTGTAGGTCACATAGCTCCAATTTTGACTGGAAATTTTTGGACTCAATTATATTCTTATTTGGGTACTCAATTGGCTCACAACTAGTCTTATCATTATCAATCTGATGGGAAAATTGATATTGTGAATAAATGTTTAAAAGGATATCTTTGTTGCTTTGCATTTCATAAATATACAGAAAGGGTCAATTGGTTGTCTTTCGAAACACATCCTTCCATGCTTCATTAAAAATGTCTCCATTTATGGAACTTTATGGATATCATCCTCCATCCATTGCATCACCCTTGAAATGGATTCCAAAGGTTAAAGCTGTGGAACATAACATAGGGCACCAACAAGAGGTTCTCAAATTATTGAAGGACAAACTAGTCATAGCATAAAACAAGATGAAACAAGTAAATCAACATCACATTGAAATAGAATTTGAAGTGGGCAGTTGGGTATTTTTGATGCAACAACCATATAAATAGATGTCCATCAAGAAAGAAAAGAAAAAAAATAAATTAACACTATTGTATTATTTCCCCCATAAGGTGTTGTGGAGGATCAAAAGTATGGCTTACAAATTGCAGTTTCCTCCATATTTACGTGTACATCCAATCTTCCATGTTTCTTACCTAAAGAAGGTAATCACTGACAAGACCTTAGTCCAAACTATTTTACCACAAACTAATGAAGAAGGGAAAATCATACTAGAATTAGAAACAATCCTATAAAGGACTAAGAAATAGCGAAATCAAGTGATTACTAAGTACCTCATCAAATGGAAGAACCTAGTAGTGGAAGATATGACATGGGAAGATGAGTTATTCATATAGAAACGTCCACAATTAGGGTTAAGGAAACTTACTTTTGAAGGGGAGGGGCATGTTAAGCGCATAAAAATCCTTATTAGGTCTTAAATATTGATTTGTTACATTTATATTGTTATATTATTATGTAGGCCAAAACCTTTCATTGTACCCTTCCATATAATTATACCCTTTCCTTCTAGAAATTTCCAAAGATGTCCAAACTATTCATATCTATGGTGATTCTCAAGTGGTAATTAAATGAATGCAAAAGAAATAATAGCTAAGAATTTTCACTTCGTTTCCTCTCATGGAAAAAATAAATAGAAAAATCACAAATTTATCACATATCTCCTATGATCACTTCACATTTACAAGCATAAGAATGAAGAAGTAGGCTGGTTCTAAAAAATGGACTAGATTTGGACAAAAGCACATGCTCAGTCATTGAGGATAAAGACAACCTCAAAACATAATTTCTTTATGAACCTTCCATCTGATTGATACATGAGGGACATTTTCTCTTCTTGGAACTCCTTACAGGATTTCATTTCTATTTGCAAAAAAAATTATGCACTTTCTTTCTTTTAGGCTGGAAATATAGATTGGTGTTTCACTATTTTAAGAATCAAAAAACAACTACTTACTTAAATATACAGGATTTCACTCCATACATGACCAAAAGTCTTTAGGGGACTGATATATTTTGGGACACATTTTGATGCTAACAGTTCCATTTTTCGTAAGGTTATGAAAATATGTTATCATCTTTTGGATCATAGAAGTTGTTTCGAAACAACTTCAAAAGGTTTTTTTGTACACACTTATAAGATTCTCATGATAGGGCTATACGCCACAAGAATTCTTTGGAATCTATAGATGTAACATATAATTGAAGTTGCAAACTTTTTTCTCTAGAATAAATATATATATACACATACACACACATGCACACTAAGGAGACATGGACTTATGATCATTGCATCTTATCTTTTGAATTTGATTCATTATAAAATGAGGTTTCCCCCTCAAATTATATTTCATTTACTTTTTATTATTTTAAGGTGTTTGGATCATTGCATTCAACCCATGGGAATCATAGTCTTTTATATAAAGTTTCAATTTTCCCTAAAACTTATTACTCTTCCCCATATTTTCTTGAATAAGAATTTTTCTAAGCTTGATAAGTTCTAAAAACTATTTCAAGGCCACTCTTGATCGAGGTATTAATGCGAGCACGTCGGAGGCCCCGACCAAGGTGAATGAGCATGTGTTAGTGCAATTTGGAGGGGTTATTACCACCCTACCACCTCCCATTACAATTAAGAGGGGGGTGGCATGGCCAACTACTCCCATGCACAAAGCATGTCACGATTTATCTCATTTATTGTGATGGTTCATTTCTCATAAGGCCTTTGTATTGCTTTGTTGTTGGGAGTTCTATGGTATTTATGCTTAGATTATTTTTCACCCCCCACTTCCAGTGGGATTAACTTTCCATATTCTCTACACAGTGGAGTCTGTAGTTAGTGATAAATTGGTAAAGGTATGGAGTGATAGTTAGTTTTCCATAGCGCAAGGAATCATGCCTCTGGAGTGGAATTGACAAAGACCCATAACTACACACAAGTTATTTTTCCCTCTGGTCCTGGGCACTCAATTTGTCTGTTCAGGGTTTTGGACGGTGACTTTGTATCAGGACTAGAAGTTGTTGATACAATACATAAAAAAAATTGCACAATTCATTAAAATATCATTATTATTCCTCCTCCTAAAAAGACTTAAAAATAATTCCCCTAAAACAATTAAAATTCTAGGTCTTAGTAAGTGGGGTCCCCATGATAAATAAGGTAGTGGCATGACATCATTACTCTAATAGTACTTATACATTGGCAAAATTGATAGTTATAGAATCATCTTGGGCCCGCCATTTACATGATTAGTCTATTAGCATAATAGAAAAATGGACACTTCCCTTTCTAAATAATTATTCTCTACAATATTATTATATTCTTGTACACAGAGATATTACAAAGATGAGGGTTTTGAATGATTTATGAAGTTATAAGAATTATTTATTTTAAATGTTAAATATAGCAAGCCTATGACAAATCTTTTCCATGATATGATTGTAATTGTGTAACTACATGATCAAATTATACTCCCCAAAGTATCAAATATGATGACCAAGGCATAGGCACATGGTCTCAAGGCATCATAAGGGTTGTTAAAAGTAATAAGCCCCTAACACTAGTAACACATGTCTATCATACCATACATGGGGCATGGCCATGTAAGTTTCTTGATTCAAAAAATTAAATGTGAATGACTATATGAAGGGAACCACGTGGTACGGTCATGCTAGGCATGGAAGTATGCAGTAAGATTTGGATCCAAGGCATTAACTCATGATCAATATTGTCAACTCTAACCATATCATGAGTGGCTACCCATTACACGCATATGAGGTATCTAATCTGCAACACACATCAGATAGTGGTCAATAATCACAACACGACCCACCATGCATTGCAATGACATGGACCCAAATCAATCTACGACATCAAAAATGACATTTGTAGCATGCATATGTCATTAATGATTTACCATAGTCGAGGGCTGAGAAGTATGAGGAAAAATTATAAAATGAGTTGTCTTTATGTGCGACTTTTTGGAGTTTCTGATGGATTTCTAGCCCTGGAAAAATTTGAGGTGAAATCTTGATTTGTGTTGTTTAAACTGGTTTTGTGACTACTTATATAGATTTGACACCCTGAAAAACCCTTGGGGCACTTCGATTGTGTAGAGTTCACCCGGACCCAAATCAATCTACGACATCAAAAATGACATTTGTAGCATGCATATGTCATTAATGATTTACCATAGTCGAGGGCTGAGAAGTATGAGGAAAAATTATAAAATGAGTTGTCTTTATGTGTGACTTTTTGGAGTTTCCGATGGATTTCTAGCCATGGAAAAATTTGAGGTGAAATCTTGATTTGTGTTGTTTAAACTGGTTTTGTGACTACTTATATAGATTTGACACCCTGAAAAACCCTTGGGGCACTTCGATTGTGCAGAGTTCACCCATAAAACTTGTTATTTCAATGAATCCATGTCAGATTCTAAACAAATTATATCAGAAAATAAACCATAAAACTTTTCAAAAAATTCACACTTAAAGACAACTCGGTTATAAAATGAGATATGCCCCCTACCAGCAATGTGTGACACAAATGCAAAATTATTGGATGCTGAAAATTACACCACCACTCCAACCTAAGTTTTAAACGAAATTATGGTTGTGGAGTGATATGTGATTGTACAACAAAGATTGACAAATTTATGAGAAATGATGGGAGTTCACTCCCTTAAACCCCAAGGAGCATATCATCCCTCACAACCGACTAGAGGTAATTGTTGTTGCATTTTATCTCCAAGTAGAAGCTAAACTTGGAACCTGCTTGAACCACTGGTCATTTACGTGTCTTACTTGCCCACAATGTCTACTCTTCTATTCGTGAATGCAACTTAACTTTACATAGCCAACCCACGTTTGACCTCCCTAACACTAGGGCATAATATTTTCTTTGCGACATTATTCATGCATACCCTATTCAACCATTTTGATCAAAACCCACTCAGATAGGTCTTATACAACTAGGCCATTCTATTATTCCCTCAACAAAATTGGTTGCCACATGTTTTATTTGACAAGCCCGAGTTATGGAAAAATACACCATGCAAATTACCCATGTTAACCATGTTTCACTCTGCATTAAAGAAATTTTGAGGTCTGAAATGGGCCTCCTAAGGAATAATATAAAATAATAATGGGAATAATAAAATAATATTAGATTATCTCATCATGTTTTGGAGGGGAAAAAGGAAAAAATGTTTTTTTAACTCATATTTTCAACTTATCTCCCTATGATTTTACTCAAATTTTGAGAAGGAACACTCGTTGGATGCAAAATTTAATTTTCCATCCAAGGAGTACTCATGTTGCATACTTATGATGGAACCTACTACATGAAAATTGTGGAATACATGAAAAAAACATGATTCAATCACGTTTTTCATGTATTTCACATTTTTTGCATAGTAGGGTCCATTAAAAGTATGCAACATGGGTAGTCCTTGGATGCATCCAACAAGTGCTCTTGCTTGAAATTTGTGTAAAATATGAGGGAGATAAGTTGAAAAATTAGTTTTTTTTTCATACTCCAAAAATGGTGAATCATCCCCCATGGTTGACATCATCATATTGAATCCTATTGGTTCTTATAAAGTTAATTTTTGTTGTAAACTTTTGTTTTGAGGCCCATTTTTTACCTCAAAATTTCTCTAATGCATAGGCATATAGTTATTTATCTTGTCACGCATAGGAAGTTGTTAAATTATATCACCCATGTTAATCTATGCAACTATGATGTGTCAGATGGCCTGCCCAACAAAAGCACGTGATGGAAGTTGTTTTCCTATTTTGGGTATGTTGTGTACTTTTTTCCTATGTAACCAATATATTCTTTATTGCTTTGATTCACATTCTCGGGCCTACTCAGATTCACTACGATTTATAGTCCCAATACATGCCACACCAATTTGAGCCCATCATGCAAGAAAAAGTTTTTCTTCTCATTTTTCCAGTTCAAATTTTTATATGTTTCTTACATATTTTGTTGAGGTTTGTTTACTTTGAACCCCATGTAGCCAATTAAATTAATTATAATTTTTACATTGCCTAAAAAAGTCAAAGATTGCAAGCTCATTCTGAACCATGTTTATCACTCAGCATCTCCCATGCTAAGATAACATTCCCTACCACTCATTTATTCCCATAATCACATTCAAAATAGAGTTATGGGGAAGTTTATAAAGGTTGTCCACAAGAAAGTTATCACCTTCAAGAATATATCTATTTGTTATATAGACTCAGTCTAATATGTAAGAGATTTTCCACGTTGATTGTTTCCCTCTTTACTAAACTACATGTTTCCCATGCATCCTCTTTGTGACAATATGTAACATATGTATGACACTTATTGTGTTTATGCATGCACCATTTAAGCTTTGTTGTGTGATGTAAACAATGGGGCACATTTAGGAACTAATTGTCTTTATTTTCACACTGCAACACCTTACATATTATCCTTGGCACATAGTTCTATAATGTTTGATCGATAATTCATATGGGCAAAGATATGTTTAATTATTTCTATCATATTCAACATATAGGTTCTCATTTCACTTGTCTTGGTTGCATGCATCGAAAATTCCCTTCCCATGTCACATATTTCCTTGAGTGTCTATGCAAAATACTCTAGCATGTGTGTGAAACATGATCTCAAACACTCATTGTTTTGTTGATTATAGAATTATAATCTGAAAATTGATGGCTACATAATACATTTTCTTGGCCAAAGTATGATTTTCTTTAGCAGAGGTTCACGTGGAAAGAAAAGAGGACAAAACAAAAGAACCAATATGTCATGGAGGGAGAACAAGAATAAAATGATCAAATTTTCTATTCATTTTTATGTAGACTCTAAGAAGTTCAACCAGGTGACCCAAACTGGTCATTTATACCTTGGATGATCCAAAGGATTAGTGAAGTGCTCAAAATTCAAAGTGTTCAAAAGTACTTGAAACTTATGCCAAAGCGTAGAGCTCGACAACCTGAATCCAACACAACTTGAATCGCTCAATATTGATATTGTATCTCCCGATATAGCATTCTGATCATTTTCCCAAACAGGTAAAAAAATTGCAGGTTGGATGCAGCACTGCTAACTGGGTAGGTTGATTGTACCTCATGGGCCAATGTCAAGCTTCCAAGTGGCCTCATGTGATTGGTTTGATTTTGGAAAGCATTTGATTGGTGGTTGGATTTTTTTTATGTGGACCAATGGTGGGATGCCACGTGGCACCTTGGGTTCAACAAAATTTGGTTAAGGACTAACTGGCACTGGGGAGATTCGAACACAATACCTCAAAACTAGCAACACAATGCTCTACCACAGCGTTGCAAGTGTCACTTATTAATACATAGTGGCACATTTTTATTTGAATATTCAGCATTTAAGAGTTGGGGGAAGGAGTCGGGGCTAAGCTTTGGCCCCCAATCTCCTTACCGCCCACGGAAATGTAGGTAGCAGGGATCTGAGGGCTCAATATTAGCCCTAGACTATGGTTCTGGAACCCACAACAAATATTACCACCGAACCAGAGCTAATAGCCGAGGGAGCTAACAATCACGGGTGGAACTTTGGGGGCAGTCTCGCTACACACCATGGAACCGAATGCTACCAACGACGCGAAGATTTTGGATGGGTGTGACGTTTTGGGGAATGGCCCTGGTTATATGACAACCACAGAACCATTTCTGAGAGCCTGGGGCCTATGCCGACAGGGGTGGGCAGTTAGCCCCAGCCCCCAGGCACATGGCCCCATGTGGCCTAAGTTTTCCGCCAATAGAACTTATTGGGCATTTAAACAGAGCACAAAAATCCACCCAAACCGGCGGGAATCTCATCGGTGCAGGGTGAAATTGGCACTCGACGCGCCCTGGAATTGCAAAATTCGTAGAGCAATTAGCAGTACAGTCCAGTTTGTAGAGCAGTTAATAGAAAAACTTCTAGAGAGCATAACTTCTTCAGTTTTTGGCCAAATTGATCCCAATAAGAGACCAGATGGGGGTTTTTGACTATTCTAAAGCCATAGGAGACATCATTTTTACATTATGATTACTTTAAATATATGTAAACATAAATTTGAGCACTTAATGAAAGAGGCCCAACATTGGAAGATGGACCAGGAGATGTAGCTCAGGAGAGGGGTGGACTCCTTTATCATTTTTGTTGTTATGTGTTTCTGATATGGTATATTTGTCTATGTTTTTATGTTGTTAACTATGTTTTTAAAACCATAATTTTAAGTGCTTTTGAAAAGTGATCTATTTCCTAAAAGACTTAAAACTAGCATTTGCACCAAATGTTGCAAAGGAAACGCCGTAAGGCATAAATTGAGGAGCAATGGCAACATAGGAATAGGAAAATCTAAATAAGATGCAGAAATGTGCATAAATTGAGGAGCAATAGTGACATAGGAATATGCAAATCTAAATAAGATGCAGAAATGTGCATAAATTGAAGAGCAATGACGACATAGGGATAGGCAAATCTAAAAAAGATGCATAAATGTAACAATCAACATCTGGGGACATTTGTCCCCACGTCGCACCTCCTTTAATAAAAGCTCTGTCACGATGGTGCACATGCAAGCCTATACAACTTGTACCAAATTTCAGTTCAGGATTGCAGTGACAACAAAGAGCCACCTAGAAAAATTCTTTGTTTCTGTTTGAGTTAAAACTGTTTTCATGGTGTACACCCAGTTTGGATACCAGCTGTCCAGAAGAGCACGTTTCATTGTATTTTCCTTCATTTCCGGTATAACCAGAATCACCACTGGAATTCACATGGAAAAACAATTCAATCTCTATCAACGCCATTAAATGCAATACACATATTAGATATAGGTGCAGAGTCTCTATCATCTCATGTTGGCAGAAGCAGTAAAAATGATTTCAATTATTGAGAAGTAAATCAGTCATCTAATCCAATCTAGCACAAAATTAACACTCATGGCATCCATCAACATCATGGATTGGTTAAATTTGCAGGTATGGATCCTCCCATATTTTGCTATTTCAGTCATCTAATCCAATCTAGCACAAAATTAGCACTCATGGCATCCATCAACATCATGGATTGGTTAAATTTGCAGGTATGGATCCTCCCATATTTTGCTATTTCTTGCTATTTCATGACCCTTCACAGTTTAAAAAATTGATATTTTATGGACGTTGTAATATTAGCAGCCAATCAAATTTGAAATGAATTAATACAATCAAACAGAATATGTAGCCCACATTTTGTCCAAATACGATTTGCAGGTTCTGGATTCATAAACCAAAGAAATTTGCAGGTCCAAAGGAGGCTCTTTGAAAATGCTTCGATTGACTTTGTAAGAATGTTGATATTCATTTGTTATTGTATTAAAAATGGCTGATTCGAGCATGTGAATCCTCACTTTGGGGGTCATCATGTCTCTTACATATGCAAATGGAAACTGATCCCGAGGATCGAAGATTTCTAATTCATTGAATAACAGGCAAGAAAATAGCTTTATTGGAAGGGTGTGCTTTCTCAATATCAGTGCAGTATCAGCCACATCTGTAATGCGAACAACAACACACAAAATCAAAAAATCAGTTACAGAGAGAACCAACCTCAAAACAAATCTCAGATGCTATCACACTAAAACTTCACCATAATTGAGCAAAGTTGAGTTCTCATACCACTGCTGTAGGAAGCTTTTCAGAGCTCCAAGGTTGCAAGCCATTGGCACAGTAATTGTCCATTTGATATCTCACAGCTACTTTGCTCCCCCACTTTCTCCATATGACTATAAAAATGGCTTCCTCCATGGTATGAGTATCACAGGGAAACGATAAAGAATACCAAATATAAACAATTACCTGGGAAAAGCAATAAAGGCCTTGTGTGTTGGGGGAACTGAAGGAGAATTGTCAATATGTCAGCTACAGAATATATCCATCCCATGTTATTAATTTATATTTGCACACAACTTAGAAACTAATTAGAAGCATATGTTAACAATAACATAGACAAACTTTAATGTACATTTCGCTGAATTTAACAATAGTATTGGCTTATTAGATTCTGTTTGGAACAACTTAGCAAATGAAACTGAAAATTTTGGGAGTTTTATATGCCATTTATGCTTTTTGTTTACCTTTGTTCTGCTTGTGCATTGCAAGTATTAGATCAAACTCTTTAAAGTATGTAGGTGATATAGAAGTTATCTCTATTCCACGTTTCTTGGCTGCATTCTTCATCTTGGGATCTGCAGGATCACCCTTCAAATAATTTCAACATATTAATACGTGATACCTATTTATTGCAATATAATACAAAAAAAATTAAAATACCAATTCAATTAGCCTTGACCCATGATAAGCTGGAACCTACTTCATTGTAGTCAATAGTTGCAGCAGAGTCAATTTTGAATGCTGATGTCAATCCCCTTTTCTACACAACATCACGAAATACAGCCTCTGCAGTGAGACTCCGACAAATGTTGCCTTCCAAGAACAAGAATAAAAAGAGATTATTTTCCTGGAGAGATTAGCAAATATCTTTTCAACTACTTAAGATATCTAAACTTGCAATGCTTTTATCATCCCCAATTGCAACAATAAGAGCCGATAACAAATCATTATCCTTGACAAATCAGATAATAATTTTTCCACAGCTAATAATCATTATCCTTCTTGACATTGATATGCATCACGGCCCTGAAAAAGAAATCATGAGCATTGAGATATCAATGGTAACTGGTTACTAGAATTTCTGCTTTGTAAAGGAATGAAGTAATGCATCTAGAATTTCTGCTTTTAAAGGACTGAAGTAATGCATAACTCTACATGAAATATTTAGTTACCATGAATTGGTAATTATTCTACAAAGTTTTTATGAAGAAGTTTATAGTGGATACTATCTCATGTGATTGTTCTTTTTGTTCCATTTTCTACTGGCAAGTTGAACTCATGATTAAATATTAAAAAATGTGTATGACTCCGACAAATGTTGCCTTCCAAGAACAAGAATAAAAAGAGATTATTTTCCTGGAGAGATTAGCAAATATTTTTTCAACTACTTAAGATATCTAAACTTGCAATGCTTTTATCATCCCCAATTGCAACAATAAGAGCCGATAACAAATCATTATCCTTGACAAATCAGATAATAATTTTTCCACAGCTAATAATCATTATCCTTCTTGACATTGATATGCATCACGGCCCTGAAAAAGAAATCATGAGCATTGAGATATCAACGATAACTGGTTACTAGAATTTCTGCTTTGTAAAGGAATGAAGTAATGCATCTAGAATTTCTGCTTTTAAAGGACTGAAGTAATGCATAACTCTACATGAAATATTTAGTTACCATGAATTGGTAATTATTCTACAAAGTTTTTATGAAGAAGTTTATAGTGGATACTATCTCATGTGATTGTTCTTTTTGTTCCATTTTCTACTGGCAAGTTGAACTCATGATTAAATATTAAAAAATGTGTATCATTATAAACTCAACAACTTATGTAAACATGAAGCAGGCTCACGTATTTAAATAAAACTGAAATGCATCACTCAGCACTAAAAACAGAAAGATGGAAACCAAATCCTTAGCCCTGGATTCCACTAAAATGTTTCAGCTAGATTTAATGACTAAAGACACAATCATTGAGTGCAGAGAGCATAATGAGCCACACTCCTTGGTGACCAGCTCTGTTTTGAGTCTTTGACATGAAACTGACAACCAGAAACACACAAAAATAATCTAGAAAATACATACTATGGAGAGACCTTATGGAAGCAGTAAATTGACCATTGAACTCAGAAAGTTCAGGCAATTGGAAGTAGAAAACAAAGTGATCATGTCAAGAGTCGGACCCTTGTTTCAATGGCCCTCCGCACACGACAACCTTTGATTTGATTTCTTCCTTAGAAGCAGAAGGCTTATTTGATAAAGGATAAGCCCTAGTCCATTAAGATTGATCATCAAAGCATCTACTTTCAGGGGTTGTATGATGGGGAAAATAGTTGAGACAAAGCCAAGGCCTTTCTGAGGTGAGATTTCCCTTCCCCTCTCTTCCACATCCAAGGCTGGGCCTTGATGTAATGCTCCAAGTTACGAGAAATAACTAGAAAAATACTAAACACATCAAATATAGAAAGGCAGTGTGGCTCAAAAGTATAATAATGATGAGACACATCTACATCTCTTTAGAAATAGGAAAATATCTCTTAATAACCAAAATATTGAAAAATCATACACAACTGTGTGAGAATGGCTATAATAATCTCTTGTATATAGTAATTAGGCCCTCCTTATTCATGAGGACCTAGTTCCCCGTTAATGTACCATTTCTTTATCTTGTGTCATCATGGCAAAGTTGTACCCTAACTAACAACGTCAGCTGCCCCGCAGCTTCCACCCAATAAAGAGTTGGCATTTAGCCCCTAGACTCCATGCTAATTTCTCTAGCAATTTTACTCAGATCAGATCTGGTTTTATCGTAAAAAATGCCAGGATTTTGTCAACAGTTGGTCCTTAAACAGCAATGAAAATATTTAATAGTATTTCTGTGCTCGGTATAAATATTTAAGGCCGTTAAAAATATATTATCGTAGAGTTATTGTCGGTATGACTATTACTTACCTTGATGGGACTTTGAGAATCTGAAAACGTGTAGAGAACCGCAAACTGAAAGCTCTTGGATAAACCAAAAATATGTCATAGATGGAATGGCAATGGGCATGATAAGCAGCGTGCCTATTGTGGCAATCAAAGCTATTCTACCTATGAGTTCCAAAATAAATCTAAGCATTGTTGTTTGATAAAGCTAACACTACTAATAGTCCCTGGGCAGCTCAATCGGCGGTGGATTTCCTATAAAGTCTTATGTAAAGTTTGTGGTCCAAAATCCTTAATTAACTTTGTGGACAGTGTGTGGGAGCGTGCATAAATTCACCTAAAAGTTATAGTGGTAGTAGTCACAATTGACTCCATGTCATGCGAATTCAAACCTGTACTCGGCTTAGTTGCTGATTCCTTTATATATATATATATAAGCAGCTGCTAAAACACTCTGATGATGTATCAAGGATCTAACAATGATAGGACAAGGGATAGCCATGCGGGTCTCTGCGTTGCAGAAGAACTTCAATAGAATTTAGACAACGAGGCACATAAGAATAATGCACAGCCTTTAGTGTCTATGTCTTTTTGTATTTTTGACAATTGGTTGTCTGTAACTAGCTTAACGGGTTGTAAAGTTGTTCAGTGATATCCACTAATTCTGTAAGCTTCACAATAGCAAGGTAAGGATGACAAAATCCCCTTGCGGGCACCTTAAGCTAGTTTGAAACTCGTCAGAGAGATGGTTGTCCAATTATGGACAAACGATGATAAATATGTAGCCTATCGTAGTAATATCATTTTGTACAAAAGTAGCCAAATGAGCTATCTTAATTTTATTGCGGTTGCACAACGTTGGTTGTTACCCTGCATTAGACCAGTTTAGCCTAATTGGTGGATTACATATATTTCTGTAGTAACCGTGTACTAAATCTCATTGGATGTTCAGGAAAACTGAACATCCTAAGTTTTAATAATCCTTAAATTAGAGGTATATATTGCAGTCATTTTTTTCATGTTTGAGCTGCACGGCTTTCAGCTCAAACTTAACTCTTTGATTATCAGGCACCCACCCTGCCTTGAGAGGTCACACCCATAGCATTAATAGCCTAAGGGGATATTGATTCACTAGTGAGGTTGGCGAAGTGTTAAGCTGCCCCCCAAGCTTTCTCACTGTTGGCTACCCGATCCATATGGCACCAAGGAATGAGGCTAGGTGCAGATCTCAAAGGATTTTAACAGAATAGTTATCCCTTAGACCCGGCACCTCAGTCGGAGGATGCAGCCCCTCACATCATGTTTCTTCTTGAAACGCTCAAAAGGGTAGAAGAAAATTTCTATGTCCTAACCGGACGTTCGCTGGTATTCAGGCATTACTAAAATTTGCTCTCTGCAATCATTGGGTGCATTGTATAACTGTAAAAATCTCCAGTCCCAGTTTATTATGATTTGTTCTAATAGAAACATAGATGAGAAATTGGGTCTGGGTTTTTAATAATATAGAAGCTACAAAGAACCTAGCTCCTTTAGTTGAATTGAATAGAACTACAAAAATTTAGTTAGCTCAAGTCAGGCATGATACAGAGAATTATGCTTGGTTTCAGGCTTCGGATCTTTAGTGTACAATATACTATAAGCTTCTACAATTGGATGGCTGACAATAATGGTAGATGTTATGGAATCATCATTTCGAACAATGACCGATACCGAACTCACTCGTTGAATCATTGGATGGATGGTACTCACCAAGGCAAACAAAGAGAACTCCAAAAGGCTTGAAGGTTGCAGATGAATCAGACGCCATGGACCTCAATGCTTCTCTTCGTCCTCCTCGTGCTCCTCTTCGTCCTCCTGGTCTCCTGCAAGTTCGGATTAAACCTCCAAACTTTTGGCCTGAAATGAGATGATAAGTTGTGCTAAAAATGGGTGAATGTCATACATTTGTTTTATAACTATAAATTCTACTTCATCATTACAGAACCCACCCTTCAAATATTGGCATTTGCTTGTTGGAATATAGAGACACTCATGGAGTCGCAAGAGCAGAGCCAAAAGCCTCATGTCGCAATCTTCCCTGGGTTTGGGTCGGGCCATCACATCCCACTGCTCGAGCTTGCAAAGTGGCTGACTGTGTACCATGGCTTTTCTGTCACCTTCTTCACCGCCATATGGATGGACGGCTCTCCTCACCACATCCTACCATCTTCGTCAAGGGACATGATCCGCTTCATAGAGCTCCCTGATGTTCAGATCGAAGGGGATCATGCGCAGATAAACATTTTTGTATGCATGCCCTTACTATTGGAGAAAGCTAAAATATTAGTGCAAGATGCTCTCACATCCTTTTCGTTTACTGTGCGCTTTCATAATCGATTTTTTCGGTACACCCATGTTGGATTTCGCCTCAAATGAACATGGAGAAAACTGAGGTGAACAACATGCCGAATTGAGTGGTAACTGCCTAATTAACGCAAGGTGGAAGCGACTTGGCTGTAGATAATCTCTCTGTTGCAATTCGGAATGGCTATAATTGGCTAACGCAAGGTGGAAGCGACTTGGCTGTAGATAATCTCTCTGTTGCAATTCGGAATGGCTATAATTGGCTACAAACTGCCATTGCATTACCTCCACGCTTTTTCTCTGCTTTTGTCAAACACTAATAATTGTAACCCTTGCACTATCAGAGTTTTATAGAGTTTAACAGTTGCAATTGCAAAAGAGGTGAAAAAGGACAACAACTCTGAAATTAGACATACAGAGAAAAAAATATCTGTTTCTGGAGATACAGGTAAAGAAATCCAGGAGGAAAAATTAACTGTTTCTGGAGATACAGGTAAAGAATTCCCGGAGGATTTGTTGAGTGAAATTTTTTCACGCTTACCTTTTCTGAGCATAAACAGGTTAAGGATTGTTTGTAAACGCTGGAATTATCTGCTCTCCAACCAAAACCAGGTATTCCGTGCCCCTGTTTTTTTAATAAAACGTGAATGCTACAATGGTGGGAGGGCTGCAGAGCTGTGGTGTGCGGAAAGAAATTCAGTTTTGTTCAAACTTCCGATGGAGTTTCAACCATTTCGTTTCAAGAACTTTAATCTTTTGCCTGAGATTCCTTCCAGTGATAATATCTTGGGTATGGCTGTTAAATCTGGGGTTTGCTGTGTTTGTGTCAGTGAAATCTTATGCTGTTACCATAATTGCACGGAGCATAATCTCTATATATGTAATCCTGCTATTGGGAATATGAAAAAACTTCCAAGGCCTTCACCTTGGATCTCTCGCCTCAGATTGCTGTCCTCTCTCATCCATCCACAGACGGTTTCCTTTTTCATTGCGGTTGGAATTCAACCATCGAAAGCATCTTAACCACCTCCAAAAACATAGAAAATGAATACTTAAAGAACCTTTAAAGACAAACTCTACACAAATAATTAATAATAACAATTAAGCGTAAATGATTAATAACTCCAACCCAGGATCTTGAGGAAACGACAAATATGAATGTGCTTTTAAACTAATCAATGTTAATAGGGTCTTAAAAAATGGTATTTTATTAGCTTTAATGAGGAAACCTGTAATTTAATTTATGTGGAATTTGAAGTCAAGGCTTTACTGTGCCAGTTTAACATAAACGAAGACAGTGTGAGTAAATATATATTGTGTGTGGGCAGCTTTAATGCTTCTTGAGGCTGGGGCTGCATGTCTGTTGGATCTATATACCTTCATTAATGGGTTACCAGATATGTTATCATTTGGATCTATATACCTGCATTAATGGGTTACCAGATGTGTTATCATTTATATTATATAAATTAGTGTATTTGTGCATTTCTGGTTACTCTGCAATGCTTAACTGAACAGATTGTCTTATCAGGAAAATCTCTGAAATATTTTAACTGTCATTACTTCTCTTATCCCAAAAAATGGATTTATTGATAAAATCATTTTAAGGAAACCTCTACCAAACTAAAAATTATTCTGCAATGCTTTACTGCAAAAACTTGTAATCCCTTTCACTGATCACACAATTGTCCAATTGGATGTGGTGAATAACAAACGCATTAGCGCTTGCTTTCTCACTGTGAAAGACAAATACAGAAAGACAGTGATATAGAAAACCAGTAGTCGGTGAACATAACACTCGTAGTATCGTAGTATATAAGTGTGCTGCTAGCAGCATGGTGGTCAATCAAAAACTTTTGTAACCCTATCATAAGATTAGGGTATATTACTGCCTCGTTTGAAAACAAAGGAAACAGAAATCTACACTTACTATATATTACAAGAAGGGAAACCAATTATATATATATATCAGTGGATATGGTTATAACAGGCACACAGGCAGAAACCAATTATTAATATAAGCTCTTAAGCACATGTTTGGTGGCTTAAGATGGATACATACATCTGTAGATGTTTGCATGGATATTTTGCTAGACCATGAAAATTCATTAGTACTGTTTGCAGTGATACAAGCTGTTGTATTGTTGTGATGGGTTAGAGGGTTTGATGGCTTTTATGGCTGTGGCTCGTCTGAAGGAGAAGGGATATTAACAGTTTTGTAACTGGTGTCAAGGAGAAGAGGCTGGGTTAGGGACGAGGACGTATTAGACTTGATGCCATTGCTGTTGTTGATGATCAAAGTTGCACTCTGATCCATATTGTCAGGTTGGTTCTCAGGCACCATGGACGATTTGGCCTGCAATAGTCCCAATCTCTTTTCTTCACTTTTGCCCCACAGTACAAGGTAGAGACCCATGATAATCAGAATTGCTCCAAATATCCTGCCATGGATGCAAAATTCACGTCATCCAATGAAACTAAAAATGATGAAACATGGCATATATTTAAAGAAATAAGGAATATACCCTCCCAGATAGAATTGTTCCCCAAGAATGATAGATGCCATAATTGCAACAGCAATAGTTTGTACAGGTTGGTAGACTGCAACAAACACAGGCCCTCCTCTGTCAATGCACCATATCTGAACTGAAAAGGCAATACCAGAAGCAACGAATCCCTGCATCATCATAACAAATCTATGGTTAGAAAATGCTCTTGTGGCCTGTACCTAATAAAGTAAAATAATTCATCAGAACGAAACAAGGTACTATATAGCTGGGTCTTGGGTATATCAGGAGGTTATTGATAAAAATATAAATCTGTAAATATTAAACACAATATAGTAATTATTGGTTTACTGTTTTGTCATCTTGTCCATTGAATATTATTTTATTCTTATTTAATGGACAAGATGTAAAAGACTGAACCAATCGTTAGCTTATTGTAGGGTGCTTAATATTTGCCACATAAACATCAATATTTATTATCAAATTTCTGATTGTTGTAACACTTATATTTCTATTTGGTTTATCAAATTTCTGATTGTTGTAACACTTATATTTCTATTTGGTTTTGTATTGGATTCAAAAAGTTAATTAATTGGAAAAATGGAAACTGTGAATCAATATCCAGTCTTACTCTCTTCAAGTATAAAATATTACTGCCTCGTTTGAAAACAAAGGAAACAGAAATCTACACTTACTATATATTACAAGAAGGGAAACAAAATCTTACTTTCAGTGGATATGCTTATAACAGGCACACAGGCAGAAACCAATTATTAATATAAGCTCTTAAGCACATGTTTGGTGGCTTAAGATGGATACATACATCTGTAGATGTTTGCATGGATATTTTGCTAGACCATGAAAATTCATTAGTACTGTTTGCAGTGATACAAGCTGTTGTATTGTTGTGATGGGTTAGAGGGTTTGATGGCTTTTATGGCTGTGGCTCGTCTGAAGGAGAAGGGATATTAACAGTTTTGTAACTGGTGTCAAGGAGAAGAGGCTGAATTAGGGACGAGACGAGGACGTATTAGGCTTGATGCCATTGCTGTTGTTGATGATCAAAGTTGCACTCTGATCCATATTGTCAGGTTGGTTCTCAGGCACCATGGTTGGCCTGCAATAGTCCCAATCTCTTTTCTTCACTTTTACCCCACAGTACAAGGTAGAGACCGATGATAATCAGAATTGCTCCAAATATCCTGCCATGGATGCAAAATTCACGTCATCCAATGAAACTAAAAATGATGAAACATGGCATATATTTAAAGAAATGTATAAGGAATATACCCTCCCAGATAGAATTGTTCCCCAGGAATGATAGATGCCATAATTGCAACAGCAATAGTTTGTACAGGTTGGTAGACTGCAACAAACACAGGCCCTCCTCTGTCAATGCACCATATCTGAACTGAAAAGGCAATACCAGAAGCAACGAATCCCTGCATCATCATAACAAATCTATGGTTAGAAAATGCTCTTGTGGCCTGTACCTAATAAAGTAAAATAATTCATCAGAACGAAACAAGGTACTATATAGCTGGGTCTTGGGTATATCTGGAGGTTATTGATAAAAATATAAATCTGTAAATATTAAGCACAATATAGTAATTATTGGTTTACTGTTTTGTCATCTTGTCCATTGCATATTATTTTATTCTTATTTAATGGACAAGATGTAAAGGACTGAACCAATCGTTAGCTTATTGTAGGGTGCTTAATATTTGCCACATAAACATCAATATTTATTATCAAATTTCTGATTGTTGTAACACTTATATTTCTATTTGGTTTTGTATTGGATTCAAAAAGTTAATTAATTGGAAAAATGGAAACTGTGAATCAGTATCCAGTCTTACTCTCTTCAAGTATAAAATATTACTGCCTCGTTTGAAAACAAAGGAAACAGAAATCTACACTTACTATATATTACAAGAAGGGAAACAAAATCTTACTTTCAGTGGATATGCTTATAACAGGCACACAGGCAGAAACCAAATATTAATATAAGCTCTTAAGCACATGTTTGGTGGCTTAAGATGGATACATACATCTGTAGATGTTTGCATGGATATTTTGCTAGACCATGAAAATTCATTAGTAATGTTTGCAGTGATACAAGCTGTTGTATTGTTGTGATGGGTTAGAGGGTTTGATGGCTTTTATGGCTGTGGCTCGTCTGAAGGAGAAGGGATATTAACAGTTTTGTAACTGGTGTCAAGGAGAAGAGGCTGAATTAGGGACGAGGACGTATTAGGCTTGATGCCATTGCTGTTGTTGATGATCAAAGTTGCACTCTGATCCATATTGTCAGGTTGGTTCTCAGGCACCATGGACGATTTGGCCTGCAATAGTCCCAATCTCTTTTCTTCACTTTTGCCCCACAGTACAAGGTAGAGACCGATGATAATCAGAATTGCTCCAAATATCCTGCCATGGATGCAAAATTCACGTCATCCAATGAAACTAAAAATGATGAAACATGGCATTTATTTAAAGAAATGTATAAGGAATATACCCTCCCAGATAGAATTGTTCCCCAAGAATGATAGATGCCATAATTGCAACAGCAATAGTTTGTACAGGTTGGTAGACTGCAACAAACACAGGCCCTCCTCTGTCAATGCACCATATCTGAACTGAAAAGGCAATACCAGAAGCAACGAATTCCTGCATCATCATAACAAATCTATGGTTAGAAAATGCTCTTGTGGCCTGTAACTAATAAAGTAAAATAATTCATCAGAACGAAACAAGGTACTATATAGCTGGGTCTTGGGTATATCAGGAGGTTATTGATAAAAATATAAATCTGTAAATATTAAGCACAATATAGTAATTATTGGTTTACTGTTTTGTCATCTTGTCCATTGCATATTATTTTATTCTTATTTAATGGACAAGATGTAAAGGACTGAACCAATCGTTAGCTTATTGTAGGGTGCTTAATATTTGCCACATAAACATCAATATTTATTATCAAATTTCTGATTGTTGTAACACTTATATTTCTATTTGGTTTATCAAATTTCTGATTGTTGTAACACTTATATTTCTATTTGGTTTTGTATTGGATTCAAAAAGTTAATTAATTGGAAAAATGGAAACTGTGAATCAATATCCAGTCTTACTCTCTTCAAGTATAAAATCTCGCCAACAACACCATCCTAAATAATTTAGAATGAATATCGTGCACGAGGGTTTTATGCCAGTAATCTGTGTTTCCCAGCATTTAAGGGAGAAGGCTGACATTTCATACAAATGCAAACATACCAAGGTGCAAACATATTGAGTTTTCTGAGAAGCGTGGCCGCGTGGTACTGGTAAGTGCCATGGCATTGTCGGCCTTGGATTATGAGGGTGTGTTGAGGGTTTCCAAATCTTTAAAATGACATCCGTTAGACCAGCGGAATTAAAAATTTACATCCAATAAAATCTAATATACAAAATTTATATAGATTCAGATTCATTTATTCCCTTCTTTATCATTATTATCCGATCAAAGTGGAAAAATATGTCTGCGAAAGAAAATGTATACATACCTGTAACATGAGACGATCCATTTTTATTCTCTACAAGTTCTTCACCGCTCCTTTTTCTTCTGCAGGCTGGCAGATAAGCCTTGACCAACCAACACAATAACGGCCCTACGTTCCATAATTTAACAGTAGAATTCAAAAAGAATTCAATGACATTTGCAAATTATATCAAATTGTGAGATCAGGGATAAAAACACTAAAAAAAATTGTGAATATAATACTACCATCTTGCCCTGCCTCCACCGTTATTGTTTCTCTCCGGGTTCACAGACACAGGGTTCATGTACATAGAAATGAGACAAATGACATATTGAATACATCAATGACTGAACAATACCCACAAAAACAAACAAACATGCATACATACAAACACAGACTCGCAACACCAATATAAAACACAAAACAAAACCACCAACCACCAATGGGCGCTCTGCTCCACAACACAAAAATTCCTAACAAAAACAATCAGAGAACACAGAATAAATAACAGAAGAGCATAAACCACTGTCTCAAACAAACCTGATGGAATTAACTTTACCGTGTTCTATATACAGAAGCCAACCGGTTCCTCTTCCGTTGGATGAAATCTGAAGCCGGAAGATCCATTAAAAACTCTGCCCGCAAAACCCTCACTGGGGATAAACGCTCATCAAGCTCCAAGCGCCTGGAGTGGGATGCCCAGAGACGCTGCCTGCTCAGCGAAATTCAGCGAGATTTGAAGCGACAAAAAAAACTGTCCAGAAAAAATATAAGAAACTAACCTAAATTACATCCAACGATCTGGAATGTTTCTATCGTCTAACATCGGATCTAATGGCTCAAACAATGACACGTGACAATTGGGAGAGTTGATTTCAGAGGGAAACGCCTTACGGCGTAATTATACTTGCAAATTTTCCCATCACCTTCAAGTTTGCATAACATATCAGTTTGGTATCAGAGCTCAAATTTATTTTGAAGGTTTGATTTTGTTTGCAAGTGTTTTTTGATGCTTACAAGGTTGAAGATCAAAAGAGGAGAAGGAGAACTTGTGGAGCCAAGGTCTCAAATTGTTTCAAGGAGAACACACATATCTCAAGCTTCACCAGTCATGGCACATGAAGAAGGTCCTAAAGGGATGCCTGAAGATGAGAGAACTTTCAGAAAAAAACCTTCATTGAAATGTATGAAATGGTAAAAGTTTTTTATGAGGAGAGGAACTCAAGGTTGCAAAGGAGAGAGCTCAAAACCTCCAAAAGGAGATGGAGGAGATGGAAACAAGCCTCTAAAATGGAATGGAGGGAATGGTGACAAGCCACCACCTTCACATCCATCTTCATCCTCATCCTCATCTTATTCCACTTCTTCCCCTTCACAAACACCTCCAAATTCTCCAAAGGGATATGGTAACACTCCTTTGTTAAAGCTTGACATAAAGTTTGAATTGCCTATGTACAATGGACAAGTAAATGCTGAGAAATTAGATAACTGGGTTCATCATATTGAAGTGAATTGTGGGATACAAAGAATCAAGGATGATGAAACAAAAATTCAGCTACCTCTCTTAGGCTGGAAAGTGCAACACTCATTTGGTGGGATGACAATACTCAAGAGGACATGAAGAAAAATAGTAAGGTTTTATCCTCTTGGAATAATTTTGTTGTTGCAATAAGAAGACAATTCCATCCATTAGCATACATGTAAAAAGCTATAATGGATTGGCAAAACTTTGGGCAATCTAAGGGTCAAAATGTGCAAAGCTATACTCAAGAATTTAGGAAAAGAACTTTGGTTTTGGGTATAGATTTATCCTTTGAAGACACTCTACTCAAATACATTGGAGGTTTAAATAGTTATTTGAGACACACAATTCTCATGTTTAACCCTACAAAACTAGATGAAGTTTCTGTACAAGCAACTCATTTAGAAGCAAGAGGGAAGGATGTTCCCCAAGAGGGAAACAAAAAACCATTCAAGAGTGGAGACAAAGGAAAGAGGAAATTCAAAGGAAAAGGGAAGAAGAATGCTTCAGTGAAGAAGGAGGGAGAAAAACTCACATGTAAACATTGTTCAAAAGATGGTTATGATGAATACCACCATTGGAAACTTTATCCTTAGATGAGACCCAAAAAGTTTAACAACAAAGGGAAACAAAATATTGTTGCAACTATGCAACACGATTTAGGATCTAATTCCGAGGGAGAAACAAAGATCACAGCCATGGGATTTAAAGGTAAGGACTCTATTGCAAGTACTAGTTCTTCAAGTAGCCTCAATAAAACTCAACATGAAAAATAAAGAATAGAGATTTCCCACATTAGATTCATTTCAAAACATACCAAGATAGATACTTTGTTTGATAGTGGACCACAAAAAAACCTTATTTTAGAAGACATTGTTAATAAATTGAATTTGGAAACCACTCCTCATCTTAAACCTTATCCTTTAGGTTGGATATGTAACAATGAAAAATTGCTTGTTACAAAAAGATGTAAACTGAGATTTTCCATCACTGAAAACTTTATAGATGAGGTAGAGCTTGATGTAATTCCACTTGAAATTTGTGGTATTGTTTTGGGAATCCCATATCTATATGATAGGAGAGACAAATATCATTTGTTTAAAGATGGGATTGAGTACATTATTGGAGCACATAGAAAGAAGTTGAATTTATCACTTGTGAATGCTAGACAAATGAAGAGGCTTGTTAATGCTAGTAGGAATTTTGTACTCCTAATGACCAAACCCAAAGAGAATGTTGAAAATGAAGCCTTCCAAGGATGTGATGCAAGATTAAAATCTGATTTGATTGAGGTTGTTAACACCTACGATGAGATGTCTTAGGAACACAAAGGATTGCCTCCTAAAAGAGGAATCCAACATGAGATCCAATTACATCAAGATTTTCCTCTTACAAACATTGGCATGTACAAGATGTCAGTCATGGAGAATGCAGAAATCAAGAAACAAATCCAAGAGTTGCTTGATAAAGGGGTCATCAAACCAAGCACATCGCCATGCGGGTCACCAATTGTTTTAGTACCAAAGAAAGATGGTACATGGCGAATGTATGTGTATTTCAGAGCCTTGAACAAGATTACGGTAAAGACTCGTTACCCTCTTCCTTGAATTGATGAGTAACTTGATCAGTTGAAAGATGTTGTGTATTTCACTAAGTTGGACTTGAGAAGTGGCTATCATCAAATTAGGATTGTTGAAGGAGACATATGGAAGAAAACTTTGAAGACAAAGCAAGGTTTATTTGAATGGATGGTTATGCCATTTGAGCTTTTTAATGCTCCTGCAACATTCATGAGAGTTATGAATGATATATTAAGTCCTTTTCTTGATGACTTTGTGATTGTCTGCTTATATGACATATTGATTTTCAGCAAAACTCGTGAAGATCATGTCATGCATGTTAGGCAAGTCTTAGATGTCTTAAAGAAAGAAAAGTTTATTTTAAAGATGTCTAAATGTGAATTTGGAAATACCTCGTTAGTATATTTGGGACATATTGTTGGAGGGGGTGAATTGAAGATAGATCCCTCAAAGGTCAAAGTCATTGTAGATTGGCCTAAACCCAATAATGTAACAAAGGTTAGGATCTTTTTGGGAGCAACTCAATATTGGAGAAAGTTCATTTCTAACTTCTCATCAATTGCAGCTCCATTACATGCCTTGACAAGTGTGAAATGGGTTTTTCAGTGGGGAGGCAAGCAGCAGAAAGCCTTCGATGCATTGAAAGAGAGAATCAGTACAACTCTAGTTCTTGTACTTCCTGATTTAAGACAACCGTTTGAAATACAAACCAATGAAAGTGACTATTTCATGGGAGCAATCTTGATGCAACATGGTAAACCCATTTGTTACCATTCTGGAACTTTTAATGGTGCAGTAGTTAAATATACTACATATGACAAAGAATTGTATGCATTGGTGTAAAGTGTGAAAAAATGGAAACATTATTTGATGGGAAAGGAAACTATCATTCACATTGATCATCAACCATTGTAATACTTGCAATCACAAACCAAGCTACAACAAGTGAGACATTTCAGATGGATGGTTTCTTGCAGCAATTCCACTTGGTGATAAGGTATAAGAAAGGTATCTATAACTAAGTTGTTAACATGCTATCTAGACCAATTGTTAGTGCGTTAGTTATTCTTAAGCATAATTATATCATGCATGAGAACTAAGTTGAACAATATGCTTTAGATGACAATTGTAAAGCTGTATATGCAACTTTATGTCAAGGCAATCAAGTAGAGAAATTATATTACCATGTTCATGACAAAAATTTGTATCATCTTGGAAAGCTAGGCATTCCATAGGGTGAAAAAGTCAACATCATAAGGGAAGCGCATACTTCTGTTATTGCTGGCCAGTTTGGTGTAGGCAAGACGGTGGCACAATTACAAAGGTATTGTTATTGGCCTCATATGAATGAAAGTGTGTCACGATATGTAAGAGGATGTTATTTATGTGCTACTAGTAAGCCTAGCAATAGAAAGTTAGGATTGTATACTCCACTTCTAGTTCCTTCCCATCCTTGGGAAAGTGTTTCTATGGACTTTGTAGGAGGGTTACCTATGTCTAAAAAAAATCATGATTATCTTTATGTTGTGGTGGATCGTTTTAGCAAGATGTGTATTTTGATGCCTTGTTAAAAGCAGGTTACAACTAAACAGACTGCACAAATGTTCTTTCAAAATGTATGGGTGCATTTTGGGTTGCCCAAATCCATTATTTCTAATCGAGATTCTCGATTTGTCAAGAAATTTTGGTCAAGCTTATGGGGACTCATGGACACCAAGTTGAAAAAGAGCACATCATTCCATCCACAAACTGATGGTCAGATAGAAGTGGTGAACAAAATAGTAGTACATCTTCTTTGTGGTTATTGCAGCAAACATCCTAAGGTTTGGGATGAACACTTACACTACATTCAACATGCTTACAACCGGGAAAATCATTCATCGACTCAAACATCTCCATTTGAGGCATGCTTTGGGTACTTACTAAAATTATCCATTTGATGCATGCTTTGGATACTTACCAAAATCTCCTTTAGATTTTATCTTTTGGAAAGATGTTTCTATTTATGGACATAGTGACATTGATAAGGCCAATTGATTCATTAAACAAGTTCAATTGGTGCATCAAATGGTTCAAGAACAGTTGGAAAAGAGTCAAGACAAGTGCAAGACAAGGCATGATAAGCATCATGTTGACCACAGTTTTCAGGTTGGAGATGAAGTTTGGCTTTACATGATCAAGGAGAGGCTTAAAGGAGAAGGTAAAAATGCGAAACCAATAAGGTATGGACCTTTTAATATTTTAGAAAAGATTGGTAATAATGCTTCCGGTTAGATTTGCCTCCATATATGCAAATGTATGCATTTGTTAATGTTGAGAATTTGAGATTATATCAAGGAGAGAATGTTTAGATTCCTTCAATAAAATATTTCTCTCCTAGATTTCTTGAAGAATTGCAGCAGGATACTATCCTTGATAGAAAAACAAGAACTTCAAAAAGAGGGAACATGGAGTACCTTCATGTGGGGCTCAAAGGTAAAAATCCAAGAAAAGCCAAATGGATTAATATTAGAAGGGTGAGGGAACTGTACTCTCATCTGTTTGTTGACTAAAAATAGTCTTTTGGAGGTCCAAAAGCTTCCAGTGGGGAGGAGTGATCCAAGGGATCAGTAAAGAGATCAAAATTAAAAGTGTTCAAAAATGCTCGAAACCTATGCCAAAGCATAGAGCTTGATGACCTAAATCCAACACAACTTGAATCGCTTAAAACTGATATCGTATGCTCCCGCTATCACATTTTGATCATTTTCCCAAACAGGTAAAAAAATTGCAGGTTGGATCCAGGACTACTGACTAGGTAGGTTGACTAGGCAGCTTGACTGTACCTTGTGAGCCAACGATACTCTGCCAAGTGGCCTCATGTGATGGGTTCTATTTTGGAAAGCATTTGATGGGTGGTTGGATTTTTTTATGTGGACCAATGATGGGATGCCGCTGTTGGGTTGTGTTATATTCTTTCCACGACTAGCCCCCCGGTAATCGCCCCCCTCTATAGGGTCCAGGGTAGCGCCCCGAGGAAAAAAAAATTGGGCCCTATATTAGGTGGGCAGACCTACCTATGGTTTTGTGCATGGTTTTCGCACATGGTTTTGGGCGCGATGGTTTTCGGTCCATGGTATTGGATGCTTCGGCATGTATATATATGTATTGTAACATTGAAAGGAACATAATGAAAAATCAAGCTGGTAGTCTCGGTTTTGGGATCCAGGGGAAAATATCTGTGTATATTTGTTTTATGTGTTATGCTCTCACATTGTTTATTTTCTATGCTTAGAATTCGTATGCAGGTAATTTATGTACGGGGTTAAAACCTACAGCCGCATGGCCCAGTCATGGGCTGCCACGTGGCACCCTCGTGTCAACAAAATTTGGTTCAGACCTAATTTCCACCAGAATGATTCAAACAAAATACCTCAGAACTAGCAGCACAACACTCTACCATAGCGCTGTAGGTGTTACTTATTAATACATAATAGCGCATTTTTATTTGAATATTCAGCATTTAAGAGTTGGAGGAAGGGGTCAGGGCTAAGCCCTGGCCCCCGGTCACCTTACCGCCCACGAAACCCCAACTAGCAGGGAGCTAAGGGCTCAGTATTAGCCCTGGCCCAAGGTTCTGGAACCCACAACAAACATACCACGAGACCAAAGCTAACAATCGAGGGAGCTAACAGTCATGGGTAGAACTTTAGGGACGGTATCATCACACAACATGGAACCAAATGTTGCTGAAGGCGCGGGAAGTTCGGATGGATGTGAAGTTTTTGGAATGGACCCAGTTATATGGCGGCCATAGAACCATTTCCGAGAGCCTGGGGGCTATGCTGACGGGGGTGGGCAGTTAGCCCCAACCCTCAGGCGCATGGCCCCATGAGGCCCAAGTTTTCCGCCTATATGCCTTATTGGGCATTTAAACAGAGAAAAAAATGCACCCAAACCAGAAGGAATCACGTCAGTTCCAGGTGAAATTGGTGCTAGGCGCGCCCTGGAATTGCAAAATTTGTAGAATAGTTAGTAGTACATTCCAGTTTGTAGAGCAGTTAGCAAAAAAACTTCTAGAGAGCATAACTTCTTCATGTTTTGGCCAAATTGAGCCCAACAAGAGCCTAGCTGGGGGTTTTTTACTGTTCTGGAGCCATTGGAGACATAATTTTTACATTATGAGCACTATAAATCCATATAAACACAAATTTGAGCACTTAATGAAAGAGGCCCAACATTGGAAGTTGGACCAGGAAATGTAGCCTAGGAGAGGGGTGAAATCCTTTATCATTTTTGTTGTTATGTGTTTCTGATATGGTATATATTTTCTATGGTTTTATGTTATTAACTAAGTTTTTAAAACCATAATTTTAAGTTTTTTTTGCAAAGTGATCCATTGTCTAAAAGACTTAAAATTTTACTTGCAAATTTTCCCATCACCTTTAGGTTTGCATAACAGATCATCAAAGGTCTTCCTCCCCCTCCTCTAACCCTGCATGCTTCTCAAAAAATACCTCTACCACATCCTAGAATAATGGAAATTCCTGGACCACATGCAACCCAACATTAGGCAACACAGAATGATGGTTGGGAGGCCAAGCTTGCCAGGATTGCATCCAGATTTGCACATTGGCCCGTTATTTATCATCATTTAATCCACCCTGTCAGCATTCCTCCTCAAATATCCTCTAATTTATCTCAGGCCACTCCTCACACTCAACAACCCCCTGACTCCCCCACACATCTTGCATTGGGAAAAATCCATATGTTTGCTCATGCACACTCTCCCTCTAAGGATACCTCATCTCATACTCATTTTGACATTCCCGTGGATGAAGGATGGGGGAGGAGTGAAATATACTTCCACGAAATGCATTTAAAGGTACAACAAGAAAGTAAAAAGGAGGATAAGAGATCATCCTACATGGTTGGCCTTAGAAAAGATATGGAGCTAACTTTATTTATTTTTTTGATATATTATATTTTTACTCTATTTAACTTGCAGTTATTTCAAATAATGACATTGTCACGTTTTTGGGATAGCATTTTTTTTTGGTTAACTATGGTACATTCTTTGACAACAATATAATTCATGAGAGACACAAGGACATTTTTAAATGCTTGATTATATATGTTTGTTGATATTGACATGTTTCATATTTGTGATTTTTATGATGGTGGTACTCTCGATAATGTCATATTTATTTATATTTTTCTACATGGGAGTTACAAGAATATAATTTTTATGGACGTAGTTGGGAACCCAACCTACTAATATAAAATTAAATAATTTAAAAACCCCTTATTAATGCCTTCTCCCAAACTTAAAAGAAAAATGATTTAACATAATACAAACATTATTTATGAGACATTTTTTCCCTCTAACTACTCCAAGGGAGTGTAAAACTAAATCGAAGGCAAAGAAGGGAGGAGGGAAAATACTAGTGAGGAGAGGTATGCATGAGTTTTGAAAGTTGTCATTTTTCCTCTGATCCATTTATTCTAGCGTACTAGAGATTATGTATTTTGGTGACAACATAAATTATGGTTCTTTTATTAAGTTTTTTTATTTTTTCTTGCATTAATTAATGTTGTTAGAAGATCTTATGTTTTATCATGTCAGTGCTAACTGGTACATTTTCTATAGAAAATATTGTTGATCCAATCTTATCGAAAGAGTCCAAATTGCCCAACATTTTTCCTTGCTTGTTATTTGGCATTCTGAGTGTCTATGTACGAATTTTGTTACATCTCAGACACTTTGAAGTTGATTTAAAGTTATGATTTTCACAGAAATCAACCAAGACAATAAACTATACTCATGTTTTATCAATAAAATCAATACTTGACAATTGATATTTTTGCTGACATATTTCTCCAATAATTTTATTTCTTATTCTTTAATTTTTAAGAACAAATTTCTCAGATATTATTGGTTGAAAATTATTAGTCGATCTATATCATATTTTATAACACAATTGTGTAGTATTATGACTGGCAGAGTGTGATCTTAAAAATATGCCTACAAATTTATTCACTGGTTTGTTGTTATTTTGTCTAAATTTTAATTATTTACTTTCAGTGATGTATATGGTTTTTTTCTATTTATTTTGTTACTGTAAATAGTTTTTCATTTTTTTATTATACAAATCTACTATAAATAATTGTAATTTAAGCCCAAGCATTAAACCCTGGGCCTAGTACCATTATCTCACTAACCCAGTGAGATTTGAGGGTGTCGACAACGAATCATAAGAAACTTCGCTCGTTAACAGAAGATACTGCACTTCTGTGTGTTTGAATTTTGTGGAGATCGTAGTATTTAGATGAGGTGATTGTTAATGTCATTTCTCATCTTCTTGTACTCAGAACTCAGTCATCCCTCGTAACCTTGGGTTGCATTTTTAAGGTATTATCTCCCCTCTTTCTTTAATGCCCTCAAACAATTACGCAGACAATTCCTAAATATAAAATTACATTAGACTTTGAAATTTACTCAAACATTCAATTTAACCATAATTTAACAATTTAAATGCAGAAAAATACCTAGAAATCTGTTTGAAGGCGTTCTTTGTGTGTTGTTTCTCCCACTCCTACTACCAAACCATATGTTTCCTCCCATCCTATTTGGGATCAACCAATCCGGTTCCCAAATCAAGAAGACTTTGTATTTGAAGTATGCTAGCCCCCGTACCCAAAATGCCAAGAACAATTACTCAAATTATCAAATTCTCTCCACAAATTCACTCTGACTGTTACCTTTTTGTATATCATCCTTTGTCTTCGCTTCCCCGAATTACCAAGAACCTCCTTTTATGTCATCTTTGATTTTCTTATAACATCAATTCTTCCACCACCTTCCCCTCCATCGTCCCAGTATCCTGATTTAAAAATGGTTTTTTGGTTCTTAGTCAGTCACAGGTGGAGTGAACTCTGACGTCCAAGATGCTCCTTATAAAATTAAGAGGCAGTCATATATTACGAGATTGATGGTAAGTATAATATTTATTTTATTTAAGTGGCATTTCAATCCTATTAATACTCAATATTTTATATTAAGTTTTATATTTGTACTTAACACTTTATATTAAGTCCATACATCACTACCTTTGAGTTATTGTAGTAATATGAGTTACTACTTTTATTAAATGTAGTTTGTACCACTATTTTTAATCTCTAAATTTATACATTATATATATATATATATATATATATATATATATATATATATATATATATATATATATATATATATATATATATGTCAATTCTCTTTTTTTGCATAATCCATTGTATGTATTAGTTATATGTTATGATGATGGTATATATTTCAAGTACCCTAATATAATCATTATAGTATGGTGAATTAGGTATTTACTTAGAATTTCAACAATGAATATATTTACCCTATACTTTGGTATTTTCATAATCAGTTAGTATATATACTAGTGAGGTAGATGTGACGCATGCATATGTAGCTATCATATGCATGCCTCATATGCATGCTAATATTATTGTGCTCCATATAATTAGAGATGGGTCATTACACTTTCTCTCTTATTTTTATTACCTTTTATTTTTCTGTGAGGTTCTTCTTTTCAATTTCTCCCAAATATTATTAATGGTTTTTCTTTGTCTCCTATTCCTCAAGGCCCTCTATTTTTTAGTGGCTCCTATAACTCTTTCTCTTCCTGTTATTCTTACATTTCTCTCTGTGTTGATTTGGTTTAATCCTCCTAGTGTATCACTCTTTCGTTCAACCTCATCATGTGTCCTACACCATGTGGTTTCCTAGACCTTTGGGTTTCATACAAGGTGATACCTATTTGAGTTGGGGGTATATTGGCCTTTTTTTTGGGGGGGTGGTTCAGGGGATTATGATATATCTATAGTCTCTAGTTCTTAGGCAAGTGTGACCTAGTTGCCTACATTTCTATGTGGATGGGTTGGTCAAAGCTATGTTCTTATGTCTGGTCTCTTCCTTATTGGACCTCAATGCCACATCAAAGGATGTACATCCATAGAGGGGCTGGTGGGAGTGGTCAGCAAGTTAGGTTGCATGCTGAGGCCCAGGATCAAGGAGAAGTGACTATTTTTCACTCAACAACTTCTCCTGGTATTTTAGAGGAGCTTCATCAGCTAGAAAATTATATCATTAATGATTTCTAGGAATATTTAAATTTTGAAATTATGGAGGAGGTCTCCAATTGGCTCCCTAACCATGGTCATACCAGGGTAAGGTGGAACCAATCATTATGTTACCCTCCACTTGTATATGAAGACTGTGTTGGGAAGAGTCCTGAAGAAGAAGCATGAAGATCATAAGGATATCATTTATTCTTTAAATGAGATCCAGAGGGTGAAATTTTACCAGTGATCCTACTTGGAGAGATTGGATGCTTGCCTAGGTCAATTGGAGATCCATTTCCAATGTGAGCTCAAGCCCTTTGCACCAGCTAGCACAAGTGAGAAGGATCCTACTCCCGTGACCTCTTCTGACTCCTGATTATGCTTCTTTACGATTATTTTTTTCATCATGTAGCATTGTTTTAGCTCGGAATCAATGTGGTCAGATGCAATTCCTTTATGTTAATAGTTTTCCTCTTAAATTATCGGCCAATAGATCTAGTTTCCCTTGTGGAAGATTGAGGTTGGTAACATTTTGAACTATGGTAACATCTTGAGTGGGCTTAATGGTTAAGAGCATGTGCTTATTCCTAAGAGGTCACAGTTTCAAAACCAGAGGGGGGTAGAGTATGTATGCCTTCGTATACTTAGTAGTTAAATCGTTATGCAGAGGTGGGTCCCTTGTCCCATAAACAAGTGGGTCTCATACACCAATTTGGTGTCTGGCTTGGATGTGACCTTAAAATTAGATTATTGTTATTAATATTTTGAAATTCAAAGGTATTACAAAACTTACAAGAAAAAACTTTTCAAGGCTAATATTTTTTTAGGTTTCCCAAAACCCTAATGTTGAAAAACATAATGATCATGGTCAAGCCCTCTTAAGGGTTTAGTATGCTCAAAGGGACCTATATAGAGTCTTCAACTTTCCTTGTGGGATTTTATTTTATCTTTGCTTTAGGTAATGGAAATGTGGGATCCCCTATTTGTAAGGGACAATTGAATACCCTTGTGCCCATCCAATCCTAAACCCCCTTCAAATCCATCTTGTAAAAGACCCAATGCACATTGTTTAGAGTGAAGAGGGTGTTTGGTTCGTTATCCTTATTATCTAGGGAAACATGATAGTCATTTTCCTTCTCATATCTCCCCTTTGAAACCTTTATTATTGGATATAATATTTGGCTACCTTCCATCCTATAACCTGAAGCTTTACCCCACTATAAGGAAAGGGCTTCTTAAAGTTACTTGGGCCATTCCAAATTTATATGTCTAGACTTGAAATTTTTTCCCATAAAATAACAAATCTATTGAAGATGATAGTGGCTTACCTAATTCAACACAAGGTTGTGATTCCATTGTGAAATTATTTTTTAGGTCCTCTACTTTTGGTGCTATGCATTAAGGCCAAACATGACCTATAAAATAATAAAATTGAACTACATGAGCTTCCATTGACGACCTCTCATTCCCTTTACTAAGATTTGTCTCACTAATTATTTTTTATTTCTACAAATATGAGGGATTCTCTTGAATTTATGGGCCTACTTTAATATACTTCCTCTTCCAAACTTTTGTCATGAATTTTAACTTAAATCACTAGCTACATGGCCATAAGTGTGATAGTGTGCATAGAGAAATTAAACCCAACATAATGTGGGTTTGACAATAAATATTTCCCAGGACATCTACAGATATCCACTGACCAGTCCATTCCTCAATTTTACCTCTAGAAGTATATGTATTATTGAGGAATGGTTTAAGACCAAGAAATTTTTATCAAGTTCCATGATGAAACTAATTGAATTCCTTGTCTCAAAATCTTGATAAGTTTCCAAATCTGTAATCCATTTATAATTGTTGGAGAAGAATCCAAACATTACTTCTTGCTATCATGAAAATATTTCTTTGTTAATATAAATTCTACTAATATTGTTGTCCCAAATCAAGTTTCCATAGGACATTAGTTCCTATTCATTAGATTGGGGTCTTTATTTCTCAAGCCATCATTATCCTTATGAGATCCAACTACATTCTAAATGGAATTTCTTGATATTTTTTTACCCCCTTTCTGCAAGAATTTATGAATTTCTCTTGCCACGTGCTACATGATGATCATGAGAGCTAGCATTGCTAAACATTGAGAGATTATGAGTTTTAAAAAGACAAACTTGATGAAAATTACTCTACCCCCGAGATTTGACCATTACAAACCCACTTGTTTTAGCCTATTTGATTCTCATAAATAAATTTTGGAAGAATCTACTTGAGTATGTTGGCCATGATTTTTGTTAAGATTTCATATGAGGAGTGACACAAAAGATAGGCCAAAATATAGGGAATGAGACTAGATTTACCACTTTAGGAATGAGAGTTAAGGAGTAATCGGTCTTTCCTCCAAATTTATTTTTCTTTTGTGAGCATATAAACATTTACATGAGATTATACTTGAAAATGGACCAAAAGGCTCAAAAAATGTGAATGGAAAATCCATCTAGTCTCAGAGCCTTGCTAGGATTAAGACCCAAATGGTTTTTATGATTTTAGATTTTTCTATTTCTTTCAACAAATGTGCATCCTATTCAAGCATGGAAAGGGGTACGAAATAACTTAAAATTTACTAAACATGGAATGGATCTACACATCATTCATCTATGTACAAAGCATCAAAGTTTTCATGTGCCTTATTTAACTATTTCAAAGTCACTCAACCATATTGCATACTCAAGGTTAATTTCTTCTATATTTTTTTTTCCTTCTTACTCTGGATTGATTTTGAAAGAACTAAGTATTCTTGTCATCAAACTTCAACTGAAGGCTCATGGATTTGAGCCATCATTCCTCTTCCTCCTTTCAATGAGCTCTATGCATTTTGCAACATAGATATATTTCCTCTACCAAATTATGCCTTATGACCTCTCCTTCTCCATTTCATTTCAGAGGGATCCAAGTTTTTCATGAAGTTTTATTTCTTCTTGATTTGGGGAAGTGTATGAGCTCTTGACCCATCCTTCAAATCATTATTAACAACTCAGAGTTTTGACTATAAAAAAAACGGAGGAGAACCAAAAATTACATTACTCCAAGCTCCAAAGATAACTTCTATCACATCATGATTTTGGAGCCATAAGGGGTAAAAGTAAAATGGAAAATATCTAATATTTTGAAACTATCCAAAGGTGAGGGTGATTTGCAAACATTGGAAGGAATGATCTTGGAGGGGATGATTTGATCCTGAAATAAGAAGTGATTGTGTATGAGGAACTAGTCCAATATAACGGAATAGATCTAATATTTTGAAACTATCCAAAGGTGAGGGTGATTTGAAAACATTGAAAGGAATGATCTTGGAGGAGATGATTTGATCATGAAAGAAGTGATTGTGGATGAGGAACTAGTCCAATATTTCCACAATGTGTCTTAGACCATTTTTCCTATTATTCCAAGTGTATTTTCATTTTTTAAGCTTCACATCCACCAAGCCACAATCTATAACGAGGTTTTATATCCTTTCTCAAAAAATATCTTGCACAATACTACCTCCTCATTTTTCTTTGTTTGTCAAAGTTGTATTGAAATCGTCAACCACTATATGAAATCTAATGATTCCTAAGACTTTAGGAGCCACAATTATAACCATTATTCCACCTTTTCCATATAACATACTATCATATAAAATTTAAAAAGATGAAAAAATACACCTAATATTTGATTTAAGAGATGAGTCCTAATCAAATGTTAAGTGCATTGGGAAAAATGTAAAAAAAAGTTGGGAGAGGTCTCATAGAGTACATACTCCTCTAGCATAGGTCACCACTTAATGTTATTTTTCTATTGTTTCTTACCAATAGCTAGCATTTATTTTTCCTCAATCTTAGTCTCATAGATGAGGACCATTGATGGGTATCCAAGCCTTATCAAGTCTATAAGAGTTGAATTTTTAAACTTCCTAGCAGCGTCTATATAATTCCAGGAGAACACTATCATTATTTAACATTAGATGGTTTGATACTACCTCCTTAAGGGTACAAAGGTACTTGATATCCCCTATTTTTTATGGAATGAGATCTAATTCTTATTCCTAATGAGTTATTTGGCTAGTTTTTTCTCTTTTATTGGTGCTCATTTTGTTATTCATAATTTTTTGATTCTTGTCTTTATCAATTGTTGTTAGTACTTGGGATTGGCTCCTATAATATTTGGAGAAATAATCAATGCTTTGTAAGAATTTACATTTTAATGACAATTATTTGTAGTCAAACTTCTAAATGTGCTTCCTAATATCTAAGGAGAGGAGGATAGCCTTTGGAAGTCCTTTTACCAAACCCACCTCTTCATAGATCCTTGTGCATGCAAACATTTCTAGCTTTGGCTCTAATTTGTGAAAGTATATGCCAAGTATGTACCTAATACTCCTTAAGGCACCCTATCTCCAATAGTGAAGAGGAAGATGAGGCAAACAAACTCATAACATAAAAACAAAAGGAACATCAAGCTTTAGATATAAAAAAATTGGGTCCAAAAATTTATATATATTCCCTAGGTTCCAAATAAGTAAAGGCCCATTTCAAAATATCATATCTCAATTTTCTTTAACTCAATTAAGAAGGCATAACAAGTATTGTAGAAATAATAGAAAAGTTTACCGTTGATCAATATCATCCAATTCTTTTGAACCCAGATATCCATAAATTTGGAATAGGGAAAAATATCTATAAATTTTTGAATAAGATCCCTTTCAACAAGGACCAAAGCCATATGTCAGGAGGTAGTAGGGGGAGATTAACCTCTGGGTGCATATCTACTTTTTTTTTAAATCTAAAGGGATGAGATTTTCGGACAACTTTGTAACATACCCAACTCTCAAAGTAGTGTTAAGGAGGTGTGGTGTTAAAAATTTCCTCTTAAACATGATTATAAGGTCATTTATAAGCTCACTAAGGTGTTCTACTTGTCGAGATATTTGCAAGGACTATAATATTACCCAATTATGAGCTCCAAGGAAGAAGTTATGTCCCTTTAAATTTTCAAAATGGATATCTCTCTCCTATCATGTCATTATCTATACATGGCACCACATGTGTCATTTGATGTGGCATTGTATAAAGACACCTTTCCCTTTTGTACATGTAACCCCTAATATTCACAATTTCCATGGTATTTCCTCTCCCTTTTTCTTATTGTGACTTGGAAATATTTCTCCCATGCATCGTATCTCACCTACAAAAATGTTCTCATGGCATCCTAAATTTTTATTGCATTTGATATGTCACATTTCAAAACTTTATATTTATGCGACAAGGATATTTCTTTCATTGTAATGTTGTGATCAAACTTCTTATTGCACTTGAAACCATTTCATTTATATCATACCATGTCCATCAAAATTTCTCCATGTGATGAATTATCACATAAATTGAACTATGCATATCTCATGACATATCGAAAGAAAATTATCTTCTTACAATATGCTTTTCCTTTGGAAAAATTCTCCTGGAGCAACGAACTTCATCTTTTCCATCTTTCTTTCTTCTCCTCTTCCTTTCTCTCTTAATCTCCTTTATTTCCCTTTGATATTGCACCCATGAAAATTTTTAGGCATGTGACATATCACTCACAAAAAAAGTAGTGGCATGATGCATCATACCCATGAATATTTCATTACGATATTATACTTCTTTCCTATACCTCATATTACGTGCCAAAATTTTTTAGAGGATGTGGTGTATCACACCACAAAAATTCGTGATGCAATACTAACCAATCCAATACAAAGTATTATATTTTGAAAACTTTTATGCCTTTTATCGTGTTGCATGAATTTTATTTTAGTGTAACATGGGTTGTATCAAAGGAAAATAAACTTCATGCAATACACCCAAATTTTCCAAGTTTCTCTTAAAAAAAAATTAGATTTTTTTCCTTCCATTACTATGTTTTCCCCCAAGGCAAGCGTTGAGGGTATTGGATACCGCCAACAGTAGGGGGTCTCCCCAATATGAAGTCCCAATTAGACCTCACATCATTTTGGATAGGAGCCCCATCCAGAATAAAGGCATGGATGCCATTTATACTTAGAGATTTGCCTTGACCGCAATTAACACATAAGAGAGCACACATATACTTTGAGATAAGAAAGTAAGTTAGCCATATGAAACACGCAATTGTAATTTGTTTAAGGTACTTTCACAGACAGGAAAAGAAATATTGAACCTTTAGAAGAAAAGTAATAGTATTATCCTAATAAAGACACATGCACATACATAGAAACAATCATTAATTAACCTACAAAATAGTTCAAAAAGTAACAAAGATCATGAAAGAAAGTAAGGATGCAAAATTCAAAGATGTATACCAAAGCCAATGAAATAGTTCGTTTTCTTTAGTACATATAAGAAAAAAAATACATTGTAAACATGAAAGAATAATCTTACAACATTCACGATACATGTATGAAAGTTTGTCAGCTCTAAGAGCTTCAAAACATCAAGTGAAAGTTCTAAGATACATGATTACAATGATGTAGTGACTAGCCCTAATAGTGGAACATTAAGCCGTCACTTTCTCAAAAGAATGATCTTCTATCCTATGCCTAGATTGAGAATCCAAGGTGAAAATTCCTTTACTTGAGGCATGAGGGCCTATTTATAACAAATGGAGTGACTCTTACCTCACTCATGACTCTTGAGCTTCCATATGACTTTTGAGCTCTTACACGACTCTTGGAATTCCTAGTGACTCTTCACATTCCATGTGTGACCCTTGGTATTCCACACAATTTTACATTTTCTCATTTTCGAAATTACAAAATTAAATTCCAAAAACTTGTGGAAAAATACATGGAGAAAAATAACACTCTTGTATCCACACTTTGAAAGGATACAATTTGGCGATTGTGACATGAAACTTTATTGTAATGAGTCGATACCAAGTTCTACTCTTTGTTGTTATGTGTTCAACTCTTCATGATTGATATATGATGTGCTTCATCTTCACCCTCCAAAGGGTCTGGATAAGTATTGTAACCTTCTAAGTCAACATGATTTGTGATCTTTGTGTCGTGGTCCAAGATTCCTTTCCTCCTGCATGATAACAATTGTGTGTCTTATCTCCACAAGTGTCCTTTTGAAACCCCTTATTGATGACATCCTTGAACATCATTTTCCATATTAAGATGATAGTACTTGCAAATGAAGTTCACTCATGGCAAGACAATATCAGTCCCAAAATCACCTATTTTACCTTGTTTTCTCATGCAAGATGCCGACTGTGATGCGGCAGTGTGCAAGGATTGAGAGACAGGATTTCTTGGGTGCTCTGCACAGGTTTAGAAGGAAATAGGTGAATTTTAGGCAATGGAAGTGCACACTAGTAATGGCAAGAGGCAGAGGGACAAACTTGGGTGTAGAGAAAAGATCCAAGAGGAAAGGGTGACACGCTTGCTCTCTAAGGATTTGTAATGTGCATTAAATGAGAGGGAGACTCTAGGTTGAGAACAAGTTGCCGCTGTAAGGGTCAAGGGGTGACCCCATTTTCCACTGCGAGTGCATAATGTGCTCCACAAGGAAGGTTTGATCAAGGCTTTGCACAGAGGGCAAGTGTAAGCAGTAAGAGGTTGGTGACAGTGTTCTAGAGATGCGCAATGTGCTTGTGAAGGGAGTTGTCCTCAAGATGGGCGTAGAGGGAAAGTGTAAGAAGAAAGAGGCTCATAATTGAGGGTTGGAAGTGCACAATGCACTCATCACTTGGCTGAAAGTTTAACGTGTTCATAACTTGCGCAAGATGTGAGGACAAGGAAAAATCCCAAAAATTGACTAAGTGTGAGATCAGTGAGACAAGAAAGAGAGAGTAAGAGCATACAAATAGGTCCCAAACATGATCGCACACACATACACAATCAAACACATGACAATAATATGCACAACAGACAAAACCAACATGTATACATAGAAATGACAGTAAAATGACACTAATCTCCAATTGTGACAATTAGGGTGCATGTCTTTATGACAAAAGTGTCGACTGCAATAAAAATGTGTGTTATGCCATGGGAGTGTGTCTTATGCATGTTCTTGTGATAGATAGGATCAACTAATGTAAGAAATTTTGTTGGATTTTCCTCTATAAGGTGCACCACGATGCTCTTAAGATATGTGAAAGTAAGCAAAAGTGACACATACAAGAGTGAAAATAAGAAAAAGCAACACTTGCAAAAGAAATAGCAAGAAAAAACGACAAATGCAAAAGAAAAAGTGAAACATGTGAAAGAAAACTAAATAAAAAACGACAATTGAGAAAATTACTTGGAGAATGGTGCACTTGCAAGCAACAATGCTCCTTGTGCTCAAAGAATGCACAGAGCTCCAAAGAAAATGATGAATGTGAAAATGAATTTTGGGTTGGACTCCTTATATAGGGAGAGCGCACATGCAATAAGGGTGAGGGTTTGTGAGTGTTCTCAATTCATGTCGAGAAACTAGGAGTCAAGAGTGAGTTGACTACCACTTTCAACAGTGTTGCCTTGGGAAAGTGTGCTCTTACTATCAACAAGAGGTGTTCATTGACTTCTATTAAGGAATGTGCAGTGGCTGCCAGCAAGGAGTGCACAATCACTATCTCTGGGAACTACACAATGGTTGTCTCTGGGAACTATGCTATGTCTATCAACAAGAGATGTGCTTGCTTGCTTCCAAGAAGTATGCACATACTACTGACAGGGTGTGCACTCTACCTAGTGGCAAGGGGTGTGCTCAATTATCTCCAAGTAGTTTGCAATGCCTACTTGGAAGAGGTGCAAAAGAGATAGGCATGTGAAAGAAAGTATCTTCGACACTTGTATTTCCTAACAGAATACTTGAACACTTAGAAAACTTGATCAAGCATGACATTAATGACTTGAAATGAAAGATTACATGATCATAAAGGGGCTTCAAAATTTGAATGTAGGCAAAATTTTGGAGGGTGTTGTAGCAACTACAACACTTGGTGATTCATTGGAAGAACTCCAACTTCTCTATTTAGGGCTAACTTTATGCACAAACTCTAGCCTTTAGGAAGTATTGTCTCTTATTATAAATTACCCTAACTTCCCTACTTAGCCCAGTTATAGATGTAGTCTCTTTGATTCCCGTTGTTGACTTAACACACATCACAAATCTAGTCAAACTTCAATTGTTTCAATCAAGAAGTAGGAGTATGTAGATTTTTTAGTTTAAGATATTCATATTTTTATTGTAATCTTCGGTGTTGCTCTATTGCCAGCGAGCCTATTGACTACCCCGACAAAGTCACTTCAAGGAATCACAAGCATTGTTTCAATACCAACAAGCATGTTCAACACCCCGGTGAAGTTTCTTGCTTCACCTCTCTCCTTTATCTTCTTTCACCCCTTATTTATTTTATCCTATTATGCACATTTGAATTTAATATTCGTTTATCTTGCCACAGGTGGAAGAGGGATACCAACTTATTTTACAAGCAAGAGAGGTTGTTCCTTGTTTTATAGAGACTCGAATCCCAGATCTAAGCCTTGGATATTCAAATCTACTAGAGAAGTCAATAAATCGATAGATATACTAGGGGATCCATCACCATATATATCAGTGGAGATATTATCATCAGGATGATAGTTTCCCAAGCCTATATTTTGATATGGAGCTTAAGTTTCATTTGAATGATTATTGATATCATGAAATTCTTGATCAACAAGGAATGTAGAAGCATCATCTTGACATAGTGGAATTCGAAAATAAGATAGGTAGAATGTGTCTTCATCTTTTTTCTCCTTTACTTGTGAGATGTGACCACCTTGTACCGGATTACCATTTTGACTAGAAAATTGAGAATCAAGAGTATCTAAATCAATTGTTGGTGGAGCAGATTGATCAATTGATTCGAGGTATAGAGAGCCATGAGATGTAGATGATAGAGGATGAAAAATATCCTTTGAAGAAAAAACACTTTCAATCATATCATATTCGAGATTTAGATTATGCACATTAATTTCATCTCGAGGAATCAAGGGATCAATCTTTACCTCAGGCTCCATGAATTTATTAGAACATTCAAATTTTTCTTGGATGAAATCTTGATCATGGAAAGGAGATGAAGGTGGAATAAGTGGATCAACAATTTTATTTTCATATTTCCCAACTCCAACATTGGCACACAAGACCACTTTATTTGGTAATGAAAAAGGAGGAGAAGGGACAAAAGGGAAAGAAGAATCCTCCTTTGAGATTTTAAGTGTATCGTGACTGAGAAAAAAAATTAGGATACTTGAAAATGGTTCAGATTTGAATGGTTCCAAAGAGATTCAAACCAAACATTGAAACTTTTCATTCACGAAATACCAATCCACATCTTCTTTAGAAAATTAATAACAAAGGTGAAGAAACTAATCAACAAACTATTATAACAATTCATCAGGTTCCATTCTAAAATGATTGATCCTTTTGTACACATCTTGATAACCATACCTATCAAAAGCTTGATAAAGCTCCATGTCAAGTTGTTCGAACGAATGAATAGAAGCAGTCAGTAATGTGTGATGCGATTGCTTGATGTGACCTTCCAGTGTGAGGGTGAATAATATGCAAGCAACATCTTCATAAGTCACATCATAAGAATCATAAAACTTAAGAAAAAGAAGTGTATGCTCAACTATAGATGTTTCACTCTCGTCGTTAAACTTGAATTATGACAAGTGATGAATTAATTCTGTGGGGATTGTAAGATTTACACTTTTAGAAAAACACCTTTGGATTAGGATTTGGGAATAGGCCATTAAAGATGAAAGATTCAAACCAGACTCTACCCACTCAACTTGTCATTTTTCCCTCCTAGTGCCATATATGTTGATTGTTTTGGATACTTCCAACAATAGGGGTTCTCCTCGGTATGAAGTCGCAATTAGACTTCACATCATTTGGGATAGGAGCCCTATCTGGAATAAAGTCCCAATTGCCATTTATACATAAATATTTTCCTTTACTGCAATTAACACAT
This sequence comes from Pinus tabuliformis, assembly GCA_031772625.1. Lineage (NCBI taxonomy): Eukaryota > Viridiplantae > Streptophyta > Pinopsida > Pinales > Pinaceae > Pinus > Pinus tabuliformis. The sequence continues at coordinate 592,103,119 of CM062804.1, forward strand.
AAAAGAGCACACATATACTTTGAGATAAGAAAGTAAGTTAGCCTTGTGAAACACACAATTGGACATCGTGATTAAATTTCCATGACGAAATTGAACAATTAGTGTAATTAATTACACACTTATTTAGGGTAGTCAAAATGGGGATATTACAACTTCCCATAGAGAAGAGATAAGAAAACATCACATAACAACTTCAAAATCATATTTAGGAAGGGGAGTACAACGCCCTCCTGAACTAGAAGTTGTGTCTAGATGACAAAAAGAGAGACATGACAACTAGCATTTCAAAGCATTGTGGGTTCCTCTTATATCCCTAGAGCAACAACATTAAGGGTAGTTAAAAAAATTACAAAATTATGATAAATTCAAATAAGTTGAAATATATATAATATAGAATTACTATAAGTTATTAATTACTAATTAGAACTCAATTAATTAAAAAAAATAGTGTGGTTCACTATACCTGAGATCGATACTAGCTACTTCCACAGAAACCCACCTGTGTCTATTTAAGCTCGTTATCTTCAAGTAGAAATTACTCCCAAGGAACAAGCATGCCAATCTTGGTGGGACTGGAACCCAGGTGAGGAAGATAAGAGCAAATCCTCTCTACCACCCGTGCTACACCCACTTGATCAAGTAATTAAATTAATTAAATACTTGTTAACGCAAATTTTTTATTTCTACTAGAATGATACACCAAAAAAGACCTACAGAAAGTTACTATTATCCCATGTCACCTATACGACAAAGAAAAAATAATTGTTTTAGCATGACACCACTTGCATTAGGAGGTAACACCATCCTATTTGGGACAACATCTTTGAGTGGTATTTTTGTTAAATACCCAACATGTCTCCTCATTCATCATAGTCTAAAACAATGAATTGCTTATGAATACCATAAATTTTATCATTGATTTTTTTATTGTGTTATTTAATGGTAATGATTATTTGGATAAATGATTCCTCCATAAGTTGTCTTATTTGTAAATCCATAATTCGTTGAGAATAGTGTTGAACTTTAACTCGACTACTTCTCATGTGAATCCTTAAAGTTATGCGTAAATGATCTCAATACATAAATTGTTTAACTTTGAAAATGTATGAATGAAATTATCTATCTATCACCTAAATTCTCCTAAGATCCCGTGTTAAGAATCCATCTATGCCCAAAACAAAATCATTTGAATAACAATACAAATTATCAAATTAATAAATATTATAACATTAATCAATCAATATTTTGTTGTTGCATTGTTCACTAAAACTTCATTGTATACATCTATGAGAATATCATATGAATAAATAATAGTTATTTACATCTATAAGAATATCATATGAATAAACAATAATTGTTTCATATTAAATGATGTTAAAAATGAAATTGTTTAAATAATAATTACGAAAGGCGATGTTTACCTAGGCTACAATTTTCCCTAGATGATAAATTTCTTTCTAGAATCCGATAAGAAATTTTTCAAAAAATATGGTTGTTAGAGCGTTTGAATCGTTTTTTTGATGGTGGAAATGGATCTTGCACCATCAAGAACCCCTGTAGCACCCAAAATCCTAAAGCTTGACAGTTGTAACTAGGATTTCCCAAAAAATCAACTGGATTTTGTCAAAATCTTGTTGGAATTTCCATTATTTTCTAGGTGAAATTGTGGCCTCGTTAGACTACTATATTACAAATAAAATTATAGAACATAAAAGCATTAAAATAATAATTGTGATAAATATTCTCTTTTAAATTTTGGTAAAATTTCATCCATTTCACGAAAAGCTTCCCAAAAAATAAAAACAAAAGTAATTAAAAGATGTCTCTTAAAATTTATTTTGAATTTTGAGAAAACTTGTCCATCATTTATTAATATGCTTAAGTATTCACTGTAATTTTATTTTTTCCTGCATAGCTTGGTGTGCACTACTTACCCCAACGCCCTTTGTTGTATTCTTGTTTGACCTAAAGATGGATCAAGGTTCAATAGGGCTCTTGTCTACCCACCGCCCCCTCCAGACATGACAACATTCAATGCCCTCATTGTTGGAGGTTTGTGTTTCTAGAAGTTCAAATCCTCCAAATTTATGAAGAAAATCGATGATATTCCAAAGGTGGAGGTTCACACCTCTCAATCCAGATCGATGGCCCATAAGGTTTGCAAGTCTAGGGCTTATTGATTAGTTTATGGGCATGTGGACCTCTCCAAGATCCCTTCGAGTATGGATAGATAAGAATTGGAGGTACAACAATTGGCTCCCCCCTGTCGCCTGTAGTGGCTAACATCTTTATGGAACACTTTGAAACCAAAACTCTAAACTCTTGGCATCTCAAACCCAAATGTTGGTTCCGGTTTGTGAATGACACCTTTGTCATTGGGAAACATCGATTCCTTGGGCTGGAAACATTTCATTCACATCTTAATAGCATTTCCCATTATATCCAGTTAACTATGGAAATTAAATCCACCAAATCCCTTCCTTTCTTAGATTTCCTGATCACATGCCTCCCCAATGGCTCCCTCTCCCATCAAGTCTATAGAAAAAATAAAAAGACCCATATTGATCGTTATCTCCATGCCCTTTCTCATCACCGCACATCCCAAAAGGCTGGGGGTTCTCAAAGCCCTCTTATCTAGAGCTTTAAAAATCTTTGCCCCCCAATTTCTTTCAGTTGAAAAATCCCATCTAATCATGGCTTTCAAAGTTAATGGCTATTCCTCTACCCAGATCTCTAAATCTCTTCGGTTTGTTGCTCACCGTAAACCCAAAAGTTCGAACCCCTCTTCCTCTTGTGGCCTTGTCACCCTCCCTTACATCAAAGGGACCATGGATCTTATTGTTAAGATTTTGGCTAAGGAAAACATAAAAACTGTATTTAGACCCCACAAAACCCTCAAGCAATTTCTCCAATCAGCCAAAGACATTTCAAATCCCGTGTTCTTGAAGCAAAATCTTACATTGGTCAAACGGGTCATCCTTTCAAATCCCACCTCAAGGAGCACATTGCTAACACCAACCATAACCATATTTCAAATTCTGCCATGGCAACACACTCTTATAAATCCAAGCACTTAATTTGTTTCAATCAGTATAAAATGATAGCCTTCGTACCATTATACAACTATCGTATTATTCGGGAAGCCCTCCAAATTGAGAAGAACCCTAATAACTTTAATAGGGATGATGGTTACAATATCAGTCAATCCTAGAAACCCGTCATCCACCATCTCATCCAATGACTCTTAACCCACCCTTGATATTCGTCTCCCCGTTCCTTTTGCTTCTTTTTAACTTCATGCCCCCCCCTTATCCTTCCCGTTATCGAAAAAGAAAAGAAAAAGTGTGGTCATCTTATAGAACTTTTATCTATATCTAATATCAATAATTACATATATTCTTCATCATATTATTTTTATTAATCCTTACCTCATTTTATTATTTTTATTTTTTGCTTTAATTCTTAGCCTCTTATTTGACATTATTCCTTAACTCCTTTTATTTTTATTTTTCACTTTAATTCTTAGCCTCTTTATTTTCCTAGGCATAATGTTGACCATTGACTTTATAATTAGAACGTTCTTGTTGGTTTTATTAAATCCCCTTCACCTTAATAATCCCCCATTCACTTAATGTTGATCAAATTCAACCATTCCATCAATTTATGATCTAATAACAATTATAGATGGACTTATTTATCATTAATCTATCTAGGTTTGTTATTATTTTTCATATAATAATTAAAAAAAATTCACTTTTAATTCCCAACTATGTCTTATATTAACATCTAGAAATTTTCAATTAAAAATCTTATTTCTAATTTTACTACTTTCACATTTTTTTAGAATTACCAGATCTTAATCATTATTATTTTTGTCGAAATTGATTGGTCAAGTATTATGGTTTCAAAAGTGTAATTGGTCAAATATTATTTATTCAAATCAAAATTTGACTGTTAATCCAACATTCAAAAAATTTCCTATAAAAAAGGTTATCCAACACTCATTTACTCATAAGGCTCTCTGTGTTTCCCGATGATGGATGGAGTTGATGAGCCCCAAAAATGGATAATTATATGGGCTCATTCAACCTCCTAATTCGACTTAATCCACCATTCTCATTAGTTTATTGCATGTTTTTTATTATATTTATGCTAATAGAGTGAATTGGGTTAGTCATTATGCCAACAAGTCTAATGGGTGCTTTGTGCAGATTTTTAGTCAATTTTGAGACAAATTCAAAGGTTTTAATGAGCACTTGGCAACCAAATTCGTGGAAGAACAAGGGAGTGGATTTGTAGGAAGGTGTCCCCTTCATTTATGGGCCCTTACCTCGAATTCTCCACCATCAGCTCGGAGTTCAAGGGCCACCAAATCAATTATCACAAGGGCAGCCGAGCAAGTGCTAGTAAAAGTGTTGTTAACTACAAGTTTTGGCAGCCAAGTTCCTAAAGTTTAGGAGGGTTGTTGGGGTCCTCAATGTGTATAAATAAGATGGCTTAGGGCCTCATTTCAGTTAGTCACTTTATAGGCAGAAGTTAGCTATTTTGTAGTTCGATTTTAGTCATTCTTTTAGTCATTTTTTAGGCAATAAGTTAGCTCTGCATTTCAGCACATCTTCAAGTTTTCCTTGTGGACGGTTTTTGGAATGTAACAATTCTTTTGATCAATAAAGATGAATCCAACTTTGCACCAGCTCTAAATATCTCTTAGGAGGCTGTAGCTCTTGGGGTTGGGCCCCTCTCAAGTGCCCAGTACCTCCTTTGTCTATCTTTATGTGTTTTTGTTGCATTCTTAGAATAAAATCTGCTATTTAGATTTAAATCTTGCTTTGTTATTTAGATTTCTTTTGATGATTAAAAAGGCTTTTTATGTTCAGATTGAGTTGATAGGTTATTAACAGGGAAGAGCTTCAAAAAAGGGCCATCAAACACCTCTAATTTCACCTCTCCCTCAGTGGGATCAGGAGTTGGGATCAAGGTGACCTTGCTGCCCACAAAAACACTGACTTTGCTTTGCCATGCAATCATTAGTGTTCGATTTTTATTTGGAGAAGTTGGTTACATGTTTAGAGTCTTGATTGCTTAGTTGCATATTTATTTCATCTGATTTCAATGCAAATAAACTTCTGTTCCATTTCTTTGCTGTTATCTAGGTCAAAATAGACTAACATAACTAGGTCTTTGATTTTACAAGTCTTCGTTGGTTCAGTTGGAAAAACAACTTGCAAAGCACCTGTACCACTTCTCTACCTACCCATACTCTATCAAACCCATCTGCTCCATCCCTCAACTCAGCTTCTTGCCTTACGTTTGCCATTTGCTCACATAACCTTAGTTTTTGTGCATCATTGCTTCAGTCCTCCTTGAACAAATCCAGCCATCTACATCTTTCCTCAACTCCATCCACCAAGTCCTGGACCACCTCCAACCCTTATCCTACCTCCATACCCACTCCTTCATCTTTCTTCCTCCACCCATCCTCCAAAATCCCATTTCTGAACATCTTGTAGAAAAATTACAGACATCCTGTAGAAAATCACAGACATCCTGTAGAACCCCTGCAGACTTCCTGTAGAAGCTCACGAATGAGGTTTCTTGAAGCCAAACTCTGTGAAACTCTCTGCAAGGGTGTTAGGGACCCCTTAAGCCCTCTCTAAACTTGCCCGACCTCCTCCAAGCATTCCCTCTCGCCAGTCCACCTCTGCACAGTCAAAACAGTCAAATCGCATGCATGATAATTCTGGCAACTTATTCAAAAATACAAAAAGATGTTTTTTCCAGATGTTACTGTAGAAGCAGCTTAAATACATGTATTTACCTTCCTAGAAGTCAATGGCATTTATTTCAGTAGCTTGCATCCTCTTTCTTGCATCGGTAGGGATAGCTGGTAAAATTAGGGTTTGCTAGGGTTTACATTTCCTTTCAGCTTTCCAGTTTCTTTGTGTAATTAGATCAGCCTTCTTTGAGATAGCTTTCGTCCATCAGTTAAAAAGCTTCTTCTCAGAGCTCATAGAAGTTGGCTTAAGCTCCTAGCGGACTTGTGCAAGCTGACCAAGTGACAATTGCGGCAAGAGCTAGTACTTGTGCATATAGCACCGTCGCTTCCAAGTTTGTTACGAACTACCGGGTTGATAAAAGTAAAGAAGGGAGTCCCAGGAGTTACAGCATTATTGCTGCAATACTGGAGCTCACCAAGAGTCACCATCTGAAACATTGGATAGATCACACATATTACACAGTGTAATTTTGGAAATCTCTAACAATATGACAAACTGTGGAAGTCTCCAATCACTGAAGAATTGGATACCTAAGATTAAAAATAAGGTTTCAACATCATTTTGCGGATGATCGTTTTACACCTTCCTATTTGAAGACAAAGCATATTGGAATTTCATCTTTAGGAATGGCCCCTACTTCATGAGGGCCCAAGGGTTATATCTAGACTGCTAGAGTCCATATTTTAATCATGAATGCGATGTTCCATCAACAATACTGGTATGGATCAAGCTTCCATTCTTCCCTCTACATTTTTGGAACAAGAAAAGTTTTAGGAGTTTAGGAAAATCCCTTGGAAGATAGACTGACTAAGCTGAGCCAAAAGAGGGATTGCAAGCCTGCACCGGGATTTGTGTGGAGGTGGACCTAGACAAGGGTTTACTGACAACAATATATCTAAACCTAGAAATTGGTCTCACATCTAGGAAGTTGATTATGATTGACTTCCATTAAAATGCAAGTTTTGCCATGAATATGACCATTTCAAATGCAATTGTAAGAAGAAGGCAGAAGAGCATCAAAAGTAACCTGGGGATGGAGAATAGTGGTTGTTATAGGCCATTTTGTCGCATCTAGTTAATAGGCCTGCAAATAGGATCAATCAACATCCATGAATACCATGTCATCATCCTTACACAAATCTGTAAGCATGACTCTCCCAAATCCATGAGTTTCTAGGTTTGGTTGCCTCAAATCAGTTCTTTTAAGGCCTAGCACACCCTAGCCCTTTAGGGACCTATGTTTAATAGCAGGTTTCTCCATTCTGCACTAGCACTGATAAGCAGTAGGTTGTCCCTTTTTGGGGGTGCATCGATTCTAGAAATTCAGGAAAATTAAAAATAATCCTGAAGCTTCCACTTCTAGAAGCTTCTAGGAGTTGTTTCAACCATTTACCTTGGATAAGGACTTCGAATCCTATCTGAGCCTACCCTGGAGATTTCACCTCTTATCCCTTGAGCTCATCATCCCATCAAGATTGGATCTCAAGCCTAGATTGGTAAATGGATAATAATTCCTCTACTACCATCCCTCTCTTATAAATTTACAACCATCTACAACATCAGGGTTGGCTTTTGGAGACTAATCATGCCCTCATGTTGTTGCCTTGAATCTAAGAGAGTCATCATCTTCATGCATTAGGGTGACATTGAGGTGTGCTTTGTGACAAGGAAGGAAAAGTCAACTTGGGGAGATCTCTACAAGATTAGCTACTATTCTTGGTTGTAAACTCTCTCCTATTCATATTAATACAAACAATATATTGTTTTCCTATATGCGTTATGTTATGCTTACATTCATATATTTCATTGCTTTTTTTATCCATTAAATAGAGTAATTGGATAATGCTACATAGATGTCGTAGATCTTTGGCTTGTTATGATTGTATGTGCAGGTTCTAATTATAGAAATCGAAGCTACAATTGGAGCTTACAAGCTAAGAGGAGAGTAAATCTTGCGACAGATTCCAAGTAAACCTCTTTTCATCCTTCAATTTCTTTAAGGGAACTTTAATTTTTTTGTTTTTTCCTATTCTATACCAATCCACTAGGTCTAGGGAAGATACTTTTGTCTGCAGTTGTAAATTCTACATAACAAATTGGCGACGCCAGTGGGGATCGTTTCTTTCCCTTAGTGGTCTCCTTGACCTTAGCCTTTGTTTCACCTCTTAAACATACCTCCATTGCCTCACTTAGAATTGACCCTAGGAATACTTTTCAATGAGCTTCATTTGATTTTTTATGTAGGAACTTGACCTTACCTTGATCAACACTCCCCCTGGTCTAGAGACAAAGTGTTTCAGCACTCCCTGGCCTTCTATGCATTTGCATTGCAGAGCACTAGTAGCCTATCTGCACCTGCGTTGACCCTTGTTTCATGCAAAAAATTATTGTTTTATGATTTTCTCTCTAATTAACTTTGTTCCAGTTGGTTCTCCTTGTGTCCATGAGTGCCTCTTGGTCTCTCAAAAGCCTTCATCTTGTTTCATTTTGGCTTTGAGTACCTTTGATAAGAATTTGTTTAGATTTTCTTTGTTCTTATCAATTAGGTAATTAGAAAATTGATTGCTTGATCGTTGGATAACTTGAAGGAATTAGTGTTTCAGTCAACATTTTGAATAGTTTCTTTTATCAATGATTACGCAAATATCTTATTTTTCATCTAAAAATTAAGTGGAATCAAAAAGAAAATCTTATGCATAATGCATTACATCTAAGGTTTTGTGTGTGACATTGGAATTAGGAACAATTTCATTAGGGGAATTGATTAACAATCTTGTTTATTGCATCTTGTATGTTGCATATTCTTTGTTCTCTTCCCTCTGGTACATAGATTTTCATTGAAAAGAAAAGTTTCATTTCATCGTGCTAGATTGCATTTTTAGGATATTCAAGTGAAATTTGTGGTGAGCCTTGAAAACTAAAACTTAATTCAAGATAAACTTTAAAATTTATTTAATCAATCTTAAGGAGAATTTGAAACATTAACGCAAACATCTAAAGGTCTAGGCTAGAGATGTGTTCCGACGTTTATAAACATAGGAGCTGTTGTTTTTTGTTAACGTTGCATTCAGGGGTGATATCATGTTCCACGTACGTAAGTGTATCAGACGATTCCCCACATACCTCCAAGTATATTGGATGGTAATGCATGAAAAGTATATGGGAACACTCTCATCGTACGGTTACGCATTAGACAACACTAAATGGACTGCACTTCCACATACCATCGAGTACATTTTGTAAGTACACCATAGGTTGCTATCCTCACCTTAGGTAATCGAGTCGGCCACCTTGTATACTATGACACACCAAACACAACATTCGGGGAAATTTCTTGCCCGTACGTAAATCCTTGGTTTTCGAAGGTGGTATATTATAGTTCACAGTTGCTTGGTAAACCCTTTTGCCTAGTTACCCCTCTTTTGATTTTTTTTTGTTTGTTAATTTCTAAAATCAATTAACCTTGGAACAACATCCTCACCATGGAATAACTCTTTAGTGGATCTTAGGTTGATACTAATGGAAACATTTCCCAATTCCACCAATCAAGGAAACCCCTCTGATGGGAATCTTTGTCCTTTTCCTTCTTTTGGAAATATTGGTGCTCCTTATATGGCAATGTTTTCCTTCCCATATTTACCATTGGTTTTCTAGTTTGGTTGTTTTCAAACCCTATGGTTCCACATGTCCAAACTGTTTCTCAACCAAGTTCTCCTCCACCTTAGCAACATCAACCCCAAGTTTATCCTAAAGTTGAAACTTTTCCTTCTTCACCTATTGTTTCTTCATCCATTTCTTCCTCCTCACTTGGTGAAATTCTTGATTCTAGTTACCATGAGGCTATGAAGAAGACGAAAAGGATGAAGAAGAAGAATCAAAATAAGCAGGGGGGCAACCAAGTAACCATTTCTACCCATGCAACTAGTATGGAGAAATCTTCCAATCAACCCCGCAAAGTTAAATTCCCTTGTAAGTTATGTAAGGGTGATCACCTTATTAGAGAGTTTCCTAGTATTCCCAAGGTATTATAAGTGTGGTCCACATGCTCACATCAACCTTTGTCATCAACCTCTGGAGATCATGTGGGTGATAAACCTTGAACTAGTGATAGTAAGGTCCACAAGAAAAAGGGTAAAGTCAAGTTTCCTTGTAGTTTATGTAAAGGAAACCATCATATTTACCTTTTTCCTTATATGGATGAAGCCTCAAAAGTGTTGGAAAACCTTACATCTTCTCATCCATGACTCTTTGCAAGTTACCGGAAGATTTCCACTAATTCTCCACTAGTTGATGAAGTGATTTATCATAATCTATCTCTAGTCAATCACACTCTCTCTGAACGTGAATCTCATTATTCCAATCTCAGCCAACCATCGGTTGATAAAATAGTTGACTTGATTCCACCTTCAATTGATCGTACCTTTCTTGTAGAGAATGAACATCATACCACTGAGGTTCTTTTCATTTCTTCATATTCCAATGCACCAGGGGGAATCCTCCCATTCAAATGGCACACGGGGACAATCCTCCTATTCCCACGACACAGGGGGGGGAATTCTTCCATTCCCACAGCACAAGGGAACAGTGCTCATGTTCCCGTTACACAAAGGGGTAGTTCTCCCATTCCCACGACACCCCCTCCAAGTATTATGGTCACTTCCTTTTATTGGAGTCCACTAGCAGGATATCGTCTTCCTCCTTATGTGCCCTTCCATATCATAGTACATGCTTATAATATGGTTGTAAATAACATAGTCATAAAAAAAGGTGTATCTGTTACTATCCTGTCCTCAACTACTTGGCAAGCTTTAGGTTCTCCGCAGCTTATGCCCGTTACCCAAAATTTGTTGGCTTTTAACAGAGGAACCAGTCAACCATTAGGGATTCTTCCTCAATTACCTATTACTTTGGGAGAAAAGATTGTCTATATCGATGTGATTGTATTCCAAGACCCGTTGGACTTTAATTTACTCCTTGGGAATGACTAAGTTTATGTCATGGGAGCTCTTGCCTCTTCTCTCTTTCATGTGATGTGTTTCCTGCATGAAGGAAGAATCGTGACCATTGACCAAATTTCATTTGTTGGTCCTAATTTGACTCTCAATCAACCAACATCCCTAAATGGTCCTTATATGCAAGTGGTATCTAACCCACCACAGATTAATTATGTGGCAACATGCTCCATGCCCGCGTCTATTGATGATCTAGTAGGTGATGTAGTGCATCATTTACTGGGGGCATTTGAGTCTGATCTTTCCATTGGAACCTTTTATACCTTCTAGAGTGTTTTTCTCCCGTCTTACTAGAACCTCTTGGAAGCCATGGTCTTCTGCAAGTCATGATCAAAGTCCCTGAGCAGAGTTCCTTTTCTTATGTCAAGCTCATTAAAAAATGAAACAAGGTCTTGGAGCACGTTCCTTTTCTTGTGTCAAGCTCGTTAAAAAATGAAACAAATTCCTTTGAGCATAGTTCTTTTCCTGTGTCAAGGTCATTAAAAAAATGAAACATATCCCCTTCCAATTTGAGTCTTTGATTAGATCTCGTAAATTCTCAATCTAGTATTTCCCTTGATCTCGTAAATGAACCTTCATTCCATCCCCCTGTTAGTAACCAGTAGTCTACTTAGGTGAATGGAATGAAGCTTTGGGCCATGTGTCTAGAATTGAGTCATTATGATGGGGACATGCAAACTTATTTAAATCATAGTTTTTCTCTATTTCAATCTTGTGTAAAAATGAAACCACTCTCAAGCATAGTTTTCCTCATATTTCAAGCTTGTGAAAAATGAAACCATCTTCAAGTATTCTCAAGCATAGTTTCCACATGTTTCAAGCTTGTGTAAAAATGAAACCATTTTAATCCTACCTCTTCTGACTTCCATTTTATCAGCTTGTTTCTGCCAAATGAACCTTGGTTTTCTCATTCTATCATCACCATCTGCTTGACTGATCATATGTTTTCACTTGGTTGTTTTACCCTTTCTTGAGGAACCGTTGCAATTAGTGGTCTTATTAGCCATCCTCTTGACCTCTATGTGTTTTAAGTAGTTTCAGCATGACCGGAACTAGTTTCTACCCCTTTATACCACTCGTTCCTCCAGGAGGAGGCCTCTTTTACCTCTTCTCAGACTCCCTAAATATGAAAGGATTGTCGAGCACTTGTCTTTTTGAACTCGTTAAAGTAAATGAAAATACCTCTGCCCGAAATCAGTTTAACCCTTTTCTAGACTGGGATAGACTATTTACGAAAAAGGAATACCTTAGTTGAACATGGCTAAGAGGTTCTCATGTGTATCGTTTTCTGTCTTTTCAGACTCAAAAGACTATTTACGAAAAGGAACCTTTGGAGTTTTCTTTTTCGCATATTTTTCAAACTCTCTAAACATGAAAAAGGAGTCCAGTTAGCCCTTCACTAGACTCATAAAAACATCAAACAGCAATGGATTCATTCGTCGAACATGACAGGGCCGAACCACTCCTTCTCAAGGTTAGTTAAAGATACTCAGATGGATTCATCTAAAGGATGAACTTACATATCAAGCATACGTTATCCTCCTCAAGCTTGTTAAAAAATAAAGAGGTACTGACTAGAAATTGTTGGGGAAATTGGGAAAACAAGATACTCCACCTATTAATAGTAACGAGTCACTCTTGAACATGACACTCTTCCACTTCATCTCTATGGTTGTTGGGTTGGGAAATATGCTTGTCTTTTGGTTCATCACACCATTTCAAAGCCTTTGTTTTCGATTTTGGGTCAATGTTGCCAACTCCATTCAATGTCGTCAATATGTTCAAGAGAAGTCATTTAGTTAATATCTGCTATGATACTCTTAATCCTTCATTCCATGTCTTCCATTCCTGAACCAGTTCTGTATCAGCATCATTCTATCTCAAATCATGATACCCGTTTCATGTCGTTGATGGGGGATACATCAAGGCCCTCCTACGATGGGTCGCTTCCTGTCGACATCAACTCATTATCTAGGAAGTTGACTTAGAAACTATTCATTCATCACCTTGGGGCTTGCATAGATCAATGGAAAGTTTCCTTGCTCTCGGTGACAGGTTTACATCATTGGCCTTCGATCGAAAGATTATGTGTGGTGTTCAACTTCAACTCATTCATTTGCACCATATGGATTGTACTATTGTACCTTGAGAGCCATTAACATCAATGGTGGTTTCTCTCACATATATTAATGACTTACATCTTTTGTCGGTAATCAGATGGTGTCTACCATGTTCGACTTCAATTCCTTTATTCACATGGTTAGACTCGTACATCGGATGATTGAGGGAACGAGATAGAAGACCCCAGATTTAATTCCATCCATCCGAATTGTGATTTTAGGATTAATGCAATATTACAAGGCATGATGGCTATGATCATACACACAATCATCCAATCATGCATCCACACTTTGTCATTAGTGGAAACAAATTTTTTTATCATTGTACATGTAATGTTAGCTTATGTGTTGAGCATGGGTATGTCTCCCTCAGCAAAGATATCATGATGAAAATGTATTGTAACATATGATGATCTCGACCAATTATTCTTGATCTGAACTTGTCACAAGGTAAATCACTTCAGTCATCAGCCACTATTTCTGACTTTGCGCTTTAGGGGGCAATCCATTATAGGTCATTTTGTCACTTCTAGTCAATGGGCCTGCAAACTAGATCAATCAACATTCGTGAACACGTCATCATCATCCCTACACAAATCCATAAGCATGAATCTCCCAAATCCCTAAGTTTATGGGTCTGGCTGCCTCAAATCAGTGCTTTTAAGGCCCAATGCACCTTGGTCCTTTAGGGACCTGCATTTAGCTATAGGTTGCTCCATTCTGCACCAATACTGATCAGCAACAGGTTGTCCCTTGTTGGGGGTGCGTTGATTCTAGAAATTCGGGAAAATGAAAAAGAATCTCGAAGCTTTCTCTTCTAGAAGCTTCTAGGAGTTGTTTCAAACATTTACCTTGGATAAGAATTTTGAATCATATATGATCCTACCTTGGATATTTCACCTCTTATCCCTTGAGCTCATACTCCCATCAATAATAGATCTCAAGCCTAGATTGGTAAATGGATAAGAATTCCTAAACTACCATCCCTCTCCTATAAATTTACAACCATCTACAACATCAAGGTTGGTTTTTGGGGACTGATCATGCCCTCATATTGTTGCCCTGAATCTAAGAGAGTCATCATCTTCATGCATTAGGGTGACATTGGGGTGTGCTTCATGACAAGGAAGGACAAGTCAACTTGGGGAGATCTCTACAAGGTCAGCTACTATTCTCAGTTGTAAACTCTCTCCTATTCATATTAATAAAAAGAGTATATCATTTTCCTATATGTGTTATGTTATGTTTACATTCATGTATTTCAATGCTTTGTTGGTCCATTAAATAGAATAATGGGATAATGCTACATAGACATAATATATCTGTGGCTTTTTATGATTGTATGTGCAGGTTCTAATTATAGAGTTAGATCTATGATTGGATCTTACAAGATGAGAGGGGAGTAAATATTGCAACGGATTCCAAGTAAGTCTCTTTCCATTCTTCAATTTCTCTAAAGGAAACTTTATATTCTTTTATTTCTATTGTTCTAGGCCATTCCACTAGGCCTAGGGATAATACTTTTATTCGCAGTCGTAAATTCTGCATAACAGGGTGCAATCAACTCCCTTCTAATGCCCTCCTTGGAACATCATTATTTAAAGGAATTAGAAACATACTCTCCTCCATTATCACTTCTCAGGGATTTAATTTGTTTTTCAGTCTCATTTTCAACTAAGGCTTCAAATTCAACAAACTTTGAATAAACCTCATTTTTCTTCTTCATGAAATAGATCCAACATTTATGGGAAAAATCATTAATGAGGATCACATAATACTTGTTCTTTGCAATTGAGACTGTGGAAAAATGGTCCACACACATCTGAGTGAACTCACTCCAAGATGGCTCCATCTCTACCATCTTGGCCCTAGAAGGAGGATTTAACATATTTTCCAAGAGTGCATCCCTTGAAAACATCATGTTGATCAAGGGTGCATTTTTGAAGTCCAGTGGTGATTTGCTACATTATTTTCAAAGCTCCATGGTGTAGGTCGTGTCCCATGCGCATATGCCAAAGCTCTCCAACATCTTGGCCCTGAACATGATCTACCTTACTACTTAATGCAACGCATGCATCCACCTCTAGCTCATAGATATTTTTAATTTGAAACCAATTTGCTTTACTTTTCCAATAGCAACATGCTTCAAATATGCCTTCCCTCTACTGAACACCACATCATATCTTTTGTCTTCAAGTACATATACAGAAACTAGATTTTTCTCAAATCAGGCACATACATTAAATTCTCTAGGTGAAGATGAGAGCCTGGCTCCCTCTTAAAGGGTACAGTGTCAATCCCTTTAGTACCTTCCATCATCTCCAAGCTTTATGTGTAATTATAGGTCCTTCTCCTCTAGGTTGTTGAATAAATCCTTATTTCCTGACATATGAAGTGAAGCACCAGAGTCTAGGTACCATACACTACCTGATACAGTACTTTCCATGCAAGCAATGAGGGTGAAATACAACTTGAATTGTGATGTGAGAGCATCTCCCCCTGATCCCACTAGCTTCTTACTGGATTTCTTGTTTGGACACTTGGTTGCATAGTGTTCATACTCATGGCAGTGAAAACATTTAATTTTACTAAGGTCTTTCTTCTTATCATGGTCTAGTTGGATTTTGTCTTGCCTTGGGCCTTCTTGCATTGGATTTCTTTCCTTTTACTACTAAGGCATAGTTTTCTTCCTCGTCAATTATGGATGTAACACCATCTGTAGTGTTTCTTCTAATCTCCTCCTGCACGAAGTCAGACTAAAGTCTCTCCCAATCTAGGAGATTGTCTCTTCCATTAACTAAATCATGATAGTTGTGTCAGGACTTTGAAAGGCCAAGGAATGTTAAGCTCACAAGTTCAGATGTTGGCACATTTTCTCCAACTCCTCCAAGTTCATCTCTCGCCTTGGTGAATCTGGATAGGTATTGAACAACAATTTCATGTTTATTCATTCGAATGTTCCTGGGCTTATATTTTAATTCCAATTTCTTGGCATAGTTGCTACTTTGGAATAGATTTGTGAGGGTTTTCCACATTACATAAGCAATCTCCTTAACATGAAGATTTGAAACCACATGGTCTCTGACTCCCTCCAAGATAATTCTCCTGGATTTTGTAGTATCTTTCTTCCACTGAGCCAATTGATGTGCATCTGATGCTGCTAGTTTTGGAATATTAGTTTGTGTGTACTCCAATACCCCATTGTCATCCAGCACAACTTCCATTATGTCTTTCCAAGCATAGAAATTTGAAGTTCCCTCCAATGCATACTCAAGCCTCAATCTATTGAAAGACATTGTTCCTACACTGGAGAAATTCTTACACTCAAATTCTTGCACTTGTAGAAATCGAATTCCTGCCCCACAAATATGTTATTTGAAATTTCTTTGAGAGATTATTAGGAACCCGGTTTCTATGTAATTTTCAATAGCTCTGATACCATGTAGAAATAACTCAAAATTTGTAGCTACTAATGAATTCAAACTGAAATCAATAGAGACATTTCTTCTACTCAATCTGCGAAAGGGAAAACATACAATAGAAACACATGCAATTATTCAATCACAATGAACACAGTTTTCACTGGGGAACCCAACTAGGAAAAAACCCTCCGATGTTTGTATTATGTCAGATGAAAACAATTATATATTACAATGACAAATTCAATGCTTGAAGCTCAACTTGCACTGCAATATTGATCTCCTCTTCAGTCTACTCTCGTCAACACTTAGCCAAAACAGGCCTCTTGCTTCCTCCTATTTCCTTGCGCAATTCTTGCTCCTGAAGAATAGGGAAGCTCTTATTTCCTTCCACAATTCCTGAGGAAATTAGCTCGCTTGCTACATGCAAACTCTGTACACTCAACAATGTACAATATAACTACAATTATGCATTTTTCCTCCACTCCAGTAGGAAAATCAAAGTGCATGGATGGCTAGGGCTATTTTTAGTAAATTGACTAGTTAACTAAGAGAACAGTGAGTTAACAATAGTTACAACTACTCGACTGAACTCATACTGACTCTATTCTAGGCTAGAGCTCAAATAACTGACTTTCACTAAATATAACTCCATTAGATAGCTACATATTAGTAATCAACTCATGCACAACAATACTTCTCGCCCACAAACTCTAATTGAATGAATTAACTTGAATGACTTGGTCATGCTAATTATTTGAAAACTCATCTTACAAAAGTGAAAATTCAAATTTCTCTATTTAACTAAAGCACAAATCAAATAAAACCTTTTCTTTTATATTTTATTATTTAATATATATATTATATATATATATGTATAAACCAAATTAAATAAAACAAATTTTAATAATAACACAATGTAAATTATATATAATAAAGGTGTGAAATCAAAATGAAACGATGCATACAATTTAAACAATGAAACAAACAATAGGGAGAATCGAATTAAAAACAATCAAACAAAACAATTAAATGGACAGAATTATAAATGGCCTTTACACTCTTGGTTATTAAGCGTCATAATATAGATTGGGCTTGATCGCAATGTAGCCACATCATTTTTTGAAGGGCTTAGTATGTGATGTCCAAAATTAAACATGTACGGCGTTGAATGCACCAAAAGGCCATTTGAAAAGAATATGCGAAGGAACCAGCCAATAAAAAAACACACTTATAAATGACACAATCAATGGAATAATTTTGGGGCAGATTGAAAATATAGATGAACGTAATACATTATTTGACCAAGTGCATAAAATGTCACACTCTCACTCAAATTTAACACTATTCTTTCGCTTTTTTTTTTTGAAGGCCTTAGTCTAACAATTATGTTTATTTGTTTTGTTTTGTGTTTTTTTTTTTTTTTTTTTAAAGTGATTTCAATTTGGGTGATATTTTGAAAAAATTTGGTAGAGATTTTTGTGAATTCTAGTAAAATCTGTCTAAATTCATAATTTTAGGTGTTCGACATGTTTTTCATGTATTTGATGCAGAATCCATTTCCACCATCAAAAACATGATTCAAACACTGCCTCTACAAAAAAATTGAAATTTTTTTAACCAAATTCCGATCACTTTTAACTATCCAACAATTCCTCATGACTCCTTTTTGAACTTCCACTTACATGGTGAATGTAGAAATCACTTGTCTCTCATCAATGAAGTAAATCAAGTAAGTTAAGCGATTTTCAACCGCGACTCACGCTTTGGATCACAATCTTTAAAATTTGAAATCAATCACTATTATTATGGGGTTTCTGGTTACAATAAGTCACTAGAAATTTTTTCAGGAAGAAATAGCGTGATTATATTATATGAGAAATATAAAAAGACATACATATATCCAAATACTGAAGATGACCCAATACAAAACCTGCCAGGAAGACTAAAGCCAGCATAACCAGGAAGCAAAAAGAATGTATGCAATATCGCTCATCTTGATGATGTTCTTCTTGTTTTTTGATCACAAGAAAGCATAGGAGGATGCTTCCGCATGGAAAATGATAGAAACTTCATCATGAAGAAACAAAAAGCAAAAGAGTAAACCTGAAAGATTGCTTGCGAGAGACTAGAAATCATGAAAAGAAAATTCTAGATAGGAAAAAGGTTCCCTTCAAACAAAACCTACAAGTACCAAAGACCCGGTGCTAAATGAAGACCCTCTTTTGACAGCGAGTCGGCCTGCTGATTTAGTTCCCTGCTGATATGATGTATGGAGCCACCTTCCAAGCTTCCCCAGTATAAACTGATCCTGTCCGTCCATCCGGCAAGGTGCGGCATGAAAATATGATTTTTTCCAGAGACAAAATCCACCACCACCTTAGAATCTCCAAGCACCGAGACGTCCTATATATTTAGGAAGATGCAAAGTTTTAGAAGGCCTGCTAGGGCCATCGCCTCAGCCTTACTGTTGGTGCCTTTCCCACCGTTCCAGTGGGCGAAAAATTGATTGTTTTCATTTACCATAATAATAGCTCCACATCCACAGGAACCGTGCTGTTCCGCTCCATCGAAGTACGCTCTTGGATAGAAAGAGGGATCCTTTGATAAATCTTTGCTGGCGCTCTTGATTTTCTTGAGGGACTTTTGCGGAAGAGCTTCATAAAGAGAAACAATATTGAGAAAAATATCCAGGAAAGGGGATTTGCAGCCATTGAAAATGGAGTTGTTATGCCACTTCCATATACTCCACAAAGCGATGATGAAGATTGTCCTCCAGGATTCATTTTGCTCACTGCACCATAGGAGCGAATCTGTGATAGAAGCATGAATATTGTGCTAGACTCCATAATAATTCTCCAAGGCATGCCACAATTGCTTTGAACCTTTACATTGCAGAAATAAATGGTCATTGAATTCCTCCTCAAACCTGCAAATGGGACATAGGCCGGGGCCGTGCCATCCCCTTTTCTTTAAGTTTTCCCAGGATAGGTTCTTATTGTGGAATGAGAGCCAGGCAAAGAAGATCATTTTGGGCGGGCAAGCTGCCTTCCAAAAAATGCGAGGGAAGATGGGATTGTGAGAGGACTGCTTAAGACCAATCAAGTTCAGATATACATCTTTAACTCGGATACTGTTCAGCCCTTTCGATGTTTTCCAAGTGAGGCTGTCAGATTCTTCAGAGCGAAAAAATCCACAGTTCCTTAGGCACGTCCTGATATGCTCCCATTGAAGGGCAATCGGGCCAGGCATTTTTAAAGTTCCTGCATCTTTCCACAGTGGTATAGATCCCTGCCATGCCGCAATCAGACTGCCCCAAAAGAAGAGGCCCCTTCTGTGAAAGAAGTTTAGTAAAGATACAGGCACATTGATCTCCTCGGCACCGCTTAAGAATTGATCTTTCCCGATAAGGATCTTGTTTCCAGATTGGAAGCGCCAAATTAAATTCTTTAAAAAATAATTTTCAATCTTACGAAAGCTGAGCCAAATTGGAGAACCATATGGGGCGCCAATCCTTCCCTCCCTGAACCAAAAAGTTAGGTCCTTCCTACCCAAATATTTCTTCTGTATAATGGAACTCCATGATCCTTCTCCATGAATCGCTCTCCACAATGACTTGCATAGGAGAGCCTTCCCAAAGGTGTGCATGTCGAGCAGACCCCAGCCACCCATGCTCTTTGGCAACGAGATACTGGACAGTTTTGAAAGGTGATATTTCGTTCTTCCCGCTTGACTGCCCCAAATAAAATTTGTTGTGAGTTTATTCATGGTTTGAATAATGCTCGCCGGGAGAAAATATAAATGTGCCCAATAAACCACAAGTTGATTCAGTACTGATTGCGCCAAAGTCACTCTTCCCGCCAGTGTTAAACTTCTGTATTCCCAAGCTGAGATCTTCCTGTAGTATCTGTCTGAGATCCAACTCCAATCTGCCTTTGAGTAGCCATTTGCTTTTAACTGAAAGCCCAAATATTTGATGCCAAGACTGATAGTTTGCATTTTTATTCCAAATAGATTAGCTAGCCATGCAACTTCAACCGGATTGGAGTCATTGTGGAAAATAGCTGACTTCGCATAGTTTATTTGCAGTCCTGTAGCCATTTGAAATCTTTTTAGGATTTCATAGAAGCATTGCCAGGAGAACCTGCAAATCATTCCGAAAAGAATAACATCGTCTACAAAAAGGTTGTGGGAGATAGAAACATTTCTGCAAATTTTTAAGGGGCGGCATCTATTTTCCTTGACAGCCTTGTTGATATGGAGGCTAAGCGAGTTCATGGCCAAGATAAACAGGAGCGGCGCAAGAGGGCATCCTTGGCGAAGGCCTCTGGCTGCGCGGAAGAAAGAAGATGGGATCCCGTTTATGATGATCGCATAGTCCACCCTTTCAACGCAGGCCATAATCCAGTTGATCATGCTGGCTCTTAAACCGATCTTTGCGAGCAGGCACCTAGTGAAGCCCCAATCAAGGCAGTCGTATGCCTTACAGAGATCAATCTTGAGGATAACCGCATCACTTTTTTTAGAGTGAATAGCGAACAAAGCTTCCTGTGTGCTTGCAACAGCGTTCATGATATTTCTACCTTTTAGAAAGGTGTGCTGTTCCTTTGATAGATGTTTTGATAAGGTTCCTTTTATTCTTTCAGCTATGATCTTCGAGATGATTTTGAAGGAGATGTTACAAAGAGAGATCGGTCTAAAATCCTTGAAAGATTCTGCATCGCCTTTTTTTTGGATGAGAGCTATGTTAGTGGAAGAGATCTTTTGATTGATGTAGCCTGACATCCTGGTTGCTTCCACCATCCTTAACAGGTCTGATTTTATAAGATCAAAAAAGTGAGAGAAAAATTCTATCGTCCAGCCATCAGGGCCCGGACACTTGTCCCTCTTGAAGGATTTTATTGTTCTCAGCAACTCCTCCTCAGAAACCGGCTGAAAGATTTGGTCATTTAGATCATCATCAAACATCCTGGGAAACTCTTCAATGCCCCACAGAACGTCCTGGATATTGCATTCTTCTGACCTTTTGTACTGGTTCTCAAAGTATTTGACCGCCCCATTCGAAATGTCTTGTTGGGAATATAGAAAACCTCCTTTCCCATCGCTGATTTTCCATATAGAATTCTTTTTGCGTCTAGAGCTGGCGAAATTATGAAAGAACTTTGAATTCCTGTCTCCTTCCTTCAACCAGATCGCTCTGCTTTTTAACCTCCAGAAAGATTCTTCCTGTTCTAAAATTTTCGCTTTTTTCTTTTGGAGCTCCTTTATCCGGCATCTTATTTTGAAAGGTAGCATGTGTGTGGCCATGGAATCCGCAACGCTATCCAGTTCCAGTTGAACCTCCCGGAGCTCCTTTCTGTTCGCATGTCTTTTTTGGTTCTGCCACTCCTTTACCATCTTTCGTATGGCCTCCATTTTGTCTCTGAAAGTCAATAGAAGAGGAGCAGCTTCGGAAGATGACATCTCAGACCAGGATTTTGTAATGATGTCATTGAACTCCGGGTCTTCTAGACATGTCCTGTTGAATTTAAAGGAGTAACCATTTCTAAACCCCTTTGCCCTCCATCCGAGCATAATCGGCCTGTGATCAGAGATGAAGACGTTCTCAATTGTTGAGAAAGGCATGCCTAATTTGTCAATTAGACTAGCATGAAGTATAAATCTGTCAATTCTCTTGGCAATATAAGCTTTCTCGGCCCTTCCATTTTCCCACGTCGGATGCAGCTTGGGAGGGAGAATGTCAACAAAATTCCTACTGAGCAACTCGTTCTTAATTCTGTCGGCAATGGGATCCTTTTTCTTGTTTATGCCCCAGATTTCGTCCATGTTTAAGGTGAAATTAAGATCACCTGCAATCATTAAAAATTCAACATCAAATATTTCTGATGCAAAAAGAGTTTCCCAGAAAGGTAGTCTGTTCTTGTATGGTGCGTATATGTTCAGAATATTAATAGGGCATTTGTGTCCTCTGAGTTGAGCCGAAATGAGAATGCCCGCGAGACAGCTATAGGTTTTGGCTTTTATCCAGCTAGGATCCCATAATACCGCCAAACCGCCTGAAAGGCCGTTTGCTACCAAGGCGGAAATATGCAAGACTTGCGCTATTCCAGGATCCTGCAAAATCACCCAATGCCAAAATCCACGCAATCAGAATGCCAAAATCATTGTTTTTATGTGATTTCCTCTATTTTATCTGCTATTTTAGCGGCCATAATTTGAATATGAAGATTGGAAATTATCTACAAAGGAATTTGACTTTGTGGAGATCCGATTGCACACTTGAAGCTTTTTGTTTTCATCAAGATTCGCCATCGAACCTGCAAGGCCAAAATAAGATAAAGGAATTTGAATTTCTTGAGATCCGGTTGCACACTTGAAGCTCTTTGTTTTCATCAAGATTCGCCATCGAACCTGCAATGCCAGAATAAGATAATGATGCTATTGTTTTAAGGAGTTGTTTTTTAATGATTTTTTTGGATTTTTTTGGTGTGGTAGAAAAATTTGAGATGAAATCTTGATTTGTGTTATTTAAACTAGTTTTTTTATTTTATATATGGATTCAACACTGTGAAAACTCCAAAGCATTTGGATTGTGTAGTGATTACCCATCAAACTTGTGATTTCAATAAATTCACTACAACAAAACCAGCGATTAGCGTCCCTTTTTACTTCTTTTTTTGCATCTAGAGCCCATTTTTGGTGCTATTTGCATCCATTTATCAAATATGGTGCAAAACTTGACACAAAATTTGCATCAAGTTTTGCACCAAATCTTACACCAAGTTTAGCACCAGGTATTGCAATAGGTTTTGCACCACGTTTTGCACCAAATTTTATGCCAAGTTTTGTGTCATCCTTTACACCAGGTTTTGTTCCAGGTTTTGCATCAAGTTTGGCACCTAATTTCGTTTGACATACTTTTGCATCCTCATTTGCATCCACTTTTTGCACCTACACTTGCATCAACTTTTGCATCGACTTTTGCATCCTTTTTTGCATCCTTTTTTAAATCATTTTTTGCATCCATTTTTTCATCCATTTGTGCATCCCTTTTGCGCCAAGTTTTACATCGAGTTTTGTGTCTAGTTTTGCATAAAATTTTGCATCTACTTTTGTTGCATCCACTTTTCCCTCTTGTTTGGCATCCATATTTACATCCTCTTTTGCATCTATTATTGTACCCACTATTGCATCTAATATTTTTGTGCCACAATTAGCGCCTAGTTTGGCACCTCCTTTTGCACCCACTTTTGATTATAATTTTGCATCCACGTTTGCATCCTCATTTGCGTCTAGGTTTTCATCAACTACTACATCTATTTTTGCATCCCTTTTTGTATCCAATTTTGGACTGGGATTTGCATCGGGTTTTGTGTCTCGTTTTGCATCTACTTTTGCATCGACTTCTATTGCATCCACTTTTGCACACAATTTTGCATCCACTGTTGCACCCATTTTAAATTTCACTTTTTGCATCCCTTTTTACATCTTCATTTGCATCATACTTTGATTCTTTTTTTGCATCTATCATTACATCCACTTTTGTTATGCCACAATTTGCACCATGTTTTGCACTCACTGTTGTATCCACGTTTGCTTCCAATGTTGCAACCATGTTCACATCCTCTTTTGCATCAAATATTGCATCTATTTTTGCATCCACTTTTATGTCAGGTTTATGCATTGGGTTTTGCATCTCGTTTTGTATCTACTTTTGCATCTACTTACATTATATCCATTTTTTGCATCCAATTTTGTTTTGCCTGTTGCATCAATGTTTGCTTCCACTTTTACATCCATTTTTGCATATTTTTTGTCTATTGTTACATCCACTTTTGTTGCACCATATCTTGCGCCTACCATTGCAACCACATTTGCTTCCACGTTTGCATCCCCTATTGCATCCACTTTTGTTTCATCCATTTTTGCATATACTTTTGTTTCCGTTGTTGCATCCGCATTTGTTTCACCACAATTTGTGCCAAGTTTTACACCTACCATTGGACCCATGTTTGCTTCCACTTTTGCCTTCATGTTTGCATCCAAGTTTGCATTAACAACTGCATCTACTTTTGCATCCACTTTTGTGTCAGGTTTTTCATGTTGTTGTGCATCTACTTATGTTGTATCCACTTTTCATCCAATTTTACTTCTATTGTTGCCCCCATTTCTATGTTCGCTTTTGCATCCCTTTTCCAACACTCATCATATTTTCTGCATTGATGATATTCCTTATGGCATTGACAATTATGAACAATTGATGACAATGTCAATAATATTGACAATGATGAAAATGAAGATGATGGCGATGACATGAATTGTGATTATGATGATAAAGACGATAGTGGTTACAATGACAATGATGATGATGGCAATGATTATGATGATGACGATGCTAATGACGTTGGCGAATCTTCCCAATTTTAGATGTTGTCATTGTCATAATCATAAGCATTATCTTTGGTGTCATGATCATCATTTTCATCTAGGTCATCATCAAAAACAATAATGGCATGAATGATGATGATGCATGATTACAACAATGTCGATAGAAATTACATTAATGATGATGATGGGGATGATAAAAATGACAATGACGATGATAATGGTGGTGATGATCATCATCATCGATCATCTGTCAAAAATAGAGTTGTTATTTCTCTTACGTATATCAATGTGTCCTAAACAACCCTTTTCTAGCACTGATCACATTTTTTGGGTTGATGATATTTCTTACAACATCTACAATTATGAACAATTGCAAACAATGTCCATAATGATGATGATGATGGCATGAATGGTGATTATGATGATAATGTAATGATGGCAATAACAATGACAAGGATGATGGTGATGATGATGACAATGGTTATGATAATGAGAATGACCTTACAATCTTATGGATTCGTGAACAATTACTAGTTTCAATACCATCTTCTGGATACGTATTGCTATCATACTTTTAAAATTTTCTGTCTCTCTTGAGGTATCTTACTATAATGGTGTTGTCAACACTAGAAAGATATCTTGTTGTAATGGTGGTTCTAATGTTAGCACTAGCAAAGTTTTTGTTAAATTTTGGTTAAAAAAAACCGATTTATGCAATTATTTTGACAATCTATGTAAAAAAGTAAATAACATCCAATTATTTTGACTGTAGTCCCATTGATTATCATGAATTCACCAGTCTGAAGACCATCTTCTACATACATATTATTATTAAACTTTTTGCATTATATCCCTCTTATATCTTGTGGTAATGGCAATATTAGCACTAGAAAAATATCTTGTTGTAATGGTGATGTTAGTATTAGCACTAAAAAAATCACTAAATTTTGGTAAAAAAAGTTTATCATTTATTTATTTTAAATTTGGAAAATTTTTGTTTTTATATTTTTTGTTTTTAATTCTATTTTTATGAAGTAATATTTTTTTTGGTTGAATTTTGGTAGTAACTAGTTTTT
This sequence comes from Pinus tabuliformis, assembly GCA_031772625.1. NCBI lineage: Eukaryota > Viridiplantae > Streptophyta > Pinopsida > Pinales > Pinaceae > Pinus > Pinus tabuliformis. Next base: position 592,128,911 of record CM062804.1, read on the forward strand.
GGTCTAATCATATGTATTAACCATGTTCTTTATGCTACAAGTATAATTGTTGGGACAAAATTGCTCTTTCAAATAAGTTGCAAAAAGCATATAAATGGAAGAATAGCGATGACAACTATTTTCATTGTCCAACTGTTCAGTATATCATGTATGAAAATATTCAACATTTTTATAAACAATGGATTAGAGGTGAGTCTGTAATTGTACATAATGTTTGGATGATACATAAAAACAAAGTTTGTTTCATTGATGTGGTTAGGATCTACTTTGGATACGAAACCCTAGGTTTGGAAGTATGCAAATAATGAATTTGGTTTACCTTTGATAACAAATGAAATTTTATTTCTTTTTCCTCGTAAAACCAAGGAAGATATGGCAATAATTCTCGTTAGAAAACTACTTCTTGTTGAAGGTTTATAATTGGTTGCAAAATTTCAACAACTGGGTATAGAAGTTTTTAGTTGCTATTAAGGAAACAATGTGATTATAGGTTTTAGCAGACATAGATCATTCTTGGTATTTGATTCACTTTGACGATGGCCTCTTCTGACTAATATATGAGATTGTGAATTTGTTGATATTTTTTAGATTACCAAGTAGATATAGTTGTTTATAGGAATTTTGTAAAACCTGAAGTATTGACAAATGGTTTTTCACTGTTAAGCAAATTTAAGTCAAATTGGGTTGCAAAACTTAAGGAGAAAGCAAAAACAATTGTTAGTAGTTGTGAATTGATATAGTCATTAAATAATTCCCAACCATTTTCTTTGTGCTACAAGTCTAATTTTCAAGACAAAATTAATAATTTTGTTCAGTTACAAAGAGCATATAAGTAGAATAATATCAACCGTACTGGAAACTATTTGTAGTGTCCATTAACTATTCAGTATATCATGCGTGAAAATATTTAACATTTTAAAAAACAATGAAAATGACAAGTGAACTTGTAAATATACAGAATGCTTGGATGATACATCCAAGACAAAGTTGCATTCATCAATGTGTTCAAGATCTACCTTGGAATAGAAACCATATGTTTTGGAAGTGTGCAAAAAAATAATTTGATCTACCTTTAAAGATAGTCTAGTATGGTAACCTTTTATGACCAATGATTTTTTTTTTTCTCATCATCATCATATACATATATATATTAGAAACCAAGGAAGATATGATGATAATCGTAATCAAAAATGACCTATGATAGTGGTGGCGATGGTGAATATGATGACGATGACAATGGCAATGAGGATGATGATTAAATGATGATACCGATGACAACAATACAATGATAGGGACCCTATGCCATTAGGGATTCCCTATATGGGGAAAATATTACCTGCGTGTGGGAAAGTTATTATTGATCACAAAAATGAATAAACTCAGTAGAAAATTTGAATCACCTTCATTACCCATCCAAATATCCTTAATAATTCGAATTTTTATTGTAGTGTAGTTTAATATATTTGTGTTAATTAATTCCATAAATTCAACTTAACAAGTTATATTTGTGTGTTAAGCTATATTTGTCTATATTCACAATATGTGACAATTTATACACACATAAATTATTTTCATTTTGTCTCAGTCATAACTTCATATTATTTCTAACCATTTTCAACTAATAGATGAAACTAACCATAGTAACTCTTATCTAACTAACTGAGCTTGTTATTTCCAACCAACAAACCATATTAACTAACATACATTTTAATGACATTAATTGCATCAAGTAATGAGTATACCTATAAGAATATTCAAAACACCAATTTAGATTATGATTTCTAAACATGGTAATTAAATGACTATTACAACCAAATAACAATGAATCATTTCAAAATGGGACATAATAATTGTCCTTATTTAAACATGAATGACATACCCTGTAAATTATCTAGAAGTCTTCATTTATGTTATCATCTGCATCTATGTCTTCCAATGCTTCCTTGTCAATGTTCATATGTTCTTGCAAGAAATTAATATTACTCTTCCTAAACCATTCTGCTAAAGTCATATTGTGATCATCCTCATCTTCACCTTCGTCATATTCTGTATCAATAAAAGTTGTTTCGTCATCAAAATATCAGTGTTACCAGATCTATTAATTTGATCTTCATATTGTATATCATTAATATTGCCTTCTTCTATAAGATCATTTGCCTTTGGAAATTGTTGGTTGTCATGGTGAATTGCCTCATCTAATTTATCATTTTGTGAAAATACACCTCTAGCCCTGCTTGTCCATACTGCTAAAGGAATGTTGTCACCATCATCTAGTTCACAGTCCTCTGGTTGAACATCATCATTGATGCCAATTTGTTCTATGTTCCCCGATTCTTGAACTATATTTGGTTGGCCATCATTACTTTTCTCTGTATTGATTGAGGCATCTTCGAATATATGCCTTAATCTTGGATCATAATGAATGACAAATATCCATTTTGGATCCAAAATATCTTCATAGAAAAAACCTGCATGTGAAGAAGATAAATATATTAGATCTCCAGTGGTATCAAATTTTATTATCAATGAGAATGTATATATCCACAATAAAAAATGAATTACAAAATTACATACAACCGTTATTTCTTATATTTCTTATATTGTTTTAGTGAAAAAATACCTGCTCACAATGAATTGGTAGAACATAGGGCTCCTTATCCAGTGGTAGGTATTTTGATGAATCTATAGAAAACAATCCACTATGGATATCATGTCTCCGTGTCCTGTCAAATGCTTCATACCATTTACATTTAAAAATACTACATTTGAAAGAGCAGTAATCTAACTCAATAATTTCTTGTATTTTTCCAACGTATTGAAGATTCCCTTCAATAACATTTTTATCTTTTGAACTTGCTCGACTTGATTGCTTGAAATCAACCATGACCCCACAATCGAAGGATCGTCTTTTTGCATCTACTCTTTCTACACGATAATGATGACCGTATGCCCACATTGCAGGATACTTCCTCACCTGTGACAAGCCATTTACTTGAGTGAAATTAAATATGATTGTGCATAGTTAAATAGTTAACAATGTGATTAATGTATTCAAGCAACATTTTGTAATAATTCAAAATTTACCTTTTTTTCACATCCTCTGCACATGTTGATCTCATCTTCTATTATGTTTGCATCTATTCCTTCCTCATCTATTTGGTTTTGAATTTGTTTAGAAACCCATTCTATTGTGCATTCTTTTCCCCATTGACCGGAAATATTAGTGGGAAGTGGGGTATTCCTTGGGTTTGATATCTTAAATTGTTTCCTTGCTTCTAACACTTCTTTCCTTTTTATATCATACATATCAATCCATTTATTCATGAATTCCATTTGGGAGAGGACAAATTTGTTGAGCACAACACTTTCATCAACACCTATTAAAAATCAACATGTATAATTCAAACTTAAAATATTATTCTTTCAATTTGCCTATCTAGTTTGAATGTACATTAGGAACATAGCGTTGTTTGAATCCTATGGAGATTTCAATATTTAGCGAACATTAGATGTTGAACATATTATACTACCATGTCATACATGTGAAGCATATTTAATATATGTTAGATGATCTAAATTACACCTTTGCATTAATATTAATACACAAATAATATTTTTTTCTTATTGGAAAAAAAACACTATGGCATTTCCAACCTAAGTCAATAATGACTAAAAGAATTATTGCATAAATAAATAAATCCTAAAATGATGCCTAAGTGATCTATTCCTCCCAAAGAGACAGGAGTAAAGTATAAATGGTACAACTATGGGCACTACAATGTAAACAACACATGTTCAAACCTTTACAGGGGTAGAGCCTCTATGCACTGTGCATGAGGGAAGGTGTTTGATATCTTATAGTTGGTTTCCCTTCATCACCAAAGTGGATTAGGTTATGAGTGGATTGGCAAAGCAACCCTTATTTGTTCCTTTTAGTTTTTGAGAAATCTCAAGTTCAACTAGTGCTAGTAAATCTTCTGTTCTCCTAAGATATAGGCTTCCCAGATCAAAGTACTGGTTCCTAGGGGTTGTGGGTTTCTCTATTGAAGGCATTGAACCTTGCCAATAGAGCCAAAAAGAATAGACAGAATAGGATGTCTTATATACGTATTAACAACTGAATCAGAATTGGGAGGATGGAAAGAAATAAGAAAAACAATATATATATATATATATAAATATATATATATATATATATATATATATATATATATATATATGTATATATATATATAAATGATATATTATAGATAATAGTATCTATTCTGAGGCGGCTATAGCAGGAGGCTTGGATAGCAGGAGGCTTGGATGCGTGAGAGAGTTAACCACTCTTACCTGGATGCTCGGATGCCGGTAGTAGTGCATCGATACCATATCTTTATGCGTGTGTGAAATCTCCCGCTTCTTAATTAGTGGGCGGATCATTTGGTTACTCAACTGCAACAGGATAGGGGTTGGATGGTGTAGTTTCACTGGCCTCAACTGCTTCTTCATTAGCTGGTAATCGTGCTCCAGAAAACCCCGATCCGCCCCTCATTTCCATGTTCAATGGCCTGACCAGAGCGTTCACTCCAGAAAACCCCGATCCGCCCCTCATTTCCTTGTTCAATGGGCTGACGAGACCGTTCACTCTAGAAAACCCCGATCCGCTCCAGGAAACCCCGATTTCGAATAGGATAGAAAGCGGAAGGAGGGGAATTGGGAGGATAACCCGAAAAAGAGGCGGCGGGAATGAAAAAAAAGCCAGTGCTAGAACCTATGGATCTCACTCCCATGTTTGATGTGCTGATCATAGATCATTCGCACACGAAAACCCCGATTCACTCCAGAAAACTTCGTAGATCATTCGCGGCAGGAAACTCCGATTCGCTCCAGAAAACCTCGATTTCGAACAGGAAAAAAGGCGGAAGGAGGGGAATTGGGAGGATAACCAGAAAAAACGCGGTGGGAACGAAAAAGGGCTAGCACTGGAACCTATGGATCTCCTCCATCTTCAATATGCTGACCATAGAACATTCGCTCTGGGAAAACCCTGATTTGGAATAGGAAAAAAGGTGGAAGGAGGGGACTTGGGAGGATTACCAAAAACAGAAAAGGACGCGATGGGAACGAAAAAGGGCCAGCAATACCAGATCATCGTTAGATTGAAGTTATTGAAGCTATTGGTGGCAGGAGAGAAGGAAAGTGCACGGGTCAGGGAGGCAGTGGGATATGTTCCCTTGTTCAGGTATAACTGATTCTATTCTTGAAACAGAAGCAGACATTTCAATCGATTTTGTAGACTGCAAGAATTTGTTCTCTCATCAAGATATGTATGATTTTGTTCCAGATAAAAGATGGATTGTCTCAGTAATGATAGTATTGATGTGTTGTTCCCTCTGATGTAATGACTGGTTACAAAGTTTGTAGGTTTTTTTACATGACTCTCGCCACAGGAAGTCTCTCGCTCTAAATCTTTATTGTTCTTAAGGGACCTTGTTATTGCTCTCAGTTACAGTCTCCCATCTCTTGTATACTACATTGTACACTATTCATCCATTCATCAATGGTCACATTGACATAGAGACATTGTTCCTTTGCAACATAGTAGGCTTCACTGCACATATGTGTCTCACTATCCTCTGTATATATATAGATGTGTCTTTGGCTCTACACATAGATGTTCCAACATGCAAAAGTGCACCTTGTGATCTTCCTATCAACTTCTTTTCCTTCACTGTACCACATGGCATCCTTTCTGCCATCTGACTATTGTTCCTACCTTGCTACTTAGACAATCAGAGGTACTTGTTGAATGGTGGGTCCTCCTTCTAGGGGATGCATTCTCCTTGAGTTGCTTTGTCTGCAATTTCGGCTTGGCTTGTGTTTCTTATATAAGGCATCCTGTTCAGCATGTTGAGTGTATTAGGGTGGAGCTAGACTCCATGACCACTCATGCAAAAAGTGGGCCCTTATGGGAGTGCAAGACTCTTGGAAAAACTTATCACTTTGTGACAATTAAATTCGTGTGTTCTTCCCTTGGCCTGAGAGTCAATTTGGTGGTATGGTGACAAAAGAGGATAATTACTTTGAACAATGGGGATTTAATGACTTGGCTAGCACTTTGAGATGAAGATGTAACCATTTCAATGCTGGAAATCATTGGAAAGTAACCATCAACTGCTGTTGCACTCATAAACTTGTTGGCTGCGCTGATAAACCTACTAGTTGCACTCACTACCTTACTGGTTGCATTTTATGTTCTACATCTGGAGAACAACATTTCATGTTTTACATGGCTTTTGTATCTGTGTTATTTTGGTTACCATTGCCTGTTCTACAACTGGAGGACAACTTTTTACGTTCTACATGGCTTTTTTGTCAGTGTTATTTTGGTTGCCATTGTTTAGGTGTTCAGGTTTTCTTCCCTCTTTTGTAAATTAGTGATAGGAGTTGCTTTTTCGTAATAGTAATCAGAGTTGCTTTCTCATATTAGTAATGTAAATGCCTAATAAATTTGAAGTTACAAATTTAGTGGAAGTAATTCATTTTTCTACTCCTAAAAGCTTGTGTTAAGAGTAAGAGGGCTATTAATGGGACATGCCACTGTAGCAATAAGAATTGCAGTGATTGTGGATATGGATATCACAAAGATAATTGAGAATAGAGACTAAGAATGTCTATATGGATAACCCCCAGTCTCCCAATTTGCATTTATCTGTTCATCAACCATTCGTACAACTTAGGATTCATAAGAGGCGATGCATCATCTGCAAGGTACATCGCCCTAAACCAGTCTTATGGCCTGGCGAGAGAATATTGGTTAGGCCCTTGGGGTATTGTCCTTAGCAGAGAACATTGTCCTACTAGCTTAAAATATAAAAAATTTCCATAAACTTTGTCTTCCAGTATTCAGCTGTCAAGTTTGGTCTTTCAGTAAAAAAGCTTCGGCATTTTTGATCATCAGCAAATAAAATTTAAAAAACAGGGTTCAACAGGGTTTTAGTGTTTCCATTCAATTTGTTTTATAATCTTTGACTTAATCCTCATTATTTGAATTAAGTTTGTTTACTATCAATCTTTGTTCCCTCCATTGGTCTTTGCCCGCTAGCAATTGAGAATAAATTAGCCATCCATATTCTCTCTTACGGCTAATGGCTGCATGCATGGAATTCACTATTACTGTGTTTTTAACCAACATACAATGTGATGACTCTATCACATTGTATTTATTTTCATATCACGTTTGGGCCATTGCTACGTTAGCTGGTAAAGATAATTGTATCCATAGTTACCAGACTCAGCTGAGTTAACTTGGCTAGTCTGACTCTGCTGGGATCTAAATATGAGCATATCAGACGGAGTTGAAGCTTAACTTGGTCAGAACTCAGGGTCTAACTCAGACTCAAACAAAACTTGAGAGTTATCTTAGGATCTGACTTGGGCTTGGCAAGAATCAGGTAAAACTTGACAACTAGAAAATAAAAGTTTTGTCCAAGTTATTTTCTTTTTCCCAACTTTCCTGAATTAAGTCTTAAGTCTTGCCTGATTTTAAGTCAAACCTTGATTCTTTGTCCATGCTGAGTTGCACATAATGCTTTATAGAAACAGTTTCCTTAATGCTATTTTATATAGACATATAATTGAGTTCAGGATCAGCTGATGCTTCCTTCACTTTGTTTAATGAGGTTGTTTGTATTTCCAGAATCTCTTTTAGGAAGTAGCTATTCCCTGAATATGAAGTTATGCATTATTTCTCAGTTCTCAGTTTTCTTTTTTGTTATGGATAAAAGATGTAGTGAGCATGCTATGCCAAGTTTATTCATAGAGATTAGTAATGAAAATCCAAATACAGCATATAGAAGATTAGGTTGACAGTGGATGGTTGATTGGCTCCAAAGATACTATAATTATATTTTCCTTTCCAGTGATCACTTTGTTGGTGGATTTTTTTGGTATTTTTCACTTGTCCATGCTTCAGTCCTGTGTTTCAAGCTTTGGAATATAATTTCCTTCATTCCATTGTTGCTCAAGTTCAACAGCTTTATTGCATCTAAGCTTCACTCACTTACACACAAACATAGGAAATGCATAGGAATTCGTTTCATTCAGAAACGGAACTAGAATAAAGAACAAAGGAAGAAAACATCTTTATTTATCAAAATTGTGCTGATTATTATTGCTAAGGCTTAATACCATCAAGAATGACTGGTGAATAGGACTACAACAAGAGAATGGAAAGCAAAATTTGGGAATTTTACTTCCATGAGGAATGACTTATGCATAAAACAAAATTTGGTCGTTCTCATTATTTACTACTTACAATCACAGTATTCCCTTTCTCCCCATCTCGATGCTATATTTAATGGAATTTGATATTGTTTTTATGTTGATCTTGAACAACACCATAGGTTGACTGATTCGAATTTGGAAAAAAGTATGAAAGGTATAGCCAAAATTATGCTAGCAAATCTAGGTCCAACATCTATAGTGTTCTGGGATATAAAAGCGAACACGAATTAATTCTTTTATTTTTTAAACAAGAACAATTTATGTTTATATTACGAAAGATAGTTTACATACTGTGAAGTCTTGTTTAGAGGCAAAACATACTTAGAGTGACACTTAGCTACATAAACAGCTGCATTGAAACCGACTTCCTGAGACAGTCATCCTTATAGTTTGTAATTTCTCAATACTGCTTTGCCGTGATTGACAAAACTATTCACCACTTGTTAATATGTCGAAGTATATCTTTGTCTGCCTTACAGGAACCCCCAACAGGGTATCCTCTAGAGGAGTGTCATTTGGAGTAGAGTAAGAAGTGCTTGAATCAAAGCCTTCGCTCCACTATGATGGGAGGTACTTCCTTGAAAGCTGACCATAGATTCTAGCATATTGGGATAAGAAAACAGAGTTATTCGATGGAACTTTTCTGTTGCATAATCTCTGTACAGAGGCCTCTTGAAGCTGGGATTTCGTCTCTTGAAGTTGAGAGCCTTTTAAAGCTAGGATTTGGTCTCTTGAAGTTGAGAGCCTTTTGAATCTGGGATTTGGTCTTGTGAAGTTGCTTTATAGGGAGTGAGAACTTCAATAGTTGTTGGTCTCACTTGCAAGGAATTAATGCTGGAAGCCAATCCTTCACAGAGAGTTGAGAACAGAGGAAGCACGGAGAGAAGGAAAGCGTTCCCAATATAGCCTGCTAGCTGAGTCATAATGTCATATGTTGAAGCAAGGACACCACACCTCTTCCAGCTCCTTGTTTTTTGTGTTTCATTTTCATGGAAAATTCGGACATGTTTATATTTTTTTCCAATACAAGGTGCTTTCCCTCCCAAACGTGGAATTTCCTTAGAGTCTCTCTAAATCTGTTTATGTTTCTTTCTATCTCGACATTCAAAGAACTTGAAATTCCCATTTATGGAGCTACTACTACTTGTCAGTCTCTAAGTACTGTTAGATCTTCTGAGGTGTTCTTTTGTAAGTTTTAATATAAGTATTCCTTTTGAGTGATGCCAAGGATTCTACATAGTTGTTGGTTGCTACTCCAATGTCCCAAGTTAAATTTTCAAATAATCTTCCTTTTGTTGTTAAGATTATCCATGCCATGAACGAATGGCTTGGATCTCCTTCTGATGTTCATCAAAGAGCATTTGTTAAAATCTTCGCATCCAATCATTAATATAATCAAATTTGCAGGAGATTACTTAAATGGGATTACATTCATGTACTTTTTTTGGTGCTGGTTTCCCTCCCTTTCTCTTCCCAATTTGCCAAATCATAAGTATTCTTCCAACCTTTTTCTTGTTGGCTTAATTCACTCTGCCTAATTTTTGAATTTTTCTAATCAAGTTGGCATTGATTCTTTAGACGTATTGGGAATATACCTATTTTCATTGAATATCTTGTCATTTTGATCAGCTATATCTTCGAAAGAGAATAATATTCCAAATTACCTTTATAATTGGCTTGTTTTTGAATCCTTCAAGCAATAAAAGAAACCAGTTACTGAACAGTTCTTCTTTAGAAGATGCTGTAATAGAGGAGGGGAGACTCATTTCTATAACAGAAGAACGTAGGAAAGGGGGTTTCGTTGTTTACAAAACAATAGTCACATCTTGAAGGATCATTGATTCCTTGTTTCACCAGGTTCTCCTCTGTTAAAAGTGTCTCATTTGGCCAGACATTAAAAGTCAAGTTTGGAGATGGAATAGCTCAATTCGATCTTGTTTCATTTGATTTCTAGAGAGAGGAAGGATCCGCTCCTTCCAAGAAGTTTGAGGTATCCTTCTTTAATAATCTATTTTCTTGATTAGGTGCCCTGTTTTACTTATTCCTTTCTTATTGGAGCTTTCCCATCCGGGACTTGGGTCGAAGTTTGAGGTATCCTTCTTTAACAATCTATTTTCTTGATTGGGTGCCCTGTTTTACTTATTCCTTTCTTATTGGAGCTTTCCCATCCAGGACTTGGGTCAGAAAGGTCCAAAGGGTGTTCAGAGTATTAAGAAGGGAAATGGGATAGATCCACTTCGTTTAAAGGGGAAGAATGTGAATCAGCCTAGGAGGATATATGTGCCAAAAATGAAGGATTGTTAACTTTAGACCATCTTCTAAATGGAGAGAATTCCAGATTTGATATTTGAAGGGTTTCCAAGCACACGGTTTTCGAAATCTTTCCACAAGAGGCATCCTTTGGCTGTAAAGTTAGATAGTTGTATATTTATAATTTATTTCAAGCTCATGGCCTAGCTAGACACTAAAATGATGTATGAGACCCACTTGTTTGTGAGACAAAAAACCCTCTCCACATAACATTTGCATTATTTAATTTATAATAGTGTATATCTAGACTAACTCTGGTTGTGCCGTTTTCATTGTTTAATTTACAGTGGTATACATACCGTAGCTTTCTAGAATAACTCCTATTGTACTTGTATTTATGTTTGCTAATGGTGTCCCATGCAAAGCTTTCTAGAATATCTCCTATTGTACTTGTATTTATGTTTGCTAATGGTGTCCCATGCAAATCTCCTGTTACATTTTAGTAAAAACAATGTTCACATATTTGTGTGGAGATGATGCTAGGTACCAATTCTGACTTCTTAATCAAAGGCATACTTTCATACTTCCTAAATGATTCCAACACATTATATTATCGTGCAAAGTTGTTGTTTATTGTTGACAACTATTTGTGCAATGCATTTCCATTTTAAAAAACAACAAAACAGAACTCACAAAACCTTCATTGAATTCACATGCATATGATGGGCGTAGAGCCGTCACATGCATTTCATAACATATAGTTTGAGTGGGATGTACTAATTATAAGTAGCGTCTTTTATCTTGTAATCCAAACGATAAAGTTTCATAATGTAATGACATATCAACCTTCGACTTACTGGCTGCCATTATAACACCAATGGTATATCCAACAATGCAAAAACTGGATATACCAATAATTTATGACTTAGCAAGGGTTGAGATGTCCTTTGTAGTGAGGGTGCCTAACCTTCTAGCCTTATCACAACAGGCGAAACATGCCCCTTGGAATTGAACCTGGGTGGATAGGAGAACAAACTATGCTCCCAACCACTTGAGCTACTAAGACAAGGCAATAACCTTTGTGGTTATTGATTGGCACGGATGGACATGACAAAAGGTTGATAGCTAAAAATAGTTAGTTTATAGGTACCCTTGTTGATGGCAAGGTGCACCATGGACATGTCTATTTCCCTTTGTCAAACTTGGCACGTTGCAAATTTGTGTAGCTCCCATTAGTTAGGCCTACTAAGAGAAGCTCGGAAGGGAACTTGGTGATTTGCAAGTATGACGCATGATGAACAAGATTGGCATAAAGAACTTGATTAGATTTTATAGACTTGTGATCCTAGGATACATGTAGATTCCAAGAGTTGGGGATTTGCTATTTTAGGGTTGCAATGGATGGGTAGAAGTGCCCTAAGGCGTAAGCATCCGAGAGTACAATTGTACAATGCACTAGTTGGGTTCACATTCATTTGGCACACATCCACTAGATGAACTTCTTATGTGCACCATTGCTAAGCACACTTGGGTGTGATGGGCACATTTGTTGGGTGTGTGGCATCTCGGGCCCAACGTGATAAAGATGTTTGATAGTTGATGGAACAAGAATGAAGTGGGAAAATGCACCATTGGCCACACATTCGTCAGGCACACATCAACTGGACACACTTGTTGGGTGTACCTTTGTTGGTTGTGCTTGGGCACCTTCAGCACAAAAGCATTGGATGTCAGATAGTGGATGGACAAGAAGGGGCAGAGACTAATAGGCACACATATGTTAGACATGCTTACTGGGTGCACCCTTAGGCACCATTGGCTACACATTCGTCAGGCACACATCAACTGGACACACCTGTTGGGTGTACCTTTGTTGGTTGTGCTTGGGCACCTTCTACACAACACCATTGGATGTCAGATAGTGGATGGACAAGAAGGGGTAGAGACTAATAGGCACACATATGTTAGACATGCTTACTGGGTGCACCCTTGCCATGTGTGCTTGGGTGCCTTGGGCACACTTGTTAGGTGTGTTGTGACTTAAGCACAACACCATTAGATGTTGGACAATTTGAAATCAAGTAATGAAGGGGGTTAAATGCATCATTGATCATAGAAGTTGGTGATGTGGACACTTGAGTCCACTTAAGCATAGAGAGGTTTGTAATATGCCAAAGAATGATGCAAGTGTGAGACAAGTCTTGTATAAGTAGTGGACACCTCAAAGTTGCTAAGGCATCATCCATTGATCATTCACCAAGAGTGTAAATGAGCTCGATTATCGTGCTAAGTTCAAGGTTGGCATGGTAGGGTGAAACTGCACTAACTGAGTGAGAAGAAAAAGAAGACAAGAATTACAAGAGGCAATCTTTCAATTTTTTAAAGGGTTTGGATTGTGAAAGTCTATTGGGTAGTAGTTAAGGCAATACTTTCTTTGACTCATTGTATATCTAGAATAAAGTTGCAATTATGTTGTTATATATCTGTGACATTTTTTATATGATAACAATAAGGCACTTGCCTTGGATGCTACCTCTACTTTGTGTGTTGTTATAATATGTTTACTTGAATGAATGTTATGTTCCTTGCAATGTATTTTGTTGGTTAAGTGTTAAGTATTGTTGGGATGTTTTAAAGGTTGTGGTGGGACATGTGCCTATTGTTTAATGAATTTGATTAAGTTGGATTCAATTGCATTTGACACATTGTAGCTTACAGTAGAGTTATGAGTAGACCTCAAGTTAAAGTGTGTAGTGTGGTTGTTGTAGGTGTATGTTGGCCAACCGACTGTGGTTGAGTAAAACTAGTGTCACACAACCTCAAGAGTCAAAACAGGCTTGGGGAAACTTAGGTTCTTGTAGAAAAATTCTAGCAAACTGTAGGTTCATGACAAATCGTATCAAAGCAGTGCAAATGTTCATTATGTTTGACCAAACTTGAGGCAAATTAGTAGGTTTGGGGACAAAATCAACCACAAGAGTGACTTAAAGGTTGGAACAAAAACTTTGTTCCTTTTTTAATCAAGCAATCAAGACTACATTTTTGCACAAAAGTTGAATACTTCAACCTCTCTTAACCATGACTTAGAAGGGCGCTTCAAGCTTCGGTGGCAAGTTAAACAGGTTGACAAAAGTACGCTGAGGTAGTAAAGTAGATTGAGTCTTTGAGACTTCGGGTAGATTCTTTGCCCATACCTATATGCAGATGGATGGTGCAAAAGAAGAGTATGTGATGAAAATGAAGCAATTGAAATTGCCCAAATCTAGTGTTAAGAATGTTGTTTGTTTCCTTTATTATCAGAATCATTTTGCTATTGATTTTCCTTTGAAGAAGATGTTGGAAGACTTGGAAGTACTCCAAGTGCAAAAAAATTAGAAGATAAAAACAACAGTGTTGGGAGGAGCCCAAGTGTACCAAACTTCAAAGGCATAGGTTCTTGATAGGCAAATTTAGGGTAGTAGTTTGGTAGGCAAGTGTACCAAACTTTTGCATGTAGTTTAATATATTTGTGTTAATTAATTCCATAAATTCAACTTAACAAGTTATATTTGTGTTGATGGGTTGAATTTGTTGTTTGGATGGACTCTATGGTATGTAATCTTAGTTGGATTTCCAATATACTTTTAAACCATATTTTCATTTTATTTTTTAGTACTATTAGATATTATATCTTACCTCATTTTATGGTTAACATTGTATAACAAAAACATGTGTTGTGTTATGTAATTAATACTAACATGTAATATTGATATTTTTTGTCAGAATGCTATAGGTAATGATTGCCAAGACGATGATCCAAATTATATTCAACATATATCAGGAGATGATGAGGATGAGGATGAGGATGATGGTGGTGAAGGAGGAGATGATGATGATAGTTGCGGTGTTGGTGATGATGTGGATCAGAGTAATGAGGATGGTCAAGATGATTATGAGGATGATCTTGGTGGTGGTAGCTAGGCATGCACATGCATTGCTTTTTATGAAGAAATTATTGTGTAGAATGACATTGTTATGTTTAGATGGGTGTTGTGAATTTACCCTATATCAATGAGACATTTTGATTTTGTAATCATACGATGAGTTTGATTTATGTATGTTGTTAATTTATCGTAGAATAACGATATTCATGAAATATTTTGATTTGTTAATCATATTTGAATTTTAGTTGTTTTGATTAAAAATAATATTGATTTTATTAGTATTATGTTGCTATTTTATACATGTTTTGAAAATTGTTAATGGCACATTGTTATTTTTTTGGATGGATGTTGTCAATTTCTCTTAAATTTCTTTACAAATGATTTTGAATTGTGATATATGCTTTAATGATATTTAGAAACTATCATATATTTCACTATGAATCTATAAAGGGGGTCATATATGTAAAGAAAAATATACTCTATATAAGAAGTCAAATGCGGATGTAACCATGGATGCAAAATTGAAAGTAAAATTGGATGTTAAACTAGGAATTAATACAAAATGCAAACAATTGACATACAAAGTGTTTTAAATTAGAAGTGAAAAATTGTGCAATAGTTGACACAAAGAAGGGAACAAAAGATGGCATACAAAAGGATATCAAATTGGGCAAAAACAAGGACACATAAATGGGCACCAAATTAGATGCAAAAAAAGACAACAACTAGATGTAAAATAAGATGCAAAGTTGAGCATTAAAAAGAAGCAAAAAACGTTACAAATTAATATGCCAAATGATGATGCAAATAATGGTGTAAATTTGGGATGCAAACTTGGGTGCAAAAAAGGAAAAAAAAAAGATGTAAGAAAAGACATAAAACAAGATGCAAAATGGGGCTGAAAAAAGGTGAAACCAAGGATGCCATATTGGATGTAAAAAATGATTCCTAATCACATGCAAATTTAGGCTCGAACTCAGACACAAAATTATATGCAAATGTGGACACAAAATGAGGCAAAAAAAGATGCAAATTTGGATGGTGAAAACGATGTAAAACTAGACACCAAAAAAATGCAAAATTGGATGAAAAAGTCTGTGTAAATAATGGTGCAACATTGGACACAAGTAGACAAAAAATGGTGCAAAAAGGGGCATAAAATAGCTTAAAATTGGATGCAAAACTTGGTGCAAAAACAAATACAAAATTAGAGGTAAAAAATGGCTCTACATTGAATGTACCATTAGACACAAAATAAGATGCAAAGGTGGACACAACACATGACTCAACATAAGATGCAAATATAAATGCAAATTTGGATGCTCAAAATGATGTAACATTAGATGCAATAGATGGTGTTAAAAATGATGCAAAATTGGATGAAACAAATGACGCAAAATATGGAGCAAAATGAGATGGGGAAAATGGAGTCAAATCAAACGTAAATGTGGATGTAAAAAATGGTCCAAAAAAAGATGCAAAAATGGGCACAAAAATGGATGCAAAATTTGGTGCTAAATCAAATTCAACACATGGTGCAAAGATAGGCACCAAAGCTAGTGCAAAAATAGAAGCAAAAACTAGTGTAAGACTAGATACAAAACCTGGCGTAAGATTAGATGCAAAAACTGACACAAAATGGATGCATAAAAAGACGTTAAATTGGATTCAAAATACAGTGTAAACTTGATGCAAATGATGGTGCAAAAATGGAAGCAAAGAATGACACAAAATAGGAAGCAAAAGAGAATGAAAAATAGATGCAAAAAATGACACAAAACTAGAAGCAAAACCTGTCATAAAATAAGATGCAAATCTTGGTTCAAAATTTGACGCAATAAATGATGCATAGTTTGGTGTAAAAAATGATGCAAAATCTAGCGTGAAAAAGGATGCAAAATCAGGTGCAAAAAAGAACGCTTTAAAAATTGTACAATAGAGCCAGATTTAGCGCCAGGTTGCTCATCACAATTACAAAAAAAATGCACTAAAATCTGGCACTAAATCTGGCGCAAATCGCTGGTTTTGTTGTAGTGATTCCTGCCAGATTTTAAAGAAATTAAACCTGAAAAATCAATCCAAAAAATTAGACTGAAGACAACTTGATTTTCTTACTATAGCGGTTAACAAGTTAAAATCGATTTTATTGTTTAATTTCCTAGTTTTGGATAGCTAATTTTAAGTTTTTCATTATAGGATTTGGCCTTTAATGAGATCAATGGCACGCAACAAGAAGACAAATCGAGGTGAAATTACAGTGAAGTGACCAATTTCAAGATCAGTTTCTGATCAATCTAGGCTGAATTTTGAAAATCTGGAACATGGGTTTTTTCGTGAATGCCCCTAATTTGGTTACATTCGTAAATTTTCACGATCTAATGCACCATTTGGGAGATCTACTTGGTTCTTATAGAGGCAGTTTTTCTGGTTGCAGCAGGGGAGAAATTCGTGGATTTTTGTTTTATGAGTTTTAAATAAAACTATTTTTATTTAGAAATCAAATCAATATAGTTTTGTTTAAAACAATATTCATAAATTTGTTTTACTTTAATATAGTGTAATATATATTATTTTTATTATTTAGTTTTTATTCAATTTTAATAGGGTTTTTTTTTTTAATTTGTAATTTTAAAATTTATTATTTTGTTTTGTTTTAAGTTAGATTTAGATAATTAGTTTTCTTTTTGGTTTTTTTTTTCTATTTTTTTCTTAAATAATGAAGACAAACTCTTTTAAGCTTATAAAATACATAAACTAGAGGGGGAGAGTCAGTAGTGGTAGTACCGGGAACAAATCTGTAATTGGTATAATAGGAAAGAGGATCAATCTTTAGTGTAGGGGGCACACTTATAAGGAGATTCTAATTTTACTTTATTAATATAAGCTTATAAATTTTGCTTCCATGGTTGTTTTAATATTTTCTTCTTTAAGCCTTTTATAGTTTTAACTTTGAATTTTTGAAAGACTGCTTACAATTGTTAGGTGATTTGATTTTATAGACAAATAGTACGAAATTTCACATTTCTTTTGGATAATGTTAATTCAATTTTAATGGTTCATATCAATTGTACTTGTTAGCCCCTGAGGTGCAGTGCGGATATTTTTAGCGGAAATGTCCCATGTTTTAGCTCCGATGGCCACGTCTCCTCTTGCTCTGCTTTGGCCATAAGTTGGACTTCAAAAATATTACTCTCGCATCTATAATTGCATCGGGTCTTGATCTAAATGGATCCAAATATGCTCTCTAAGTCTTCAAAATCTTGTAAAATCATGTCAAAGATCAAAACAATCGCATGAGAAGAGCCCTTAGAATGGCGGAAAAACACTATCGGGAGGCCAAAAACACGTAAAAACAATGAAAAACAGAGTATCAGAGGCATAAACAAGTGAAGGCACAGTAGCTGTCAGATCTGGCCGATCAACGATCCAAATCTGATCGAAAAATCGCAATCAAAAACCACAAAAGAGCGCTTACAACAGCCCGGGGCTATCGCAATATGCGATTGCAACTAATCGCATCGCAATATCACAATCGAAGAAACATTATGGAGCGGGGCCTATACCCATACATGTATGCGATGCGATTCGCCGGACCCCATGGATATATAAACATTATTGCATAGATTTTGAGATCCGCCGAAAGGCGTTTTTAAATGTAATTTCACATATTTTGTTATTTAACAAAATACAAAGAAACAGCGCCGATGCGATAAGACCCAGAGCTAAAAGGGTTCGTAAGGGAAATATATAATATTTGAAGTCGAGAGGGAGCCAATTTTCACGTTATTTTCATGATTTTAAACGTATTTTTAAAACACAAAAGATCAAGGCTGAAGCGACTTGCGATAGCGATGAGGACGGACCCGATAGAGGAATAGACCATATTTAAGGACTTTTGAAGTCCGGAATGAACAGAGTTTTGGCAGAATTTCACCATGTTGCAGCGTTTCTCTGTGTAAAACAGAAAACAGTCATTTTTGGTATTCGAAAGGATTTCAAAGGCCCGAAGACCCAATCCGTTATAGGACAGAAGCTGGGAGACAGATGGCCAGAGGGGGAAAAGGCCACAGCACGATGCAGCCGAACTAACAGAAGTGATCATGGAGCATCGCTAGCATGAGCGAGCTACCTAAAAGCGCAGCAAAATTACCAGAATTTGGTTACTGTGTTGTTAGAAAAAGAGACCTCTGGCTCATGTTTGTCTAATCATGGCATCAAGAAATTAGAAGCCAGAGGGGATAGATTAAAACACCTCGAGCCTTAGATAGCCCGAGAGCATTGTAAAAAGCCTATAAATGGCCGAAAGTTAGAAGTATGAGAGGTTCAACTTTTGGAGACTGTGGAAACTCTTCTCCTCTCAGCGTCTCGTCTTCATTCCAGTGATACAAGCTTCTTTTGTTGTTATATGTTCAATCACCATCTTTCCCTCTGTTCTAAGCTTGCACTTGAATGGGTTATTCATGTTTTCTTCTCTGACGAATGCCAAAGAATTGTAATCTTATCTCTGCATTGATAAATTAGATTTGTAAGCTTCATTTACCTTCTGTAGATAGCCATTCATATGTGTCTATGTATGTATCTGCTGGTACAATCAGGATTCTCCATCTATTCATTGAATCTATAAACTATTGAGCATTAGTGGTTGAAAGCCTTGTCAATCTGAGGGTGTTCATGCATGTTTTCAGTGAAAATAGAGTTGAAACAGTCATCTAACTTGATCCAAACCCCAATCCATTCCAATATTTCAGAGAACGATATTGAAGATTTATATGTTTCAAGGCATCTCCGAGCTACAACCTAGGAGAGCTTCCTGGAGTGCTAACATAATTAGCGTCACTGCTGGGGAGAGGAGACTAAAGCTCAGCTTCCCTGGGGGATGACATAGATCCAACTTTGATGATAGACAAAGTCTGGACACTTTTTCAGTTGTAATCATCTATCTGGCGACTCTACTAGAGGACGAACCTCTTGGCGACTCCACTTCATAGTTCTGGCTCAGTTTGTGAGGCATACTCGGAGAAATCCTTAGAAGCCACAAGTTGACCCAGTACCTGACCCTGAAAAAATCATCAAAGAAATAAAGGCATTGCAGAAAGGAGCATCAGGTCCAGGTAGTTCTAAACAATATTCTATATCTCTTCAAGAAAAGCATGTAATAGAACACATACATGTTGAAAGTATAGCATCTAATAATAGCAGTGAAGAAAAAATCTCAGAGATTCATAAATCTCCTTATTCTTTAGGTTCTCCTTTCGTTGTAAGCCCAAAGGAAGCCTCTCCTCCTATCCCTCAAACTCCTTTAGTCTTATCAGTCACTCCTCAACCCTCTGTCATTCAGACTTCTAGTACCCTTGTAGCCACCGCAGCTATGGCAGAACCACAAGCACCTACCAAAATGGAAAGAATCATAGCTGCTAGGTATGGACCTCTAGTACTTCCCACTCCTTTGAATTCCATGCCTACTGGAGAATATCAAAAGTATAGGCCTAAGTTCACTGGGATTGAAGGTGTTTCAGTTGAGGAACATCTTAATTCATTCTATAGCTATATTGATAACCTAGACATTAGTGAAGATGATGTATGGATGAGAGTCTTTGTCGAAAGTCTAGATGGAGAGGCTAGAAAATGGTTCAGAGAACTGGCCCCAAGTTCTATAGCAGATATTGAGGCTTTAGATGATGCATTTCTAAAGCATTGGGGGGATAAGAAGGATCTACTCTACTACCATACCGAGTTTTGGAACTTAAAGAGGGAAAATAGTGAGTTGTTGTCTGATTTTAATAAGAGGTTTAACCGCATGTACAACAAGATACCAACTGAAGTAAAACCCACCACTACCTCTGCTAAACTCACCTATGCCAGTGCCTTTGATTCTGACTTTTGTCTACTATTGAGGGAGAGACGATGTGCTACCTTGGCTGATATGCAGGACGCAGCCTTGGAAGTAGAATCAAACATCATGGCTGCAGAGAAGCTCAAGGGGAATGTTGATAGAAGGAGATAGAGGGGCGAATCTTCATCATCTTCAGATCCCAAGATAGATAAAATGAACAAGATGATAGAGTCATTAGCCTCTGAAATCTCCAAATTAAAGGTTGAGCAGCACCCTGGGAAAGGAAGAGTTCCTAATACCTTTGCTCCTAGAAATCCAAATCCATATAGAAGAACTAATGAGCAGTTGCAGATTTTGCAAAGAAGCAAAGATGTTAATGAAGACCAAAGGGTGAAGACACCTTTCCAGAATGTAGTCATGGAAGAAGAGCAGTTTGAAGAAGATGATGAGATCCATTGTCTGGAAGACAAAGGTAGTGCCTCCTTTTTGACCTTAGCTGCCTATGAAAAGTCATTATTCAATGACTAGATCAGCCAAGAGTGGGATGGTGGAGCTGTTCTGCAAACTGCTGATCAACACAGATATAATCTGAGGTCGAAGATAAATAATGCCAAGGAAACTCCTATTCAGAGAGTTGTTGTCCCTGCAATACAACAAGCTAAAAAGAAGAAACGACCGACAGTTGATCCCATCATCCTCAAAGCTCCAACTCACGAGGTAAGAGGCCTTGACAAGTCTCCTTCTCCTTTCAGTTTTGAATCAGAAATTCAGAAGCTAAGCATACCTATACCTCTAATTGAACTAGTGAAGAATGAGTCCTTCAAGAGATCTATCCTCGAGGCCCTTGAGCCTAAAGCCATCCAAGCCTCCATTGACTATGTAAATCTGCAAGACGACAAACCAGTTGTTGTTCTCAGCCCAAGGATTGAAAGTTGTGATGACGACTCCCCATCATTCTATGTATCTTTGACTATTCATGACAAAATCCTTCACAACTTCCTTCTGGACATAGGAGCCAACAATAATCTAATGCCCAAGGCTGTCATGGATGAGTTGGGTCTTAACATTACCAAGTCTTATCATGACTTGTTTTCTTTTGACTCTAGAAAAGTGAAATTCTTGGGATTAATCAAAGACCTAGCCATCACCTTGTCTCAGCTGCCCATGAAGAGCATGGTGATGGATATTTTGGTAGCAGATGTACCCCCCAAGTTTGGCATGTTGCTCTCTAGAGGTTGGATCAAGAGATTAGGCAGAACATTGCAAAATGATTTATCCTATGCTATTATCCTAGTTTTTGGAGGTGAGAGTAGGAGATTATACAGAGAAACTCAGTTGGCTTATATCATCAGTGATGAAAGGAATCCCACTAATCATCCCATCTATGCTGTTGACACTGATTTTGGAGCTTGTATTCTTCAGATTGAAGAATCCCAGTTGGCCTCCACGCAGCTTAAGAAACTAGTCTACCAGATCACAAAGGAATAAACCCCACAAATTTGGGACATGTTCTTTGATGGAGCTTGCTCTAAGGAAGCTGCAGGGGTGGGTGTAGTCCTTGTGTCCCCCACACAAGAATGCATTCATTTATCTTTCAAGTTAACTTTTCAGGTCACAAATAACATAGCAAAATACGAAGCCTTGATATTGGGCTTAAACGCTGCTAAAGAAATGGGCATCAAAGGTCTGAAGGTGTTTGGAGATGCAGACCTTATCATTTAGCAAGTCAACAAAACTTTCCAAGCAAAGCATCCAAGGCTGAAAGCATACAGAGATGAGGTATGGAAGCTCAAGGAATCTTTCAATATTTTCTGCATTTCTTACATCCCGAGAATGAAAAATCATCTTGTTGATTCCCTTGTTGTGTCTGCTAGCACGTTTATTCCTCCTTTGCCTCCCAAATTAACGTATGAAGTTCAAGTGAAATATAGACCATCTCTGCCTGACAATGTCAAATACTGGAAATTTTTTGAAGATGATGATGAAATTAATAGGTTTTTACAAGTCGTTGATGAATTTTTTGAAATGCACATCGACCAAGAAAACGAAACCATTGAAGAAAGCAACCAGTCTAAGCTAAAGGACGAGATTGGTCAGGACAACATTGTTCAATTGCCTAGTAACCATATACCCAAAGGATTGGTGCCCCTAGAGAATCTCTTTGATCATAATGATGTACCTTATAAGCCTGCCAAAAAAGAAAATGAGTCTGTTGTTCATAAACATAATGTAGGGAGTCCAGCCCATCCAAAGTACATAAATCTATCCACTCACTTATCTTCTGCCCAAAGTTCTGAGTATTGCACCCTGATGAAACAATTTGCTGATATTTTTTCTTGGGAATACAATGAGCTTAAGACCTATGACACCAACATCATTCAGCATAAAATCCCACTGGAGAAGAACACTATCCCTTTTAAGCAGAAATTAAGACCTATCAGCCCTCTCTTATTGCCTTTGATTGAAAAGGAAATCAAGAAGTTATTGGATGCCAAGATCATAGTTCCCCTAAGGTATTCAAAGTGGATAGCTAACCTTGTGGTAGTAAGAAAGAAGAATGGAGAAATTAGGCTTTGTGTTGACTTCAGGAATTTGAACAAATTCTCTAAAAAATACAACTACCCTCTACCTAAGATGGAACACTTGCTGCAAAAAGTTTTAGGGGTGAAGCATAAAACTTCTGATACGCAGAATAGATATATAAATATTTTATTAATAAGATGAATTTACAGATGATGATTGATTACAATGGGGTTCCTGGCTTATATACCGCCATGGACACCCTTTGGAAAAGGGCATGATCTTATGATCATGCCCTTTCGTCTAACTAAACCTAAAATTAAATAATAACCTAAAATTAAGTAGTTTTTTACATAACATTGCCTTCCTCTCGAAAGAATGCTTTGTCCTCAAAGCACATGTAACGACGGATGTTGTTGACTAAATGCTTCATTCTCCAAAGAAGCGTTTTCTTCAGGTAAGTTCTTCCACTTGATCAGATACTCCAAGATGATCAAAGTCACACACTTTAAAAGGCCTTGGATTAATCTCTCAATTTCCGCTTTTCGGAGATGTGGATATCGATATGGCTTGATGTTGACAGGATCTAACCTTGCCTTGACTTCTATTCTGTGCTCAATTTCCCTATTAGGTGGCATCTTCATAGGTAGGTCCTGAAATACTTCTTCATGTTTCCTAATTAGATCTTGTATCTCTGGTGACTCTTCTCTGGTCATATTTGCAGATAACATTTCTAATTGGTGACATTGTACTGCATAAGCAGGTGCTCTTCTTCGACTCAGCTTCATCATCTGAGATGATGATACAACATGATTTTCTGGTGCTTGGAATCCATGTAGTTTGTACTTCTGACCTCCCCATTTGAATTTTATAAATTGTACTTGATGGTTGGCGGCATAAGTACCTAAGGTTCGTAGCCATTGGATACCTAAGACTACATCTACTCCTCCTAACGGTACCGTGAAGAACGGAGACTCTAAATTAAAGTCTTGAATCTGCAAATTGACCTTATGGCATTTCCCTACCTTTTCAATCTTCTTACCATTAGCTACCATCACTTTCATGTTTGGCAAGGGAAATGAAAAGATATTGAGTCTCTTTGCCACGGTTGCATCTAAAAAATTGTGTGTGCTACCCGAGTCGATGAGAACCACTACGTTGTTCTTCTTTATGTGTCATTTTAACTTTAAGGTCTGAGGTTGTGATATACCTGTCATAGCTGATAATGACACTTGCGGAATACTTCCGTCATCTAATTCTGGTGAGAATTCTGGGGTGTCTTTTGTGTCTTCTATGTCATAATATTCACTGTTTGAATCATTGGTTGCTTCACAATTATATAGGTTCTTTAGTTCTTTTCCTTTAGCACATCTATGTTTGGGGTCCCATTTCTCACCATAGCGTTTATATTTTCCCTCTTTTATCCTTTGTATTTCCACATTAGACTTTTCATCTTCACAGCGATGTGGTGGAACATATCTTGTATTATTGGAGTCCACATACTGGGGTATCCTTCGTCTTGCATAAGTTTTTTCTGCTTTTGACCAAAATATTGGTTCGGATTTCTTTTCGGCTGTTTTTGCTTTTCGTCTTGCTACTTCTATAGATGTAATGTCATGCATCTCAAGTTCTTCTTGTAAATGGGTTTTGAGTCCCGAGATGTATGACTGAATTAGACGAGATTCTGATAACCCAGGTACTTGTGTTACTAAGGTCTCCCATTCTTAAGTGTATTCGTCCACACTTCCTTTTTTTCGTAACTTGATGAGTTTTGAAAAGAACTCTTCTTCCTTTACACCTTGGAATCTTTTGAAGAATGCATCTTTAAATTTCCTCCAGCTAATGACGTGTGTTGTCTTTTTCCACCACATATACCAGTTATATGCTTCTCCTTCCATTTTCATGGATGCATGTCTGAGCTTTTCGTCATCGTCAATGATGTCATATATCTCAAAGTATTCTTCTGCTTTATTTATCCATGCAACATTTTTTTTTCATTTCCATCGAATTTAGGCATCTCAACTTTGGCCCTTCGCTGGTATGTTGTTAATGGTTGAGCGAAAAAAGGGTGTTGATTGGCAAAGTTATACGAGAGTTGCTTGTTTGTAAGGGCTGTGTTACTCGCTTCTTGGTGGGGTGTCGCCGATTTTTTTGGGGATTCAACTTTTTCGTGAGAGTCTGTTGACTTTGTTGAATCTGACGAGATGTGTTCTTGATTCTCTTCACCTTCTTTTAGTAGTTGTTCGGGTGTACAATTCGGCCTTTTACACAGAATTTTCAGCATTGTTAAGACCTCTCTGATGCCTGCTTCTGTCTGAACATGGTAATTTTCCATCTTTATTTCTATTTGATTTGTCATATCGTGAAGATTTTTTATTTCATCAGCTTGCTCCCCAAGCTTGATCTGGAATTCAGTTAATCTATAATTGACCTCATCGTGGTTGCTATTTATCTTATGCTCTGCATCCAACAATTTTTTTTGGAAATCCGCCATTGTCATTGTCGACATTGAGCGGGTTTGCGGGGGCGTGTATTTATTTGCCAGCTAAAATATTTTTCCTCCCTCTTTTTTTTTTAAGCTAAAATAAATTTTATACATATAAATTTTAATTAATTAAAATAAATTTAATTAATTAAATTAACATATATATAACTTCTAATTAATTAAATTATATATATATAGATAACGTTTTAATTAATTAAAATAATTTTAATTAATTAAATTAACTTTATATATATATATATATATATATATAACTTATAACTAAATTAAATTATGTATTATATATAACATATATATATAATTATATTATATATTATATATATATATTTTTGATGTTATATATAAACAAACATTATATATATATATATATATATATATATATATATATATATATATATATATATATATATAATATATGTCACGTTATATCTATTTCAAGTCTTTGCCGACCGTCACGTCCGCCTGTGGGGTCACCTCCGGCAGCAAATGACACTTACAGCAGACCGATTAATATAATCGTGGTGGCAGAGCTCCCGCAGAGGTTATTCCACGCAGCTATAGGTCACCCTCACTGAATCACCGCAGAGATTTATTCCGCGCAGCCGCGGGTCCACCACACGGAACCACCGCAGCTGGTTTGTATGAGGTTTTGGTCACCTGGAAACCAAGTGTGAGCCGCAGAACTGAGACCGTGTACGAAAAGAATGACAAACAACGGAAGTTTGAATAGGAATGAAGACAGGGACGTGGGTACGGGCAGCGTTGGGGTGGACGGGTTTGTGTGGAGAATTGTATGGCGGAAGAAAAATTGGCGTGAACTGCAGAGATGGACTATAAGCACAGCAGAAGTGGGGGATAACTAACCCGCTCTGATACCAATGAAGCATAAAACTTCTGATACGCAGAATAGATATATAAATATTTTATTAATAAGATGAATTTACAGATGATGATTGATTACAATGGGGTTCCTGGCTTATATACCGCCATGGACACCCTTTGGGAAAGGGCATGATCTTATGATCGTGCCCTTTCGTCTAACTAAACCTAAAATTAAATAATAACCTAAAATTAACTAGTTTTTTACATAAAAAGGGGCTAGAGTCATGTCTTTCCTAGATGGATTTTTAGGTTACAATCAGATTGTTGTACATCCAGAAGATCAGGAAAAGACCGCCTTCACTACTCCTTGGGGCACTTTCATGTACTCCAAGATGCCTTTTGGACTGATGAATGTTGGGGCTACTTTTCAGAGGGCCATGGACATAGCCTTTGTGGGAGAGAAGGACAAGTTTGTCCTTATTTAACTTGACGACATAACAGTCTTTTCCAGCAATCACAAAGACCATTTGCAGCATTTGAAGAAGGTGTTTCTAAAGTGAAGACGTTTTGGAATTTCTATAAACCCAAAGAAGTCACAGTTTTCTCTAGAAGAAAGCAAACTGCTGGGACATATTGTTTCTGCTAAAGGTGTGAAGATCGATCCAACAAGAGTTCAAGCAATTCAGACATTATCCATCCCAAGGTCAAAAAGGGACATTCAATCATTCCTGGGTAAGATTAACTTTGTCAGGAGGTTTATTCCAAACTTCGCAGAGCTAGTGAAGCACATCACTTCCATGCTGAAGAAAGGATCAGAAATAAAATGGACAGATGGTGCAAGAAGCTCCTTTGAAGCCATCAAACAAGCTATCATGGAAGCTCCCACTCTAATCAGCCCAGATTATACCAAGGATTTTTATATCTTCTCTTTTGCCTCTTATGATACACTTGCAGCAGTTTTATTGCAGAAAAACGATGAAGGCGTAGAACACCTTGTGGCCTTTTTCAGCAAAACTTTGAGGGATGTTGAACTAAGGTATGACCTTATTGAAAAACAATCTTATGTTCTCATAAAATCTTTAAAGGCATTCAGAATTTATATTCTACATTCCAAAGTGGTTGTGTATGTACCTTCAGCCTCAGTAAAAGACGTCCTAACTCAGCCAGTTATTGATGGAAAGAGAGCTAAATGGATTGCAAAATTCATAGAGTTCAACATAGAGGTGAAGCCCACCAAGCTTGTCAAAGGCCAGGGCTTGGCTAAGCTTATGGCTGAGAAAAATTGCAGTTTGTTGGACATCAATTGCGTGGGTTCAAATTCAGGTGGTGAGCAGACCAAGGAAGCAGCAGTAGAGCGAGAGCAGGATCAGTCTTTAGCTGAAAATCTAGCCACCTGTGAATGGTATTCTAGTGTAGTTCATTTTTTTCAGAAGCTAGAAGTCCTCCAGGGCTTAGCTCGAGTCAAGCCCAGGCCATTAAGCTCAGATCAGCTAAATTTTGCATTAATGAAAACCTGCTCTATTGGAAGGACCCATCAGGGATCCTCTTGAGATGTCTAGACAAAGGACAATCTGCGGAAGTCACGCACCAATTCCATTCTAGCATCTGCGGAGGGCATCATTATTGGAAAACCACAACCCACAAGATCCTGAGAACTAGGTATTATTGGCCTACTCTGTTCTTTGATGTGTTTTGTTTTGTGAAATCTTGTGACAAATGTCAGAGGTTTGCAGGAAGACAACAACTAAAATATCTGCCCTTGAAGCCAGTACACGTCAATGGTCCCTTAAAACAATGGGGCTTGGACTTCATAGGTGAGATCAATTCACATTACAGTGGCCATCACTAATGGATCTTGGTAGCCACTGATTATTTCACCAAACGGATTGAGGCCGTACCCACTAAAAATGCTAATCATCGGGTTATCATGAAGTTCTTGAATGAGAATATTTTCACTAGATATGGTTGCCCAACCAAACTAGTCACTGATAATGCAGCAGCTTTCAGGGCAGAATAATTGGTGGACATGTGTGAACCCATGGACATTCAGTTGGTACATTCTACCTCATATTATCCTCAAGGAAATGGCCTGGCAGAATCATCTAACAAGAGCCTTGTAAGGATAATCAAAAAATTATTGGAGGACAACAAAAAGAACTGGGATTCCAAGTTGAAGTTTGCATTATGGGCTAATAGAGTTACCAATAAGAAGTCAATAGGAAATTCTCCATTTAAGCTGGTTTATAACGCTGATGTTGTTTTTCCTATCCAACTGATTCTCCCTATGGCCAAATTCTTGCAAGAAGAACAGGATGAAGAGAATGACATAGCGATGAGAATGAGTAACTTGGTTGAATTACAGTAGATCAGAGAACAACTGGTTGAGAAGTCAAGAAGTCATCAGAAGAAGATCAAAGAAACCTTTGATAGAAAGGCAAAAATGGACAGTTTTTAGGTTGGTAGTTGGGTTCTCAAATGGGATGCATTGAAGGAAAATAAGGGCAACCATGGTAAATTTGATGCCTTATGGACGGGACCGTTTATCATTGCTCAAGTTCAGATGAACAATACTTTCATTCTGCACAATTTGGAGGGGGAAGGTGTTTTTGATGGCCCAGTCAATGGGCGGTTTTTGAAACTTTACTTCATATGAGGCTTTAAGGCCTTAATATTGTAATAGGTTTATTTAGTTTTTGTTTTCTATGAAAATAAACTCCATGCCCAATGGAACACTAGGAAATAAGTTTGTTTTGGTTGTTACTAGAAAGGCAGTAGTCTACAGTTCTTGAAACCTCACGGCGAGGTTTTCATCCCCATAAGGAGCCAGTGTTAGTCCCTAAGGTGTAGTGCTGCTATTTTTAGCGGATATGTCCCCTAGCTCCAACGGCCACGTCTCCTCTTGCTCCGCTTTGGCCATAAGTAGAACTTCAAAAATATTATTCTCGCATCTATAATTGCATCGGTCCTAATCCAAGTGGATCCAAATATGCTCTCTAAGTCTTCAAAATCTCATAAAATCATGCCAAATATCAAAACAATTGCATGAGAAGAGCCCTTAGAATGGTGGAGAAACAATATCGGGAGGTCAAAAACACATAAAAATAGTGAAAAACATAGTATCGAAGGCATAAACAAGTGAAGGCACAATAGTTGTCAGATCTGGCTGATCAACGGTCCAGATCTGATCGGCAAATCGCAATCGGCAACCACAACAGAGCGCTTACAACGGCCCGGGGCTATCGCGATATGCGATTGCGACTAATCGCATCACGATATCGCAATTGAAGAAACATTATGGAGCGGGACCTATACCCATACATGTATGCGATGTGATTAGCCGGACCCGATGGCTATATAAACATTATTGCATAGATTTTGAGATCCGCCAAAAGGTGTTTTTTAATGTATTTTCACATATTTCGTTATTTAACAAAATAAAAAGAAACTGCGCCGATGCGATAAGACCTGGACCCGAAAGGGTTCGTGAAGGGAAATATATAATATTTGAAGTCCGGAGGGAGCCAATTTTCACATTATTTTCACGATTTTTAACGTATTTTTAAAATACAAAGGAGCAAGGTCGAAGCGACTTGCAATAGCGATGAGGATAGACCCGATAGAGGAATAGACCATATTTAAGGACTTTTGAAGTCCAAAATGAACAGAGTTTTGGCGGAATTTCACAGTGTTGTAGCGTTTCTCTGTGTAAAACATAAAACAATCGTTTTTGGTATTCGAAAGGATTTCAAAGGCCCGAAGACCCATTCCATTACAGGACGAAGGCCGGGAGACAGATGGCCAGAGGGGGAAAAGCCACAGCGCGATGCAACCGAACCAACAGAAGTGATCATGGAGTATCGTTGGCACGAGTGAGCTACCTGACAGTGCGCAAAATTACCAGAATTTGGTTACTGTGTTGTTAGAAAAAGATACCTTTGGCTCATGTCTATCTAATCATGGCATCAAGCAGTTAGAAACCAGAGGGGATAGATTAAGACACCTCGATCCTCAAAGAGCCCGAGAGCATTGTAAAAAGCCTATAAATGGTTGAAAGTTAGAAGTATGAGAGGTTCAACTTTTGGAGACTGTGGAGACTCTGCTCCTCTCAGCGTCTCATCTTCATTCCAGTGATACAAGCTTTTTTCTGTTATATTTTCAATCGCCATCTTTCCCTCTGTTCTAAGCTTGCACTTGAATGGTTTATTCATGTTTTCTTCTATGTCGAATGCGAGATAACTGTCATCTTATCTCTACGTTGATAAATTAGATTTATAAGCTTCATTTACCTTCTGTAGATAGCCATTCATATGTGTCTATGTATGTATCTACTAGTACAGTCATGATTCTCCATCTATTCAATGAATATATAAACTATTGAGCATTAGTGGTTGAAAGCCTTGTCAAGCTGAGGGTGTTCATGCATATTTTGAGTGAAAATAAAGTTGAAACGGTCATCTGACTTGATCCAAACCCCAATCCATTCCAATAGTTCAGAGAACGATATTGAAGATTTACATGTTTCCAGGCATCTCCGAGCTACAACCTAGGAGAGCTTCCTGGAGTGCTAACAGTACCATTCTTTAGTGGTTTTAATCTTAAAAAAGATATTGATTTTGGGCATTACTTCAATTAATGTCTTTGTGATTTGATTCCAGGACTTTATTGATTTATGAATATATCAGTGAAATGTCTTTCAAAATTCATAGGTTATTGCATTTCTCCTTATCTTAGGGTAAAACTAACAGTAGTTGCATATGATGACATTTCTTGATGTATCAATATATAAACAAATCTAGTTTGATCTGATTTCATTTATAGAAGTTGAAGGCTTGCATTGTTGTGGTTTTTCATCTTCACTTTAACATCGAGAATTGTTATCATTTTAAACTAGTTATTGCATCTTTAGTTAGAATCCTTATTATTCTTCATTCTTTATATAAAACAGAACATGCATTCATAGACCTTTCCAATTACGTGGGTTTTTTGCCATCTTATTCTTTGTATATAATGTACATATACATTGGTTGTAGTAGTAGCATGTAGTGTTTACTTAGAGTGGCATTTCATTGTGTGTGTGTGTATATATATATATATATATATGAGGGTGCCTACTCCAAACAACTTGGGTTGTGTGAAGAGCATCAGTATGAGTCACTTCCTCCTTGTTGACTAGGGTGCATAAAACCTGCATCAACAAGCCCCCAATATACTGACTACGTTCACCCATACACTCCTCTTGTAATAGGTGAACATTCACACATGGTCGGTAGTTCTTCTACCCTCGTGGATTACCCACAGAGTAGTACCCATTGCATCGCTTCCATCCATGTTGTCATACCTCACTCGGGAATCATTTGTTTGCATGTCTCAAACCATGGCCCCTTTCTTCTTTCTTGGCTCATTGATAACAAACCCTCTACATTCCTAGGCACCCATACTTTTGATCATTATTTATGAACCACTACATTTGCATTGTGCCTATCAAACCTCTATAATGTTGTATATCATTTGCATGATCATCCTCCATTCATTTCCCCCACACTAATACTAGCCCATGGGGCCCCCACCCTTTACAGTTATTCCCCTACATCATTATGTAGGTCACCACACATTGGGGCATCTATCTCCATGTTTACACATCCCAAACCATTATTACATTATTTTGAAAAGTGTACAAAGATTATTTTTAGAAGTAGGAAGCTCACTCATTTTCCATATCTACTCCTGGTAGCAGTCCTAAGTTACCCTTCGTTGTAGCACACACTTTAGACCCGTTCTGCTTAGTATCAACTTCATGCCATGAACCTATGCAACTTTTAGCTAGCACATATTATTGTTGCAAACCCAATCCACCCAACCAAAGCAACCATTTGTCACTCCTCTGGATGCCCTCCCAACTTCAGGGACTTGCCTACCTCAATTAGTTTTGATTGCCACCACTAAGATCATGCTTCAACCTAAAGAAGTCTACAGTTTCCATTTCATTTTATTAACCTCACTCATCATGCCTTTTTTGTTATTTCATGATTCCTTATCTATATTAACTTCAAGGGGATTTCTCAAAAAACCTCTTTCTCCTTATGGTAGCATCTTCCTTCCTATTGATGCCAGCTTTCATTTTCCAGGAAAGAAGTAGTATCTTCATTCTCATTCCCATTAAATGTCAACCTCTAATGGAACATTGGGAGTCATTAATGTCCATTAATTTCATTGACACCCTTGGCGCTCGATGTCAACATTGTTTCACGTCATGAAGTGTTGTACTTTGTGATAGTTGCGGTTTATAATTTTGGTTGAAGATCCATCTATCAAGATGGCACCCCCATCAATAGTATCATCATCACTGATCATGCCTAGTATATGGAGGCATGTGCATCATTCATACTACATTATATCAAAGATTCCCCAAGGGTGAAGTAGTCATGTAGTTCAGCATCAACAATTATGTTCTCAACATCCTTGACAAGATTCTTCTTATGAACCAATGTAATCATCATTTTCAAATTCAAGAATGTTGAGAATATAATTGTTTATGATTACAAGATTCGTCTTGTGTATGAATGTAATCATCAATCTCAAATCATGTTCATGAGCATATGACATTCCTTCCTCGTACATATATTGTAAAGATATTTTATCAACATTGGATTCCACTGTCTCTCCTCAAGACCCCCTCCTCTCTCTTTGATCAGGATATATCTCCTAAGAGATGGCAAGGCTCATCGCAGAGAACAAAATTGTGATGTACTTAAACTATACGCTTGCTCCTAACCTCATACATCAAGAGACAAGTGTTATCATTGAAAACTCATGCACCCAAATGCGCCAACTAGGGCGCTTGACACTGAAGAATGGCTTGTGCAAATGCACTAGTGATTTCCTGGAAACATAAAATATCAAGAAAAAATTTAAGGTTCCTAAGGTTTCCATTTAAAAAATCAAAACATGCAAAGTCACCTAATCATTTTTTAACAAATCGTTGCAATTGTTTCTTTGATAGCTGCATAGATCCGTAGAAGTGACATCTAAGCAGTCTAAACACCAAATCAACTTAAATGGGAAAGCACTAAGTGAAGGGACAAGGTTACAGAGCTCATTCTTGAACCACTACACCATTGTAGTGGAGTTAAGGAGCCTCCAAAGGACTACTCTGCCTCCCACAAGCTCACTCAATTATCAAATCTCATCAATGAGCCAAGGTGAGGCAAGCCATGAGCTTAGGGCTATAATTATCACTGCATTTGGGACCATTATAAAAAGGAAGTTCAAACCACAATTATGTTGCCAAATTATCTCAGAACTAGCATGGATTATGTTCTTAGAGTTCACCATTATAGAGCTCTCAAGAGACTTCATGAGGGGAGATGATTCATGAAAAGAGAGGGAGAAAATGGACCTTCCTTTAAGATATTCATCAATTCTATTGCTTTATAACCTCCCTTAAGTGTCTCTAGGATAATATAGTAACTCTTTTCATGAAGAACTAAAGATATTTCTTGATTCCCAAGCTCCATTTTCTTGTTTTCTTTGTTCTAACATTGCAACTCGTGATCTTGCTGAGATATAGTTGCTTTGTTCATTTGTTTGTGTCTTTTTCTTTCTATCCATTTACTTAATAGTTCTATATAGGGAACAACAACCATGCAATAGTGTTTTCGGACATACTTGCTCCAAAGTTGCACAACACAGATGTTAATCCCTATCTAATCCCCATGTTAAATCTAAAACTCCTTATTAAGCCCTAGATATTGAATGATTACATTTATATTGTTATGTAGGCTCGAACCTCTCATGTTCCCATTTTATTATAATTCTACCCCTTCTCTCCTATATATATCCTTAGGAGACCTAATCTTACACTGATAAAATATTTTATTGTATATTATATTCAATGTAAAAATAGATTTCCTCATTGAAGAGGACTATAACTATTGGTTTCTTATCATTTTTAAGGTGCAAGGTTCATAACATTTGGTATCAAAGTTTATGATCATAGGATTTTTACTTCTTCAAACAAGTCATCATGAAATTTTCGCTATAACCTTCTTCTTTTTTAGGTTTCATCTCAACACAGGGATGCCATTAGAGTTGTCCATAACTCCAATCTTACATTCTGCTTCCTTGGACAGTGAGCAACCTATGTGAAATCTTTTATTATAAAAAAATAAATTATTATTATTAATAATTATTATAAATAAAGTAATTACTTATAATAATAATAATTTATTTATTTATTTATTGATAATATCTATTAATTATTTTGTTTTAATATATTAATTAGTTTTTTTTTCTAAATTTATAAATAAAACAACTATTTTAACTATTAATTATATTAATTATTAATCAATTAATTATTTATAATAATATTTATATTACTATTAATAATTTTTTTATTTCAAAAAATATTTATTAATTATATTAATTAATTATACTAATTACTATTCAATTATTTATTTATAATAATATTTATATTATTATAAATAATTTCTATTATGAAAGAAAATTGTAACAATAATCTCTTTTAGTTCATTTATTTATTAATTCATTAGTTCATTCTTCTTCATTACTATTTAAATAGTTAATTATTTGTTTATAATAATAATTTAAATTATTATAAATTTATAATTATTATTTATAAATTTAAAAACAATAATAATAATTATTATTATTAACTTTTAATTTAGGTACAACCTATGAATATTACTTTATATTTACATATAATTTATACATATAAGAAAGGTCCTTTATATAACTAATTCCCATTTAAATACTAAATAACTTATAATTTTTAATTATTAAACAACTTATGTTTTTAATATAACCAGGTTAAGAGGGCATGTTTCTTTCTTACACTTAAATGTTTTCAATACAACCAAGTTAAGAGCACGTGTTTCCTTTTCAAATTCCAAAAGTATAACATGTCTATCTCTATTAAATAACAACAAAATCATTCCATAAAAAAGGTGAGCTTAAAATTAAATTAAAATTAGATTATTATTATTATGATAAATACACCAAATATGGAAAAAAAAAAAATCAAACACAACCATAAACAAAAAGTGTTACTTTATCAAATACAACTACAAACTTATTAATCCAGCCTAGATCCATCTTAACCCGGATCTATCAAGCGCCGAGAGGGATCCAATCTCTCGATGTTCAAACCTCTTTTTTGGCACTTGGTAGATCCAGGTTAAGATAGATCTAGGTTGGTTATATAATACTATATAATATCTATATTTGTATCTATTTGTCTCTTTCTTATTCCCTCTCTCTATCTCACCCCCCAAACATACACACTCTCTCTCCATATCTATCTCTCTCTCCCTCCCTCTTCCTCTCTGCCTCTCTCTTCCCTCTATCTCTCCCCTCTCCATCGCTCCCTTGTCACTCCCTCTCTCTCTCTACCTTTCTTTCTCTATGTCTTTCTTCTTCCTTCCCTCTCTCTCCCCCTCAAACTTCATCTCTCTCTCCTCTCTCTTAGTCCTCTCTCTCCCTTTCTCTCTCACCTCCCTCTGTCCCCCCTATCACTCTCTCTCTCCCCCCTCCATCTTTGTGCCTCCCTCTCTCTCTCTTTCCCTTCTCTTCCTATTTTTAACTCCTCTCTCTCTATCCATCTATCCCTTGTCACTCCCTCTCTCTCTCCACCTCTATCTCCATATGCCTTAGTTCTTTCCTCCCTTTCTCTCCACCTCTATCTCCCTATGCCTTAGTTCTTTCCTCCCTCTCTCTCCCCCTCCAACTCCATATCTATCTCCCCCGCTCTCTTCTTCTCTCTCTCCCCTCTCTCTCTTCCTACCTCCTTCTCTCTGTCTCCTCCTGTCACTCTCTCACTCTCTCTTTCTCTCTCTCTCTCTCTCTCCACCCTCCATCTTTGTCACTATCTCCCTCCCCCTCTTTTCCCTTCACTTTGCTTGCTATCATCACTTGGATCCTTATTTAATATAGATCTATGTTGATTCTTTTTTTGTTGAAATAAGCGTCGGACCTTCTATTCATATTAAAAATACAACCATATTATAGTATGTACACAATGAGAAGTGGGCCACCTCTAGCCTCGGAAACTGAGCCTAGGCCCATTCACTGGGCTCGGGACCCGCAAAAACATGACAGCACAACTACAAAAGATAAACGGAAGCCCTGACCATTTGATTTATCCTCCAAGATCTAACGGTCAAGCACAATATTGGGCCGATAACAAGCATGTCCTTTAAATCTTAAATCGGACCTGATGAACCTATAGAGACCGCTCTATAAAAAATTTCGGTCCGATTTAGCTGATATCCGTCGCGCATGTAATCCGCCCGATTTCCACCAGATGCCTGCGATTCTCGCCCGTCTACACAACTTGCTCACTATTTAACCCTTCTTTCGGACCTGAAACCTGATAAAGCTGCTATTCAAGTCGATTTCGAATTTGATTGCCTCGATAACCCCCTTGCAATTTGTCACTCAAATATGATGCACTGGCTGCTATTTCTTCTATCTGCTCGATCTTTAACCAATCTCCCTTAATTGCCAATGACAGGGCTTTCTGTACTATGATTCAAATTCATGTAGATACCGGTGTTGTTAATTGACACCCGCCCGAGAACCTTGGGATTATAGGACTCTGGCCATCTATTCCAGCTTAAGGACCTGCCATTCTACTCTTTTATTTCCCTTGACTGCTGATTCATGTGGACTACCATTTGGCTAAATCTGGAAGACTACAACCTGCTAGTATCCCCTGCTCTGATAAAGCTCTCGTCTGTATTCGCCAGTCTGAGACACTCCTCCCTCAATCTACCCTGGGGGATCTCACTCCATTTATAATTCTTGTTGCTTGTAGCACAGAGAACTTCTTCATTAGCTAAAATGTCTGCTAATTTGTTGGCAGTTCGGCGCACATGAGTGAAACTTAAGGTTCTCATGTTCTATAGGTGGGATTGAATCCTTTGATAGACTTGCAGAAGCCTCCAATGTCTCGACACTTTTTCCAGAGCTGAGCCATAGCAAATCCTCTTGACCGAGTTGATAATCAATTTGGAATTAACTTCAATTATAATGTTATGAAGATTTGAGTCCCTCAAGCTTTCTAAGCATTGCTCCATGGCCATGAGCTCTACCATATTGTTTGTGGCTTTCCCCAAATTTCTATGCAAGATGGTTTTTGGACAACCCCTATCATCCCTTATTACTCCTTCATACCCAGCCATGCCCAGGTTTCCTTTTGAGGCCCCATCAATATTACATTTCAGAAAACCTTGAGGGGGGGTTGCGAAAATTCCTTATAATCCGTTATCTGATTCGCATTTTTGTTTTTTCCTTTTGGGGTGATCCCCTGCATACCCAAATGCACTAGTATTTGCACATTAGTATCTTTCGGTTGGTTCTATGGGGAGTTTTTAATGAGAGTTCCTACCGTCTCACTGAGTTGTATTACTATCTATTCTGTGATGCACTGGGAAGAACCTTTCCCATTTTTGAATATTTTGTTGTTGCATTCTTTCCAGACATCCCAGATTAGAAAGCTTGGATCTAACTCCCAAGCTTTGTTGACTATTTGATTATCAGAGAAATTTTTCCTCCACTTCTTTAAGGTGTTGGTAATACTCCCCATATCTTTGTCGGTTTGTCTGAATATTGTGGCAATCCAAATCCACAATGTGGATGTGAAAGGACAGAGGTTTAGAAGGTGTTCCATAGTTTCTTATTGAGCTTCACAAAGCTGGCATTTAGATGGACCAGCTATCCCTCTTTTCCTCAGGTTTTCCCATGTTAGAATTTTCTTATGCTAAACTAACCACAAGAATAGTTTGATCTTCAACCAGCTTTGATTCTGCCATAGGCCCTTCCATACCCAATCTGGGTTTGGAAGTCAAGCCCAATGGTTATGCGTTTGGCCTCTTTGAGGTTAAAGTTTCCTTCATTGTTATTACCCCATCTCAGCTGGTCCAAATCTTCTGATGTTAGTATCTTTCTCTATTCCACGATAGCTGCTAAAGCTTCTGCCTGTGCCTTCAAGGGGGAGTCATCCCTGTATTCTAACTTCCTCCATATCCTCCATTTTCCCTCACTTTTTTCTTGGTCCTAGAATTCATTTACTGTGAGTAACCTTTTGTTATCAGTATCGTTCTTGAGATTTTCAAATTCTTCTCTTAACAATTTGGGTTCCTGTTGCCATTTATCCTCCCAAAACCATGTAAGATTTCCATTTCTAATTCCCAAAAATTATGTTTCTGAACAATGTCTCTATTCTCCCAAGCTTTGTTCCAAATGTGGGAACCTTTGATGATCCTCGACATTCTAATTAGGTCCCGGTCTTGCCATTTGTTAGCATATTTATGTTTCCAAATTTGGGCCCAAGGGGAAGCTGAGTCTTTTATCCATCTCCACCAAAGTTTTGCCCCCAAAACTTTATTTAGCACTTCACGATCAACCAGACCCAAACCACCATGTGACTTGGGTTTACAGATCTTTTCCCAGGCTACCAAGGCCCATTTCTTTTTTTCTTCCCCTTTGCCCCAAAGAAAAGATCTTTGGATATTTCTACATATTTGCATGACTCCTTTAAGAACTGGAAGGATAGAAAACATAAAGATGGGGACCGTTTGTAAGACAACTTTTGTGAGTACCAGTCTTCCTGCTAGGTTCAAAGACCTGCTTGTCCATTTCCGAATTTTGTCCTGTAGCTTATCAATCATGGGCTCCGAAACTGTCTTGCTCAGTGGTTTGTCAGTTAGCGGTACTCCCAGATATTTTGAGGGTAGCATATCTCTTTGAAAGCCTATAATTCTGGATATATTTCTCTGGATAGTAATGTCAGTATTGAAAGAGAAAATCTTAGATTTGGTAAGGCTTACATCTATGCCTACCGCCATTGCAAAGTCTTTCAGGATTTGTTTATAGGCAAGAGCTTCCCTGATAATAGGTGTTCCTTGTAGCATAGTATCATCCACAAATTACTGATGGGTCAAAGCCTCTCTGTTCATGGTGAGTTTTAGACCTTGGATTTTACCTTTTGCTTTGGCAGACTTGATAGCTTTTCCTAGCCCTTCCATCATGAGAATAAAGAGAAAGGGTGAGAGAGGATCTCCTTGTCTGAGACCTCTCGTCGGATTAAAGGGCTTGGATGGTGAACCATTTACCAGGATTGAAAAACTAGAGGTAGTTACAAGGGCCATCACCCATCTTACCCAGTTATGGTCAAATCCATAAGCTATAAGAACTCTCCTTATGTAAGCCCAACTTATCTTATCATAAGCCTTTTCTAGGTCAAGTTGCATAATCATTCCCGCCTGCCTATTACTTATAAGTGAGTGAACCACCTCATGTGCTTGAATGATATTGTTAAGAATTTGTCTACCTTCCACAAACCCAGTTTGTTCCTCAGATACGAGGGTTGGGAGAAGGGGTTTAAGCCTGTTGGCAATAATTTTGGAAATTATTTTATACACCACATTGCATAATGCTATAGGTCTGAATCTATCTCGTGTCATAGCATTATCCTATTTTGGAATTAAGGATATGAAAGAGCTATTGAGCGCCTTCAAAACAGTTCTACTTCTCCTCGAGTCCTCCACCATTTCGAGGATATCCTGCTTGATTATTTTCCAACATGCTTTAAAGAAGTCAACATTGAAACCATCCGGACCTGGTGCCTTCCCATTTTGCATTTCTTTGATGACTTCGCTGACCTCCTCTTCATTCACCAGCCTGTTTAGATTGTAATTGTCTTCTCGTGTCACCAGCTTAGGAATGTGCCTTGTAAAGTCACTGATGAATTGTGATATGTCCAAGAGAGGTTCCTCTGCTATTCCTTAGAAATGATTAACTAGCTCAGCTTCTATTGCTTTGTGGGTTTCGAGTTGATTCCCTTGCGAATCTTTAATTTTTGAGATCCTGTTATGAGTCCTGTGATCTATGGTAGATTTGTGAAAAAAACCTTGTGTTCCTTTCTCCTTCTTTTAACCATTGTACCCTTGACTTCTGTTTCCAAAATATCTCCTCTTGTTTGCACAATTCTTCCCATTCCTGTTGATAGTGCTCAGCTTGTTCTTTTCTTTCACCGTTGATGCCATCTATAATGAGGATCTGGTTGATTTCCTGTAGCTTACGCTCTGCCACTTTTTTTGCTTCAAAAATGTTGCCAAACTCATTCTTATTCCACTCTTTAAGTTTGATTTTGATATGTTTTAATATTTTATGCAGGAGGAACATTTTAATACCCTGAACTTGCATATCCTCTGTCCACCATTTTTCAATATTGCTGATAAAATCTAGATGGGTGAGCCAAACATTTTCAAACCTGAAAGGTCTGTTCCTTGGAGTTCCTATAAGGGATGCTTCAAGTTGAATAGGCCAATGATCCGAGCCACCAAAAGGGAGTATCATTGTTGACAGGTTCGGGCCTGTTAGGATAAGGTCCTCCGAGATAATAAATCTGTCTAGTTTTGAGGCCACCTGAGACACTCCCCCCCTTTTGTTATTCCAGGTAAAGATGCCATTACTTGTCTCTGTGTGTACAAGCCCCATATTTTTTATAAAATTCTGAAATGCTATGGAGTCTCTGCCTAGAGACCTAGTTCCACCTTTTTTTTCTGACATTGACCTAATCATGTTAAAGTCCCCTCCCAAAATCCAGGGGATGCTCGAATGTCTATATCTTAGATCCTCCAGGGAAGTTAGAAGTTTTAGTTTGCCGTCCGGCTTCTGTGGACCATAAACATTTGTGATTAAATAAACTTCCTTGTCCCCCAAAGGTTGAATAACCACAGATAAGTAGTTCCTAGATGCTTCCGCATCTAGGATTCCTAT
Organism: Pinus tabuliformis; assembly: GCA_031772625.1. Lineage (NCBI taxonomy): Eukaryota > Viridiplantae > Streptophyta > Pinopsida > Pinales > Pinaceae > Pinus > Pinus tabuliformis. The sequence continues at coordinate 592,169,832 of CM062804.1, forward strand.
CTTCTGAGGGTTCCACGGTGTGAGAATTCCTCCTGCTGTTTTGTCTGCTTTGACTTCTAGATATTCATATTTATTCATCCATTTGCTGTGAATTTCTCTTATTTTTTCTACTGAACATTTTGTTTCCTGGATAAATATCATATCTGATTTTTCTTCTTTCATTCTATTGCTAAGATTCCTTTGCTTCCTTTACGCCCTAGACCCCTAATGTTCCATGATGTAAGTTTCATTAAGAAAGATTTGTAAATGAGTAACTGTTTAGGTCTTTCATCTTACCTGAATCAATCATGAGTTTTCCACACTCTATCAGTAGCTCGTTCTGTTTTTTCCTACCTCTTTTCCTGCCTAGGTTCCTAGGAGCTAGTCCCATTGCTGTCTTCATTGTTCCACCCCTTCTTTGTCCTGACTTTCATGGTTTCTTCTAACTCCCGCACATTTTGCCTAAGTTCTCCATAGGAATAGTTGTTGCACTCTGTTGAACTCATCTTGTGGTAGTGAAGCCATTCCTTTTGTGGTTCCCTGCTCCAGGAACTTTTCCAAATCTGGATGTTCCCTATCAAGAATATCTTGTAGTTCATGATTTTTTGTTCCCATCTCGCTCGGGGTCATCTCTTGGTCCCTATCCAGTTCCATTATGTTCAATAGTTCCTACTTATGTAGGTTGTCGTCTTGTGTGTCCTCCATACTCTCTTCCTTTTCCTTCTCCGTAGGGCTTACCTCCTGAGTCTGAATTGCGTTATCATGCTCCTCTTCTTCTTCTAGCACCGTGTACCTATTCTGACTTGACTGCTTTTCCTCATTTATTTTCTTTGGTACTTTCTCCCTCCTCTACCTATGTTTCCCACTTTGCTAAAGCTTTCATTTTCTTTCCCTGAGGTAGCTTTAGTTCTGCTTTCCATTTTATTTAAGGGGCAGTCCCTGAATAGATGCCCATGCTCATGGAATTTTCGGCATCTGAAAGGAACATGCTCATCGTCCACCCCTTGTACCCATTCTTCATCAAAAACTTCCTAAATAACTTTATCCAGCACAGCTCCAGAGAGGTCCATCTCTACGCAGATCCGGGCAAAGGAGGTATACTTTCCCCGTCTAGTGGCTTCTGATATTTTAACAAAGTGCCCTAGTTTATTTCTTATTGCTTTTAATGATTCTGGCTGCCAATAATCCAGCAGTAAGGAGTAGAGCCTTACCCCGATCGGGACCGAAGTGAATGTCTCGTGCTCCAGGACAAAATTCATAACCCAAGGCCACATATAGAGGCCTACAGTAGCATAGAAATAGGGCCCTCCTTCAAACACCCTATCTTTATCCTCAATGTTCGTAAAAACAATAGTGAAGAAACCCTTCGATCCAAGGTGAAAATCTATATCCCCCTTAGGTTTCCAATGATTCTTTATCCATGCCTGTAAAGCCTTCTCCGTTGGCCATAACCCCATGAATTTACAAATGACAGCATAAGTCGCCATGTGCTCCCTATGGCCTGTAACGTTGGATCACTTAACACCACCCTCGATGTGATAGTAGCCCTAGGCTTACACGATCCATTTCGATTTCTGGTATCCCCATTTTGATTTTCTCCTTCTATTCCTCCTTCTTTTCTGACTTCTTCCATCATATTTTCCTGCCCCTGTGGTCCTCTATTGTCCTATTTCCCTCCTCCTAAAATTCTGATTTCGGCTTCCATAGGTTTCTTAAATCGGTTGGAAACTGCTTGATTGTAGGAGGGAGTGGAACTTCCCCCCTCTCGCCTCTCCGTGGTGCCCAACGCTTATCTTCTGCTGCCAATGCTAGCTCTCTCTGCCCTCTCAACTTGGTCTTTCACCATCAATCTATGTTGATTCTTACTAATATTTGTATTATATAAATTTCACATCTTTAAATACAAAAGTATTCTCATTTTTAATTTTATTAAAACCTTAATTTAATTTATATGGGAATAATTTTAGTAGTCATGAGGATAGAGGGTTTATATATATATATATCTATATATATATATATATATATATATATATATATATATATATATATATATCAAAACTAATTACAACCCTTTTCCTATTAGCTTCAAATAAAAAATGTTATAAAATTAAATTAAATTAAAATATTTTTATTGTGAAATAAGTTACGTTTTTTGGGCATGTGGTATTGATAAGGCATGATATTGGCCCATGGTATTGTAATAAAGCCTATTTACAAGTTAATAATATCCATGGTAAAGTGGGGGTGAATATCGATGGTTAAGAATCTTGTCATATTGTTATAAAATATTTAGATTGTGAAATAAGATATGATTTTTTGGCATGTGGTATTGATAAGCCATGGTATTAGCCCATGCTATTGTAACAAAGTCTATTCACAAGTTCATAATATCAATGACAAAGCGGGGGTGAATATCCATGATTAAGAATCCTGTCATATTCTTATAAAATATTTTGATTTTGAAATAAGTTATGTTTTTTGGGCATGTGATATTGATAAGCCATGGTATTGGCCCATGGTATTGTAACAAAGTCTATTTCCAAGTTAATAATATCCATGGTAAAGTGAGAATGAATATCCACGGTTAAGAATATTTTCGTATTGTTATAAAATATTTTGATTCTGAAATAAGTTATGTTTTTAGAGCATGTGGTATTGATAAGCCATAGTATTGGCCCATGGTATTATAACAAAACCAATTTTTTACAAGTTAATAATATCCATTGTAAAGTGGGGGGTGAATATCCATGGTTAAGAATCTTATCATATTGCTATAAAATATTTTGGTTGTGAAATAAGTTATGGTTTTTGGGCTTGAGGTATTGATAAGCCATGGTATTGGCTCATAGTATTGTAACAAAACCTATTCACAAGTTAAAAACAAAATCAAAATATAACAAATTGAATTTTATTATTTTTATTATTAATTGAGCTGACATTTAGATTTTTGCACTCATCCCCATACTTTTGACTTTTATTATTATTATTATTACTATTATTATTTAACTAAGCCCATATTTAGAATTGTTTACATAATTACATTACACCTACACATCTACTCTATACTCTTTAAATATTGTATTTGTTGTTTTTTAGGGAGGGAAGTTTTAACATTTTTGAAAAAATCCAGCCTTAACTTTGATGTAACAAAGCCCTCCTAATTCCAATCTTCATTTACATTCTAAAACAAGTAGTATATTTTCACTTTTCATAGGGTGGACGGAAAACTAGTATATATTTTCAACTTTCACAGGGGGGAGGGAAAACGAGATTGAAGAGAGTTGTGAATTAAATTTTCACTTTTCATAAGGCGGAGGGAGGGAAAACTAGTAGCATACTTTCACTTTTCACAGGGTGGGAGGGAAAACGAGATTGAAGAGTGTTGTGAATTAAGGTTTGACCAATAGCAGAATGATATCGAACCCCACCATTGGATCTTCAATCCATTAATGACGCCCAAGTATGTTTCATTTCTAACCTCGCTGCATTTCAACCCCACTTTTAGTCTTCTTCCACACAGGAAGGAGTACACACACCTCAGATCCCCCATCATTGGATATTCAATCCATTAATGGGGCCCAGGTATGTTTCATTTCTAACCTTGCTGCATTTACACCCCACTTTTAGTCTTCTTCCACACAGGGAGAAGTACACACACCTCAGATCTCTGGTTCAAAATTCGCTATTTTTTGCATCCTTGCTTTTAAGTTTACGAGTAGCATATTTTCACTTTTTGCAGGGCGGGAGGGAAAATGAGATTGAAGAGAGTTGTGAGTTAAGGTTTTACCTCTTCAATCCATTAATGGCACCCAGGTATGTTTTATTTCTAACCTCGCTGCATTTCCACCCCACTTTTAGTCTTCTTCCACACAAGGAGGACTGGTTCAAAATTCACTATTTTTTCCATAATTTCTTTTAAGTTTAAGAGTAGCATATTTTCACTTTTCACAGGGCGGGAGGGAAAACGAGGGAACATAGGTAAAGTCATACGTATTTTTCCTTCTTTTATGGTTTGTCTTTATAGAGTTGATTTTACTGGGTGTACATTCTATGCATCTCAAAATTTATCTTTAGGAAATCCTATTTTTATTCTTTCCAAGAAAAACTCTCTCGGGAATAATGGATGTCTCCCCACATTCATGGATAGCATCCTTGGTAAACCCATTGGCATTGACTAGTGCACCTCACCCAAGGGATTTCAAATAGGGCCGTATTTTTCCTTCTTTTATGGTTTGTCTCTATAGAGTTGATTTTACTGGGTGTACATTCTATGCATATCAAAATTTATCTTTAGGAAATCCTATTTTTATTCTTTCCAAGAAAAACTCTCTGGGGAATAATGGATGTCTCCCCACATTCATGGATAGCATCCTTGGTAAACCCATTGGCATTGACTAGTGCACCTCACCCAAGGGATTTCAAATAGGGCAACTTCTAGCACAGAACTAGCCAAATACCCAGTAACATTAATGACATTTGGTTGGGCTAACCCCTTGGGCTCAATAACTCATAATAAACTACACTATTTTCCATATTAACATATTGATCACATTTAACATTTTTTTAGAGTAACCATAACAATCCAAGCGAGTTCCTATTTTTATTTTGGTTTTTAATTCCTTCTTTGGTGTGGTGACAACTTTATATGACTGTATAGATGTTTATTTTTGTCAGAGTATATGTTGAAAAGTAGATGCTCTCTTACATTCTACCTTGTCTGTTATGTATTGATGGAGTTCATTTTCATTATTTGTGACCAAAGAACTGTGTCAAGCATGTATACAAGGATTCTTGTATCACTATTTATAAACTGAACATTGTCCTTAAACAAGAAAAGTAGATCCTTAATGCTACATGTTTGTATCTCAGGGAACTTCCAATCCTAATAAATGAGGTGAAATTTAAGTGTTTCGAGAATCCAAATCTCAGGTTTTGTGAATTCACTCATATATGGTCCTGGAAAAGCGAAGTGAAATTTAATTATTTCCAAATCTTAAGTTCTATGAATTCCCTCATATTTGGTGTTGGAATATTTTGAGAAAATGGCAAGAATTTCTTTTAGTTGCATTCAAATTTTCCAAAAATAATACTAAATTTCTCCCTGACTAAAATTCTCCTTGAAACGGCTTTGGGATTGAAAATTTTGTAAATATTTTTAGGGAGACAACCCAAAATACTTTTTCCATATTAGAGTTTTATAGCACTAGGTAATAAAACAGTCTTCTATTTTCTGTTGCAAATGCCTGATAGAGTCTTCCCAGAAACAAATCAGAAAATTAGGTAGATGCGTTTGACGGACTAAATAATTTTTAATGTATAATCACTTAACATAAATGATATATTAGGTTGCATAAATATATAACTTAGAAGCATGAAATGAAGAATAAATCTCAACGAGATTGACATATTCTTAATTGAATTGAATGAGGCCAAGAATAACTTTGACTAGAGGGTGTTGAAAATAGCATAATTTTGTTATGGTTGGATAGATTTAGAACTAAAAATCAGCAGTTTTCTTGCTTGCATAACTTGGGAAGATTTTTGTATCTCAAGTCTCAACCTTATTGAATAGTATGATTTATGCCTTGCAATGTTGAGATATGTTGTGATACCACTTGCTAGTAACCTAAACACTTTGGATGAAAATTTAGTTGTGAATTTTACTTGCAAAAGATATACGTGAAAATATAGATTAATTGTCCCTTTTATAGAATTTCAGGAAATTCTACTACTGCTTGAATGAATAAATCTGAAACTAATTGTTGCATGAAGACAAAAAATATCTCTACCAATTTGTAGTGGAATAGAACAGAAATAAAACACAGTCACACTATAGCAAAAAAACAAAATTTTCTAGGGAACCCAACTAGGAAAACCCTCTGCTAGCTGTAGAAATTTAAAATACTATCCATATTAGACTTTGAGACACCTTCTTCAAGACCAGGTTCATCGATGCTTATTGCTTTCCATATTCATTTTCATAAGCATTAGGGTTGTTGTCCGTCAAATCAGAGTAGCTAGAAAGTGTCTCTTTGATTTCAAAAAGCAGATCAAGATCAACTTCATCCAAGAATCCCCTAGAAGGCTCATCAGTAGCAAGAAGAAAGGTCTTTTTTTTTTTTTTCATCACATGCATCCATCATAATCACTGATTTGTCTTCATTTCTTTCACAGTCATTTTCAATGTTAGATGCAAAAGGTAATTTAGTATGATATAATCCTTAGGTAACCAACCTCAGACATATTGTTGGTTAATTTATGTTGTTTGAAGTTTATTGAGTTTTACTTTTATCATGAAACTATTAGAAGCGTACTAGAATGGGTGAGTTGATTATCTTGATAACAATGTTATGGTTTGATCTAGTCCTTGAAAGGAACTTATAGTTGATGGTCAATATTTCACATTCCTTTCATTTTTTCATCTTCACATATAACAAATATATTTATGTTATAGCCTCTAGCTAGATATATACAGTAATTGCCACTCAGAAGTTGGATGCCATCATTTTGGAGCTTGAGCTTACTCAACTTACCTTTGTTTGAGTTGAAAATTTCATTAGATCTCATTATAATGTCTATTGCAGAGCATGAATCCAATTTACCTTTGTTTCAGTTAAAAATGTAATTAGATCTTGCTATATCATCTTTTGTAGAGAATGAATCCAATTTCTCATAGTCCATTTGCTTGAGGTATAACAAATCTACTTTAATTCATTAAACTTACTTTTCATATTCTATTTGCTGATTGTGATTCTGCAAGCCACATCTGCATTGGAAAAGGGTCATATTTAATGAAGTGTGGAAGGAGAAGGAAGCTCCAATTATGTCCTTTCAAACTTTCTAAGGTATGTAATAAAATTTTAAAAAAATTCTCCATAGAATGTTGTGCTTTAACTTTTTATTTTGATAATGGATTACTTATGTGATCTCCCCTCTCTTACACACAACCAGAGTCCAGACATACATGGTTTTTTGGTATATGTGGACAATGGACAGATTTACGCTAACCATTTATCTAGAAATTTAAACTATAGAAGATCAAGCATTTACAGTTGAATATTTCCTTGCCACTAAATTATATTTGAAGAGTCGGACTCCTATTTTTCAAGCATATACCTCACTTTTAAATCAATTTATTGACTCTTTATAGACCTTCCATGGGAGGGAAAAGAGTGATCACTACCATTGCTTAATCTTTCTGCAGACCAAGTAAAGATTCCAAATGTGTATAAATTAGTGGCTCCTTGGAGAATCCCAAGAGTGGCGCTATTGTAGCAACAAGAAATTCGTTTATTTTGAGTTCTTCATTAGTGCATTGATAGTATATTGTTTATTCCATAAAATACCTCAACAGTTTAAGATCAAATTACAGTTAATCCTATCATAATATTTTGACTTACCCTCTTTTAGAGGGAAACTAGAGTGTGTGTCAAGCTTGCACATCACAATTGTATCATGCAAAGTTTACCTGGGACAAGTTTTGTGGATCTAAGCAGCAAGATACTTGTTGGAATTCAAGAGGCAACAATACTACAAAGTGGGAAAGAGGTTTCACAGTTAACCTAGATTTCACATTATGGTTGGAGTCGGTTTGTTGGCAAGACACTGGATACCCCAACTTCATGGAAAATTTTAGGAATGTCGGTAATTGGATTGATTCGCAAGATGATTCACCTTCGCCAACATTATATAGAGACTACCGCATATTAGGGATTAGTGAGATTCGCCAATGTTTTAAACTTCAAGAAAATTTTCCATCCTTAAAATTTTCCTTGCCCAACTTCCTTTTTATGACTAAGTGCAAGATTGAATCCTTCGACATATTCCTCGCTCAATTGTCATTAAGTGATGGGTTTTCTCAGAAGTGTTGCACACCTATAAACTTTATTAGAGTTGTTCTTGAGTCTTTGGAGGTGGTTAGCTTTTCAAAGCACACACGTATAAGAAGAGGAGAAATAATATGCCCGGCTAATTTGAAGTTATCTACCTGTGAATAGGGTGTTCCCATTCATAAACTTGACGACTCGCTCTACTTCTTTCTAGTGAACAACTTTGGGACTTGCCATGAATCATGAGACAATTCCAACCCCATAACTATAAATTTCTTATTTAAATCTATACCCAATATATTAGAATCTGCACAAGGAGAACTCCATTCTTGTAGCGAAAGAACCTGCAATCGACATGTACCATGCTATTTAATATTTTCTGTATTTATTCGCATCCTTGGCCTGTGATATAAAGATGCAACATGCTACCTTTCATTTTCTATACTAACACTCCTAAAAAATAATAAAATATATCATTTCAAATGATCTATGTGGTTCACCTTTTGGTTTTTCAATTATTGAAGTTGTTACCTATATTGATGAGAACTTCTACAACCGATCAGTGACAATATATGTTATAGTTTTATTCGTGTTTCTCTTAAGGTGTTTCTCCTTCAATAGAGAAGCAATACACTGTAGTTTCCATTTAGGGGAGAAGTGTACCCAATAGCAACCTTGGCCTGTGTACAGATGGGTTGAATGCACATTAGACTCTATCTATTGTTTTGAAGGCGTTTCTCCTTCAATAATACTTCATCTTAGTAGATACTTTCGGTCTCCACCTTTAGTAGATGCATGCAGCCTTGGGATACATGCTGTAGATTATAGTTTTCCTATGAGGTTGTAGCAGCGATGAAAGAATTGCATCGATTTTAGGCATATTTAGTATGCTTTTATAGTTTGACTTAGATGCTCAGTTTTCTTAGTTTATGTGTTTTTCTTAGTTCTATTTTATGCACAAATTTATCTTTAAGAAAAGTGCACAGTAAAGAATGGTTCTATATTTTGAGCAGGGGACACACTTCTAGGTAGGAGGTACTCTATTCTAGGAAGCTTTTGCCATGCAGGTTAGGTGCTTTATCCAAGAATCCCAAGAGGCGCTATTGTAGCAATAAGAAATTCATTTATTTTGAGTTCTTCATTAGTGCATTGATAGTATATTGTTTATTCCATGCAATACCTCAATATTGTATACAACCATATTTAGTATGCTTTTATAGTTTGACTTAGATGCTCACTTTTCTTAATTTAGGTGTTTTTCTTAGTTTTGTTTTATGCACAGATTTATCTTTAAGAAAAGTGCACAGTAGAGAATGGTTCTATATTTTGAGTAGGGGACACACTTCTAGGTAGGAGGTACTCTATTCTAGGAAGCTTTTGCCATGCAGGTTAGGTGCTTTATCCGAGAATCCCAAGAGGCGCTATTGTAGCAATAAGAAATTCATTTATTTTGAGTTCTTCATTAGTGCATTGATAGTATATTGTTTATTCCATGCAATACCTCAATATTGTATGATCAAATTACAGTTAAGATTGTCATAATATTTTGACTTACCCTCTTTTAGAGGGAAACTAGAGTGTGTGTCAAGCTTACACGTCACAATTGTATCATGTAGAGTTTACCTGGAATGAGTTTTGTGGATCTAATTAGCAGCCAGATACCTATTGGAATTCAAGAGGGAATACTACAAAGTGGGAAAGAGGTTTCGCAGTTAACCTGCCTTTCACATTATGGTCGAAGTCGGTTTGTTGGCAAGATGTTGGATACCCCAACTTCCTTTTTATGACTGAGTGCAAGATTGAATCCTTCGACATATTCCTTGCTCAATTGTCATTAAGAGATGGGTTTTCTTAGAAGTGCTTCACATCTATAAACTTTACCAGTGTTGTTATTGAGTCTTTAGATGTGGTTATCTTTTCAAAGCACACACGTACAAGAAGACGAGAAATAATATGCTCGACTAATTTCAAGTTATCTTCATGCGAATAGGGTGTTCCCTTCCATAAACCTAACGACTCGCTCTACTTCTTTATAGTGAACAAATTTGGGACTTTTCATGAATCGTGAGACATTTTCAACCCCATAATTATTAGTTTCTTATTTAAAGTTATACCCACTAGATTAGAACCCACACAAGGAGAATTCCATTCCTGTTTCAAAATATCCTGCAATCGACTTATACCATGCTATTTAATATTTCATGTATTTCTTTGCATCCTTGGCCTGTGACATAAAGACACAACAAGTTACCTTCCATTTTCTATACTAACACTCCTAAACAATAATAAAGTATGCCCAAATCTGTCATTTCAAATTATCTATGCATCTCACCTTTTGATTTTTCAATTATCGAAGTTGTTACCTATATTGATGAGATCATCGATAACTGAGGCCACAGTGACAATATCTGTTAGAGTTTTATCTGTGTTGCACTAAAGCTATTTTTCCTTTAGCAGCACTACAATACATTGTAGTTTCCATTCAGTGGAGAAGTGTACCCAGTAGCAGTCGTGGTCTGTGTGCAAATGGTTTGAATTCACAATAGACTTTATCTATTGTTTTGAAGGTGTTTCTCCTTCAATAGTACTTCAGCTCAGCAGATCCTTTCAATCTACACCTTCAGCAAATGCATACAGCCTTGGGGTACATGCTATAGATTCCAGTTTTGTCGTGAGGGTATAGCAAAGATGAAAGAATCGCATCGATTTTAGGCATCTTATTGTTATCGTACGAAAGCATGCTTGTCTAGTGTTTCCCAAACTTATATAGATCCATATTTATTATACTTTTATAGTTTGACTTAGATGCTCACTTTTCTTAATTTAGGTATTTTTCTTAGTATTATTTTATGCACAGATTTATCTTTAATAAAAGTGCACAGTAGAGAAGGGTTGTATATTTTGATCAGGGGACACTCTTCTAGGTAGGAGGTACTCTATTCTAGGGAGCTTATGTCATGCATGTTAGGTGCTCTATCCTAGACAAAGTTCCAAGTCCTTGCCTCCTTAACAAAGTCCCTGCCAGACAAGACACTAGTGGATAGAGTTCCAAGTCCCTAAATTTTCCAAAAACCCACCTGACCCTAGCTATCTAGCCTAAAATCCTTTACATTCCAGTCATCTCTTGGCTATGATTTCATAGAGAGAACCCTCTCTGGTTTGGTAAGGCTAGCTACCAAAATAAAATCGTGCTCTGTGGTTACCTCCGTTGATCTCTTCATCAGCCTGGGAAATTATGGAGGATAACAGAGGGCATGACAACTAGGGAGTGCCAAGGTGTTCTAGTGAATGTAAGGTTCCAAATTCATGGAAAAATTCAATGCTAGTTGTGAGGTCATGACTGCCAAGGTGTGTTAGGGAATGCTAGGGCATGCTTAGATGTGCCAGATAGTACGAAGACATGTCAAACAAGCTAATATGTGCCAAGTGCTAAGGAATGCCAAGATGTACAAGGGTTCCAAGTCCCTGCCTCCTCTTCTTCCATATGATATCCACTTATGACATTTCCTTTGCAATATTTGGTGCATTTGATAGTTATAGGTCATTTACAGATTATAAATGTCTTCAGAGTTTCACTTCTAATTGAGTATTCAACTGAACATATTGATTCTCTTATACATAACTATTTTTCCCTCCACCCAATTTTCATAACTTCAATAACCATTATGTAGGGACCTACATCTTCGATGTTGGTTTGCTTGTTTAGTAAAATATTGCTGAAACTTTAATTTATTGAAAGTTGTAGAATTTACAATTATGAAGTTTCAAGGTCTAATTTTAAAAAATATAATTCTTTAAAGGGTGCTAGCTCAATGGAAGAGCCCCTTATTTACAAGAAGGAGGTTGGTGGTTCGATTCCATCATGCCTTGATATCCATATGGAATGGCAACGATCAATTTTTGGTGACAGAGGCTCTTTTGACCATCACCAATGAGCTTTGGTGACATTTTTTGACCCTCACCAAAAATATGAAATGGTGACGGTCAACGAACGCCACCATATATACGCATCCTCAAAGGTCTGTAACCATAAATTGTTGTTGTTGAAATGAAATGGTGATGGTCGTTGTCCGTCATTATAGTCATTATTCGTGATGGACATTGAATATTACCACAACACCTATACTTCTAGCAATGTGGCTTTTGGTGATGGTCAATGAACGTCACCATATATATGCACCAATAGTGACGACCATTAAAGATCCATCACAATAAATCATTATTGTTCATATGAAATGGTGATGGTCACTATCCGTCATTATAATCAATATTCGTGATGGACCTTGAATGTCACCATAACACCTATACTTTTGGCGACACCACCTTTGGTGACGTTCAGTTTTTGGTGACCGAGGCTATGGTCCATCACCATTTCTCATATGCAATGGTGACGGTCGTTATCCGTCATTATAAATCATTATTGGTGACAAAATTTGAATGTCACTACAACACCTATACTTTTGGCGACGCCACCTTCAGTGACATTCAGTTTTTGGTGACAGAGGCTATGGTCCATCACCATTGCTCATATGAAATGGTGACGGTCGTTATCCGTCATTATAAATCATTATTCGTAACGGACTTTGTATGTCACTACAACACCTATACTTTTGGCGAAGACACCTTTGGGGACATTCAGGTTTTGGTGACGAATGCTCTTTTGACCGTCACCAATGAGCTTATGGTGACATTTTTCGCCCCTCACCAATGTCCTTTTTTCTTGTAGTGTGGGATGAACAGTTGCATTATATTCAGCATGCCTACAACCGAGCAAAACACTCTTTTACCCTAACTTCGCCTTTTGAGGCAATCTTGGTTATTTTCCTAAATCGCCTTTGGATTTCATCTTTGAAAAAGATGTAGTTGTAGATGGACATAGTGACATAGACAGAGCAAAGAAATTCATTGATAAAATTCAGTTGATTCACCAAACAATTCAAGAACGATTAGAAAAGAGTTGAGGCAAGTATAAGGCAAGGCATGAAAAGCATCGTGTGGATCATCAATTTCAAGTAGGTGATGAAGTTTGGATATACATTAGCAAGGAAAGGCTTCAAGGTGAAGGTAAAAAGCTAAAACCAATTCGTTATGGTCCATTTAAAATTCTGGAAAATATTGGTAATAATGCTTTCAAGCTTGATTTTCCTTCATATATGAAAATATATTATGTTGTTAATGTTGAAAATGTGAGATTGTATGAACCTCCTTTGATTTAAGATCAAGGAGAGAATGTTCAAATTCCATCTATTGAATACTTTTCTCCAAAATAACTTGATGTGCTTCAACAAGACACTATACTTGACAGAAGCACAAGGACAACTAAAAGGGGAAATATTGATTATCTTCGGGTGGGTCTCTCAGGATTACTTAGAGGATTACTTAGAGGATTCTCTCAGTCCTTTCACAATTTTGCATCTTTTTGAGAGAATCCTCTAAGTAATGACCAAAGGAAAACAAATCAAGTATTTCTCAAGAAAGAGACTCAAAACACCCAATTGATGAAAGCTTAAAGCAGGAATGCCAATGAAACAAGCTTAGGTGAAGATTTTTGACAGGAGACTAATGGATCTGGGCAGTAAAAACTAAGAAAAAGCAAAATCTAAGAGAAAAAATGCAAAAAATGGAATTTTCTTAAATTTTAGCAGGGGACGCAGGCAACCCGTTAAGACAGGTGCGGGCCCGCTCTGTGCACACAGCGACAGTGCGTCCAGGGATGCACTGTGCAATACTCAGAGGGTGCGTCCTACTGAAAATTCAAGAAAAACTAAATTGAATCTAACCCTAAGCTAACCCACCCAAAAACAAAGTCACAGAGCCAAAAACCAGAAAATAAATGACTTTTCTCAGAGCAAAGTTGCATACAAAGGAAAAGACTTTCACATCAATGGAGTCCCCAGCGGAGTCGCCAATTTGTCAGGCGGAAAGAGTCGATTGTGCGGACACAACCAACCTCCCTAGGAGCCTAAGACTCTCTAGTGACAAACAAGACAAACAAGAGAAATCCTTCTCTAAACATGCATTTACTATATAAGAAACCAAGTGTTTAGATCCTACCTGTAGTCCCACGCTGTTGTAGCAGTCCAGCTCCGCTGATCCGGATGAGCTCCTCCTTCACTTTGAAACCTGCATCCACTAACAATCAAACGATTAAATAGCACTTGATAATCTCATAGAATAAAACATATTTAACACATAGACCAAGGAGTACATGAAACAACTCATAAATAACAAGTTATTGAGAAGAATGGACTCATTTGCATTAATAGGTAACAAAAGGAACAAATACAACCTGAGCCTTGGTGTTGTGCAAGTCCCTCCCAGGGTCCATCAAGAGTTCTCCTTTACTTTGACAAAGCTCACCCACTTCCAAATAGAACAAGCAAAGATGGTAATCTCTCCTCACAAGCTTCTAAATGGGAGTCCTAATTCCTGCAGCATCTACCCTTAGAAATGTATAGCTTTCAACCTCCTCCTCCTTCTGGCCCAATGCCTGTATTTATAGTGCTCAAGAGGAAGTTAATCAGGTCCACCATTAATGGGATAATCCCCTCTTTGGATGGGATAGCTCCCTTATTGATGGGATAAGTTCCTCTTTGGTAGGAGTGCATGAACCATCTGGAGGCGCTCAATACACGTCGAACAACCTTCTAGAATGCTCTAGAAATGACCACAAGTAACTTTTTAAAGATGAAACTTGCGCATTTTAACCTTTCCAGGGGGACGCACCTGCCCCTTTACATACAGAGCGTCCAAAGACGCAGATTTGGTGAACATTGGGTGCGTCCCCGCAGGTAAGGTTGAGAGAACCTGCGTCCCCAGAGATAAATACATTTAGAAAGACTTTCTCTCTTTTTTGGAGTTTGACATGGAGAGCAGAGGCATAAGACTTGCCTAAGAGGGTAGCATGACTGTTGATTGAGCCATACTAACTGTAAATAGTCATGGTGACATTTTTTAGTGTAACAGATTGCCCCCTAAAGTGCGAAGCCTGTAATAGATTAGGGTTTTGTATTATCTAGGAAGGGTGAAGCGCTTTATCATTTCAAGGATTATCTCGTGGAGATCCTGGTCAAAACCTGCAATTTTCAACACAAAATACATGTATAAGATTATATCAGTCATCTGCAAAATACTTGTCATCCATTTGACCATCCCTGAGTCAGTCCTTACAGCAACATTTCTTCAACTTGAACAATGATTTCGTGTTGTGGGCTTGCCTGCAACGGGTCGCTTTCTATCGACATCAACACATTATCTAGAGAGATGACTTAGAAATCGTCAATACCTTGAAGTCTGCATGCATCAATGGCAGGTTTCTCGCCTTTGACGTCAGTTTACATCATTGAATTTTGATCGAAGGATTCCGTGAAATGTTCGACATCAACTCATTCATTCACATCTCATGGATTGTACTGGGTACTTTGAGAACCATTGACATTACTGGTGGTCTCTCTCACACTTGTTAACAGTTTTCATCATCGACTGGTAATCAAGTGGTTTCTACCATGTTCGACATCAACTCATTTATTCGCATGGCTAGAATCGTACCAATTCGGGAAGTAGAAATGAAGACCCTGGATCTAGTTTCCACCATCCAGGCTGCGAGGAGTTTTGTATTCATTATCTAAGTACACTAATCATAAACATATGGATGCGCCCATACTGTGTCTACAAAAGTCTATGATTATGATGTACTGCAAGATCATTCCTGTATCAGAGTAGTTAGTCTGTTAGTTAAAGTTTTGATCTGAGTATGGGAATGCCTACCTCAGTGATGATATAATCTTATACATGTCTTTTGTGTTGAAAATTGCAGGTTCTGACCAGGCTCTCCACGAGATAATCCTTGAAATGATAAAGCGCTTCACCCTTCCTAGATAATACAAAACCCTAATCTATTTCAGGCTTCGCACTTTAGGGGGCAATCTGTTACACTAAAAAATGTCACCATGACTATTTATGGTTAGGATGGCTCTATCAACAGTCATGCTACCCTCTTAGGCAAGTCTTATGCCTCTGCTCTCCATGTCAAACTCCAAAAAGAGAGAAAGTCTTTATAAATGTATTTATCTCTGGGGACGCAGGTTCTCTCAACCTTACCTGCGGGGGCGCACCCAATGTTCACAAAAGCTGCGTCTTTGGACGCTCTGTATGTAAAGGGGCAGGTGCGTCCCCCTGTAAAGGTTAAAATGCGCAAGTTTCATCTTTAAAAAGTTACTTGTGGCCATTTCTAGAGCATTCTAGAAGGTTGTTTGACGTGTATTGAGCGCCTCCAGATGGTTCATGCACTCCTACCAAAGAGGAACTTATCCCATCAATAAGGGAGCTATCCCATCCAAAGAGGGGATTATCCCATTGATGGTGGACCTGATTAACTTCCTCTTGAGCACTATAAATACAGGCATTGGGCCAGAAGGAGAGGAGGTTGGAAGCTAAACATTTCTAAGGGTAGATGCTGCAGGAATTAGGACTCCCATTTAGAAGCTTGTGAGGAGAGATTGCCATCTTTGCTTGTTCTATTTGGAAGTGGGTGAGCTTTGTCAAAGTAAAGGAGAACTCTTGATGGACCCTGGGAGGGACTTGCACAACACCAAGGCTCAGGTTGTATTTGTTCCTTTTGTTACCTATTAATGCAAATGAGTCCATTCTTCTCAATAACTTGTTATTTATGAGTTGTTTCATGTACTCCTTGGTCTATGTGTTAAATATGTTTTATTCTATGAGATTATCAAGTGCTATTTAATCGTTTGATTGTTAGTGTATGCAGGTTTCAAAGTGAAGGAGGAGCTCATCCGTATCAGCGGAGCTGGACTGCTACAACAGCGTTGGATTACAGGTAGGATCTAAACACTTGATTTCCCATATAGTAAATGCATGTTTAGAGAAGGATTGCTCTTGTTTGTCTTGTTTGTCACTAGAGAGTCTTAGGCTCCTAGGGAGGTTGGTTGTGTCCGCACAATCGACTCTTTCCGCCTGACAATGATCTATTTATTTCTCACAAATATGAAAGAAGCAGGCATCAAGAGAAAAAAGCACTAAGGAAAAAAAATTATATTGACTACAGAGTAAAGATCAACTAAACATAACACTGGAAAAAACAATGAGGGTATGATATTCAACGTTCGTTTAAGATCAAATAAGCATAACATTAGAAGAAAATGAGAACGGTGTGATATTCAAAGCTTACAAATAATTACAATAAATGATCAAATAGGCAATACTCATAAAATAATAAGAGTGCATAATTATCTTATGCCCATCAGTTTTCACCACAAAAAATGGGCCTTTTTGTGAGAAAATAAACACTACACAACACTCACATTCTGAATATGGATGGAAATGATAAAAACCATTAATGAAAATAATGAAAAATAATACCCACATAATTAACAAATAGAACAGTCGGACATGATTCGGTTCTGTTGGGAAGGTAGAGGAGGATAGGCACAAATAACACAAATAATTCACGCACAATAACACAAGTTGTGACTCCTATATTGATCACACAAACTTGTGTTGGGTGTGTGTTATATTCTTTCCATGACTAGTCGCATGCGCGAGTGGGGGTCACAGGGGGGGCACAGTCCCCCCTGTCGGGGGGTTTCAGGGGAGCATTAGCCCCCTTGTACGAAGTTTGAGGTAGCGCCCCGAGAATTTTTTTTTTGGACCCTATATTAAGTGGGTTGACCTACCTATGGCTTTTTGCATGGGTTTCGCACATGGTTTTGGGCATGATGGTTTTATTCCCATGTGTTGTAGCAACTACAACCACCCTCCAAAATTTTGCCTTAGATTCATTTTGGAGCCTCCCTACCAATTTTTCACAACACCTTGTCTTGCTTCGTCAAGTGCATAAGCTTCAGTGTTTTTCTTGCACAAAGGCACCCTATTGATCAAAACTCAACGCATTCCCTTCACAGGTTGATCACCCGGACTTGGTCCAACTACAGGCTGAGAAACTTCCCCAAGAAATTGTGCAATTCTGGAGGGCAACCAACCTTCCCTCCATAAATTGTGAAATTTTATCTGGTAGCCTGCTGGGCTCCAGAATTGTGCAATACTGCCAGTCAGTATTCACACAGAAAACTGTGCAATCCTTCCTAACAGGCCTTCTCAACCCAGGAATTGTGCAATCCTGGGCAACGTTCAGCTACTCTGCCCAGAAATTGCACAAATCTCTGAGGCAACCAACCCATTTCCCATCCAGAAATGTGCATTTTCTCCTAGCAGTTGAGCAGCCTCATGCATGAGCAATTGGGTTGACCAGTTCCACCCCGGACCAAGGAAACTCGACTTGCATGCATGGCTTTCCCTTTCCTAGAATAGCAAAAGGAAACATGCAAAAAACATCCCATGATTCAGGAAGCTAATTTTAACAGCCAAAGGTTACATGCAAAGTTCGTTTTAGAAACTTTCCCCCAAGTGTCACTTTTCCCTAGATTTGTGGCATGCGTGTCATGTGCTCAAACTTATTTATTCGATGCATCAGAGCTCATTCTTTCACATTGATATTGGATCTCTGACATCCCACAACACATCCAAGACTCTTTGACACATCCGACTCAGCTATTCACGAGTAAGTGGTCTCAACTTGTCTTTTTCAACATTTATGCCGCTTTTTTGTTTTTTCACTTGTGTGAGTGTTGTTTGCTTGATTTCTTTGAACGCTTGTTGTTTTTTACTTACATACTAGCTTCTACTAGCACCGTTTCAGTTTTCGTTGCTATCTCACTGTTGTCGCATGCATGAAACCGTTTTGCACGAACGGTCACCGATTCTGAGACTCGCTTCACCCACATCCATGTTGATCTATTTACTGAATCTTTCATTCAATATTTTCATGCACGATCAATCACTTCTTATTTCACTTAGTGTCACCATGCATTCACTTTCAGATTTGCTTTTAATTTCTCGTTAGCGAGTCTGGGCAACCTTGGCCCGGACTTTGCCTCTCCCAGAAAACATTGCGCAATATGGAGAAGTAAGGCTTTATCTTCCCCTCTTGAAATGCGCATTTTTGCCCAGACACTGTCCTCCATGACTATTTTGTACTTTTATGAGGGACAGTGACTGTTGACCAAGAAAATTGCGCAATGCATCCCTTGAGCCTGCAGTCATTGCCAGCTGGAATTGCGCAATCCCAGCAGCCAGCAATCAGCCTGAATTGCACATTGCAAAAACCCAATGGCTAGTCTTGCCTCCTAGACAACCCAAACTACCTTTTGCACAGTTCTGGAAGCCATTCACCCAGCCTCCCAGAACAAATTGCGCAATCTTTGCCTATCATTCCCTAGGTATGTATTAAGTCATTCCCCGAATTTTCTTTGGTTTTCGCTGACAGATTTGTTTCCATGCATGTTTCTTTGTCTCCAAATCTTTCAAGTGTTCATCCTCCTCTTAGAAGTATAGGATCAATGGCCTCCAAGAGAACAGGATCAAAGGACACTGATGGAAGTGCAACTAGAGCAGCAGTTGAGCAGGTGTCTACATGTATACCGATCTATGAAGATACCAAGTTGTTTCTAGACAAGGACAACAAGATGAAACGACAAGAGGTCAATGAAGAATTTACAGGCACTTTTGTGGAAGACCTCGAAGACCGTCAGGTGCATGTGAACATTCACAAGTCCGTTTGTACCAGATTACATGCAGGTACCACGCATTCCCATGCGCATACGTGATACATTGGATCATCTCGCACATTGATCCCAAGAAGATGACCCTGAGCAGTGTTAGCAGGACGAAGCTTGCCACCTTCTGGGCATAGGATTATGATAATATGTATCAGATTTCGAAGCCCGTGACTATCATGGAGACTCCTTTCAGCTTACCCAACAACAGTGCCAACTCCAGAGACATTCTGAAGGACTGGGTAAAGGATCCGGCTAGATTCAGGATGACACCCAACCAGATCTATAAGACGAAGATATTGTGGAATACGTATCAATACTTGGTCATATTTTCATGTCGACTATGTGGCCAAGAAATCACGGAAACCTTCCTGCAGAGTTGGGTGATCGCACTGGGCCAACTGGCCAGAGAGGATAAACCATGTAACTTGTCTGGCATGTTGGCTCATCAGCTAAAAGAACAGGTAACGAAGGCTTGACAGTCACCCAGAGGAATGCAAGCTGAGATCTACATGTTCGCCTACATCTTAGATCAAATCTGTGCCCGACAGGAGTTCCCGGGCTTGGAGTGGGCATGGTCACCGATGGAGACTTTTGTGAACACATATTATAAGTTGTTTTCTGAATGCAGCTTCAAAGGAGTAATCACATGGTTGTCTGATCATTTTGTCACCCTAGTCTACAAGATGATATTCGAACAGGATCCACTCTTCATGTCGAAGGAACCAATGGAGGCAGTGATAGACATTGCTGATTGGTATGCCTCATCGTCCGGCACCTTCATACGAATGTTCAACATGGGGAAGCCTTCACATGTTCTACCAAAGTTTTATTTAGACATACTCTTCATGTAGGAAGTAGCATATCACACCTCGACAGGATTGACAGCTAGACTGCACCTAAAGAAGAAGGCACCTTGGCCCGCTCTTCCATTGTGGATTGGGTTATACGAGATCCAGAGTTTCAAGCAAGCGGATGTCGAGGCAGAATTGATGAAGAAGTATCCATTCAACCTCTGAAGTTACAATCTGTATGACCCACATTGTATTGTGAAAGATCATTACATGAGAGTATAGTTCAACTAGATCCACGGGGCATGTCATTGGGTGGAGGAGGACCCATGGAGATATTGTTACAAATCCTCCAGACTCAATGACCGGTCAGCTTCGCTATGGAGTGGTTAGCGAAGCAACATGAAGCAACATCTCGGAGAGCACTAGCATCAGCAGCAGTAGCAATAAAGGCAAGCATACCAGTGCACGACAAGGGAAAGAGGAAGATTGTCGATCGTATGGAGGAAGAGCAAAGATGCAAGTTATGAGTAGATCCACTTGTGGAGAAAGTAGCTATGGCTATAGAGGCGAAAAGGAAACAATGCGACAAGCGAATCGCGCAAAGGCAGAGGGAGAAGAGAAGAATGGAAGAAGCAGAGAAGGAGTTGCATGAGTTGAAGGAGCAACTCCGAAAGGAGCAAGAGTTGCGTAGGCAGGAAAGGGAAGCACAACAGCAACAGGTACAACATGGGGTGCAAACATGTACAAACAAATGAAATACTGCCCGTACTGGTAGTGGATTCATCAGAACAGCTGGCATCAGGAAGACAGGGTGAACCATCGGAGGAGCAGGACTTCCCTCGTGAGATAGACTAAGCACTTCAATAGTTGGATACAAATATGGAGCAACAGGAATCAGAACAGGACATCAACCTTATGCCTCATCACGAAGAGGTCGACTTACATGCTTCACCGCATATAGATGATGAGCAAGTCTCAAGTGACAGAGGAAGCACTGAGATCCTCGGAGATCAGCCAAAAGAAGAGATGCACAACATCTCATTCGACGAGTCTCAACATAGGGTTGTGCAATCTCGTAGAGTGTCGAATCCAGATGATAATACATCTCCTATACAAGTTGAGGAACGAGTGATTGTGTCTAACATGCGCAAACATCCAGCAGTGTTGGTTGATGCAACTAGAGTGTATGCCGAAGCCACTAGCTCAAGTGTTCGCTTTCTAATAGTTGAGAATGAGTGAATGGCTAAGGAACTACAGATGGCCAAGCAAGGAGGAGAGTTGGTGACAATGTCCACCCGAGCTGAACTAAAGAAGGAAATACTAGATGAATTATTTTCCCTTGATACAATTATGTGAGCATTGTACTCTAGGTTTGGCAACGTGCATAAGGCAGTCGTCCATCTCAACAGGTGGCAACATCGATGTGCTAGAAGAGCACGTATCTTGATGAACTTGCATGTTGTTGTTGATTACATGCAAACATCGATGATGAGATACAAGGGAGACCCGCTTCACTTTCCTAAGATGATGAAGGCCAGTGCAGTCAAGTTGAAGGCACGTATCCAGAGTCAGATCCGAAACTATAAAGAGCTCCCGCAGCTCATCACTAGTATACAAGCTTCCCATGCACGTGTGTTCAAGAGTATGGATGTTGTGGTGCACACACATGTGATCCCATCTATTGGGACTCTCCCCCAGGTGAAGACAAAGGCACACGGCCAACTAGAGCTTGACTCATACTTCGAAGACTTGATGCGCATTGCCACTAGCCCAGACTTGCCCATTAGTGTAGACATCATGCACAAGTATGTTGTTGGTTCGGCCATATTGAAGACAATGATGCAAATGCTTACAGACGAGTTGGACAAAGGAGCCCGAGCAGTGTACCTCGATGCTATGGAGGAAAGAGTCAGGTTCCAGAAAGATGTCACCTTGGAGCACATAGACACCATCGCGGATTATCGATCCTGGCTTCAGTAGGTTATTGTTGATCAATGAAAGGATGTTGAGGAGTTGGAATTCCATGGTTGTCTAAGTCATAGTGATGTCTAGCATGGCTTGATCAATACATTTCTCTCACATGGGTACATGTGCATTGTAATGTAATGTCTTATCGAGTATAAGTCAAGTTGTGATAGTTGGATGTAACAGGCATAGAGTAGATGAAGATTCATGAGGGTAGTTGAATTGTCACAAAGGGGAATGTCACGGGTCACCCCACCCTTTGCTATAAATAGTCCCTCATAACTCATTGTAGAGGCTTTTGGTCAGCCAAGCTTCCAATAAGACTATCTTGGAGAGAGATTGGATAGTATTGTAACAAGCCTTGGCTTCTCCACTACGTAGAGCTAGTACATCTCTTTGGAAGAGCAGGCGATTGTGGTTGTAACGTTCCGCTATCAGAACTAGTGGTTGGACATGGATGTATTGTATGACTAGAACTTACACTTATTAATATAACAGAGCCAACACATTTCATGCATATGTCGTATTGTATTCCAGCTATCTTGTTTACTCTAAATGATATATGTATATGTTTTCTTACGCATGCATATGTTGTATTGTATTCTATGCTATCTGATTTACTCTAAATGATATATGTATTGGTTTGCTTACACATGCATGTATAGCTATTTGTGTATGTATGTATGAATCTTTCTGAAATGTGTTGTTGGTTTAACCATCACTTTGGATTGCTTGCTAACTTGCCTTTCATGTTGTGATGTGTCTTTGCTCGTGTGTTTCCTTCTTAATTGCATGTTATCATAGGTTTCCAAGGGGTGCACTCATCTCAACCCCCGTGTGTTAGAACCTCTCATGCAACTTCCTTGGCTCGTTGCAACTGTCACACCCTTGCTACCAACAAAGTTATCTTACTTGCCTCTATGCGAAATCGCAGTCAAGGCATTACCATACGACCCACTGTTGGGACTCCTACACCAAACGGTCTGAGGTCTAATTGGGACTTCTTACCGAGGAGATCCCCTGACATGTTGGTGGGTCTAGCACCATCAACATTTTTGGCGCTAGAAGGAGGGCCAGATGACAAGATGTGTCCTCTCATCCTATTTTGAACCTTTGCATATCTATCATGGATTCTTGCACTCTTCTCCCTCCACGTTGTTTTTCGAATCATGAAGATGTCACCATCACTTGGGAGTTTTTCGATCACTCGTCCACTTACACGTATGATGGTGAAGGTGAAGTGGTCTGGCCTGAGTTCTTAGATGAATTTCTTTCCATGATTCATGAGGAAGATGGATGTTCTAATTAACAGGCCAGTTTGTTGCTTGCATACACACTTCACGAATCTCCACTTCAATGGTTGTGCATCCTACCGGCTGACAACGTGCACTCACTTGAGCACTTATGTGATCTCATTGAAGACACTTTCCATCATTTTGATCCAGACCATCTTGACCAAAAACTATTACAACAACGGAAGGCTCTGCATGAATCGACTATGGATTTTTGGCAGTGCTTCCGTGACTTGCAGTTTCAAGCTCCAAAGAGCCAGATGAATTTTTTCTATCTTTGGTACTGGTTCGAGCATTGTGTTAATAAATCTTCTCATCCCAAGAAGAATTTTGAAATCAAACCTCGCTCAACATTCTTTAGTGATGGAACTGCACAATCTCAGACCGAGATGGTCACTGTCACAAGTGATTGTCCGCCATCCCCTCATCAAACAGTTCCACCACTGCAGAGTGATGTTGAGGATCATGCTCGCACACTTGTTCAACTGTCACATCCTCCCAACATCACTTCACTTAATTTTCGGGCAGATTTGGTTGTGATTCCATCAAGTTGTCATATGCCTTTTGTTCCACAACCTCTGTCTTCGTACTCAGTTGTTCCTCCAGACGATATTGTCTTGTGTTATCCCATTCCAGACTCTACACTTGTTATGAATGAGGAACAAGCCATTGATAGAGTTGGCGTTGCACAACCAACATGCGCTATCATTCATGAAGAGTATGAGTGGGAGTTTGAGCATCAACACTCAGCGAAGGATGAATCCCTTCAGTCCGAGCCCCCTCTGTTCTTTCCTGACATCTTTGGTCAACCTGCCATCCATGATTTCGCATGTGTATCTTCATCCACGATGCACCCATTTTTGATCACTCACCGGACAAACCGAAGGTCAATCCATCATCCAAAAACAGAGAGGATAAGTTATTAATTGAAAATCCACTTGATCTTTCATCTGTCTTTTCCGGAAACACAGAGGATGAATTTGTTCGCTTCTCATCTGCCCCTCTATTTGATTCATCAGATCATGAGGATGCCGATGAAAACATTGAATTTTTTGATCGTAGTTATCATGATCCATTTACTCCCATATTCGATCACGATCATGTTTCTATCGTAATTGATTTTTAGAAGCCACCGATTTATGATGATCTATCTAACAATGAAGTTGAAACACCCAAGACTGCCATGGAACTTCAGCCCGAGTTGATGGTTATGTCAGGACCTCGCTCTCTTGGGGTTAGTATCACTTCCGATCAAGAAATTGTTCAATCACCTGAGGCTCCTCATCACTCATTTGTATGCATTGAAGATCAATCTCACACACATATCATGCTTCCTCCACTCGAACTGCACGATCCTATCGCTCATGCATTGGAGGAACATTACATTGCAAGCACATGTGCACGACACAAGTTGTCTTTGTTTCTTTCTCTTTCTTGCATGTCACAATCAAGAGTGTGCTTATGCTTCAAAGTTGCATGCAGTGTCACACAAAACTATGGTAAGTCCACAAATTTCTCTTCATACACTTGCACTCACTTATGTCCCGTGGGCACTTTGAAACACAAATCGTGGTTGTCTTCATTGTTATATCTTTCTTGCTTGTTGGTTCACATAACTAGGTTGCTCGTGGACCAAGCCTTCACCAACATGGGTCAACCAATGCGCCGGTGGCTGCATTGGAAATATCACTTCACAGGATCAGGCCCATGCACCATTAATTTAGGAGTAGGAGTAATGTTTGCTTTCAGTTAATTTGCTTACATGCTTGTTTTCTTATTTTCTTTGTTCACTTTCTTGTTTGCCTGCTTGTTTGCTTACTTTGCTTTCGTTTTTGCTTCTACTTTTTCTTTGCTTATTGTTTGTTAGTTTGCTTGTTTTGTTCGTAGGTTAGTTTCAAATGAAACCATGTATGACTCTTGAAACAAGCTAGGTAAAGTACAAGAGGCCTTGTACAACTATCACTACTTGGTTATCTGTCATCTTGCCTCTATATAAATATCTTGTTACTTTTAGTCCATGATACGTCGAAGGAAAATATGTATTGTTCAAAGTGAACCTTGGTGAAAACACAACGCTTGCATGCTAACTAGTGTCACCCACTCTAGTTGGTTGTTTTTGGGTTAACCTTTGTCAACTCATTCAAGTAGAGTAAGGTGAGGAGGAAAACCTTAACAGGCACATCAGAGGTATAATAAACTACTTCTCTGTTGGAACAAAGTCTTCTACTCTCAATAAGTCGGGATCCCTCTTCCACCTCTGAAATGAATAAGTGCTATGCACAGTTTAAAATATGAAAAATGAAAAAATGAAAAGTGAAAATAATTCAAAATGAAAAATGAATAAGGTGAAAGAAGAGAAAGGATTCCTGTGCAGAGAGGTGATGCAAGTAACTCTGCCGGGGCACTGACCAGTCTCGCTGGCAGTGGAGCCATGCTTGTGTTCCTATGTGACTCCATTGGGGTACTGTCCAGGCCTGCTGGTAGCAGAGCAACACCAGAGATGAAACTAAGACTTTGATGACTATACTGCTTGTGCACCAATATACCCCTCAACCCCAATCGAAACAATTGTGTTTCCTTGTCTTGGAATGTGTGTCAATCGACCAAGAGCTTGGCAGATGCTACATATTACAGTCAAGCTAGAGTGAAACCAAGACAAACTAAGAACTGAACAATACTTCCAGAGGTGTTAGACTTGCTTTTCATGAACAAGGTCCATTCAAAGAGCTGGAGTTCTACTAGTGTGTCACCAAGTGTTGTAGCGGCTACAACCACCCTCCAAAATTTTGTCTTAGATTCGTTTTGGAGCCTCCCTACCAACTTTTCACAGCACTTTGTCTTGCTTCTTCAAGTACACAAGCTTCAGTGTTTTTCTTGCACAAAAACAACTTGTTGATCAAAACTCGATGCATTCCCCTCACAGGCTGATCACCTGGACTTGGTCCAACTGCAGGCTAAGAAGCTTCCCCAAGAAATTGCGCAATTCTAGAGGGAAACCAACCTTCCCTCCAGAAATTGCGCAATTCTGTCTGGCAGCCTGCTAGGCTCCAGAATTGCGCAATCATACCAATCAGGCTTCACCTAGAAAACTGTGCAATCCTTCCCAACAGGCCTGCTCAGCCCAGGAATTATGCAATCTTAGGTAGCAGTCAGCTGCTCTACCCAGAAATTGCACAAATCTCCTGGGAATCCAGCCCAGCTCCCATCCAGAAATGCACATTTTCTCCCAGCAGTTGAGCAGCCTCATGCATGAGCAATTGGGTTGACTAGTTCCACCCGAGACCAAGGAAACTCGACTTGCATGCATGGCTTGCTTTTTCCCTGAATAGAAAAAGGCAACATGAAAAATGCATCCCATGATTTAGGGAGCTATTTTTAGCAGTCGGAGGTTACATGCAAATTTAGTTTTAGAAACTTTCCTCCAAGTGTCGCATTTTCCCAGATTTGTGGCATGCGCATCATGAGCTCAAACTTATTTATTCGACACATCAAAGCTCATTATTTCACATCGATCTTGGAGCTCTGACATCCCACAACACATCCAAGACTCTTCGACATATTTGGCTCAGCTATTCACGGGTAAGTGGTCTCAACTTGTCTTTTCAGTGTTTTTGTCGCTTTTTGTGTTTTCACTTGTGTGAGTGTTGTTTTCTTGATTTCTTTGAATGCTTGCTGTCATTTACATGCATACTAGATTTTACTAGCACCATTTCAGTTTTCGTTGCTATCTCACTGTTGTCGCATGCATGAAAATGTTTTCCATGAACGGTTGTTGATTCGGTGACTCGCTTCACCCACATGCATGTTGATCTGTTTACTGAATATTTCATTCAATATTTGCATGCACGGTCAATCATTTCTGCTTTCACTTAGTGTCACCATGCATTCACTTTCAAATTTTCTTTCAGTTTCTCGTCGGCGTTTGGGTAGCCTTGGCTCAGACTCTGCCTCACCTAGACAACATTGCACAATCTGGAGAAGGAAGGCTCTGTCTTCCTCTCCAGAAATATGCATTTTTTCCTAGACACTATCCTCCAATATTGTTTTGCACATTTCTGAGGGACAATGACTCCTGGCCCAGAAAAATGCGCAATGCATCCCCTGAGCCTACAGTCATTGCCAGCTGGAATTGCGCATTGCACAATTCCAATAGCCAACAGTAATCTTGGATTGAGCATTGCGCAAATCCAGCAGCTAGTCTTGCCTCCCAGACAACCCAGATTGCCTTTTGAATAGTTCTGGAAGCCAATCACCCAGCCTCCCAGAAGAAATTGAGTAATTTTTGCCTATCATTCCAGACGTATGTGTTAAGTCATTCCCCAATTTTTCTTTGGTTTTCGCTGACAGATTTCTTGCCATGCATGTTGCTTTGTCTCCAGATCTTTTAGGTGTTCATCTGCCTCTTAGCAGTACAAGATCAATGGCCTCCAAGAGAGCAGGATCAAAGGACACTGACGGAAGTGCAACCAGAGTAGCAATTGAGATACCAATTTGTTTCTAGACGAGGACATCAAGCTAAAATGGCAAGAGGTCAATGAAGCATTTGTAGGCACTTTTGCGGAAGACCTCGAAGACCGTCAGGTGTATGTGAACATTCACAGGTCTGGCT
The DNA here is from genome assembly GCA_031772625.1 of Pinus tabuliformis. Lineage (NCBI taxonomy): Eukaryota > Viridiplantae > Streptophyta > Pinopsida > Pinales > Pinaceae > Pinus > Pinus tabuliformis. The sequence goes on from CM062804.1 coordinate 592,197,930, forward strand.
TGTACTTGATTTCATGCAGGTGCCCCACATTCCCATGCGCAGACATGATACACTGGATCATCTCGCACACTAATCTCGAGATGATGACTCTGAGCAGTGTCAGCGGGAAGAAGATTGCCACCTTATGGGCACAGGATTATGATGAGATGTATCAGATGTCAAAGCCCATGACTATCATGGAGACTCCTTTCATCTTACCCAGCAGCAGTTCCAACTCCAGAGACATTCTGAAGAACTAGGTAAAGGATCCGCTAGATTCAGGATGACACCCAACCAGATCTATAAGACGAAGATACTGTGGAAGGTGTATCAATACTTGGTCATTTTCATGTCAACTATGTGACCAAGAAAGCACATAAACCTTCCCGAAGAGTTGGGTGATCGCGCTGGACCAACTGGCTAGAGAGGGTAAACCATGTAACTGGTCTGGCATGTTGGCTCATCAGCTGAAGGAATAGGTAACGAAGGCTTGACAGTCACCCAGAGGTATGAAATATGAGATCTACATGTTCGCCTACATCTTAGATTCAATCTATGCCTGACAGGAGTTACTGGGCTTGGAGTGGGTATGTTCACTGGCGGAGACCACTGTGAACACATATTGTAAGTTGTTGTCCGAATGCAACTTCAGAGGAGTAATCACACCGCTGTCCAATCATTTTGTCACCCGAGTCTACAAGATGATATTCGAACAGGATCCACCCTGCATGTCGAAGGAAGCAATGGAGGCACTGATAGACATTGTTGATTGGTATGCCCCACCATCTGGAACCTTCATACAAACGTTCAGCGTGAAGAAGCCTCCGCATGTTCTACCAAAGTTTGTTTTGGACATACTCGTCATGCAGTAAGTAGCATATCACATCTTGGCAGGATTGACAAGTAGACTGCACCGAAAGAAGAAGGCACCTTGAACCGCTCTTCCATTACGGATTGGGTTATACGAGATAGAGAGTTTCAAGCAAGCAGATGTCGAGGCAGAACTGATGAAGAAGTATCCATTTGACCTCTGAAGTTACAATCCGTATGACCCACATTGTATTGTGAAAGATCACTACACGAGAGTACAGTTCAACTAGATCCACAGGGCATATCATTGGGCGGAGGAGGACCCATGGAAATACTATTACAACTCCTCCAGACTCAATGAACTGGTTGGCTTCGCTATGGAGTGGTTAGCGAAGAAACATGAAGCAACATCCCGGAGAGCACCAGCATTAGTAGTAGTAGTAGCAGAGGCAAGCATACTAGTGCGTGACAAGGGCAAGAGGAAGATTGTTGATCGCATGGAGGAAGAGAAAAGTTGCAAGTTCCCAATAGATCCACTTGTGGAGAAAGCATCTATGCCTATAGAGGCGAAGAGGCAATAGCGCGACAAGTGAATCACGTAAAGGCAGAGGGGGAAGAAAATAATGGAGGAAGCAGAGAAGGAGTTGCATGAGTTGAAGGAGAAACTCCGGAAGGAGCAAGAGCTGCGCAAGCAGAAGAGGGAAGCACAACAAAAATAGGTACATCAGGGGGCGCAACATGTGCAGATGAAACAATGCTCGTACTAGTAGTGGATTCATTAGAACAGCTGGCATCAGGCAGACAGGGTGAACCATCGAGGAGCAGGACTTCGCTTGTGAGATAGAGCAAGCACTTCAACAATTGGATATGGATATGGAGCAAAGGGAATCAGAACAGGACATCGACTTTATGCCTCATCACCAAGAGGTCGACTTGCTTCACCACATCCAGATGATGAGCAAGTCTCAAGCGACCGAGGAAGCACTGAGATCCTCAGAGATAAACCAGAAGAAGAGATGCACAACATCTCATTCGATGAGTCTCAATATAGGGTTGTGCAGTATCATAGAGTGTCGACTCCAAATGATCATACATATCCTACACATGTTGAGGAACGAGTGATCGTGTCTGACGTGGGAAAACATCCAACAGCCTTGACCGATGCAACCAAAGTGTATGCTGAAGACACTAGCTCAAGTGTTCGCTTTCTGATAGCTGAGAATGAGCGAATGGCTAAGGAACTACAGATGACCAAGCAAGGAGGAGAGTTGGTGACAGCGTCTGCCTGAGATGAACTAAAGAAGGAAATACTAGATGAAGTATTGTCCCTTGACACAGTTATGTAAGTGTTGTACTCCAAGTTTGGCACCATGCATAAGGCAGTCATCCATCTCAACGGATGGCAACAATGATGTGCTAGAAGAGCACGTACCTTGACGAACTTGCATGTTGTTGTTGATTACATGCAAACATGGATGATGAGATATAAGGGAGCCCCGCTTCACTTACCTAAGATGATGAAGGCCAGTGCAGTTGAGCTGAAGGCACATATCCGGAGTCAGATCCGGAACTATGAAGAGCTCCCGCAACTCATCACTAGTATACAGGCTTCCCATGCACGTGTATTCAAGAGTATGGATGTTGTGGTGCACGCACATGCAATCCCATCTATTGGGACTCTCACCCAGGCGAAGACAAAGGCACAGGTCCAACTAGAGCTTGACTTGTACTTCGATGAGTTGATGCGCATTTCCACCAGCCTAGACTTGCCCATCAGTGCAGACATCATGCACAAGTATGTTGTTGTTCTAGCCACTTTGAATACAATGATGCGCATGCTTACAGACAAGTTGGACAAAGGAGCCTGAGTATTGTACCCAAATGTTATGGAGGCAACAATCAGGTTCCAGAAAGATGTCACCTTAGAGCACACGGACACCATCGCGGGACTACCAATCCTGGCATCAATATTTTATTGTTGATCAGCGCGAGTGTGTTGAGGAGTTGGACTTCCATGGTTATCTAAGTCTTAGTGATGTCTAGCATGGCTTACTCAAGCCATTTCCCTCACATGGGTACATGCACATTGTAATGTAATGTCTTGTCAAGTGTAAGTCAAGTTGTGATAGTTGGATGTAACAGTCATAGAGTAGATGAAGAGTCATGAGGGTAGTTGAACTGTCACAAAGGGGAATGTGAAGGGTCACCCCACCCTTTACTATAAATAGTCCCTCATAACTCATTGTAGAGGCTTTTAGCCAACCAAGTTTCCGATAAGACTATCTTGGAGAGAGCTTGGACAGTATTGTAATGAGCCTTGGCTTCTCCACTGCGCAGAGCTAGTACATCTCTTTGGAGGAGCAGGCGATTGTGGCTGTAACATTCTGCAATCGGAACTAGTGGTTGGACATGGTTGTATTGTATGACTGGAACTTACACTTCTGAATATAACAAGAGCCAACAAGTTTCATGCATATGTTGTATTGTATTATATGCTATTTGATTTACTCTAAATGATATATGTATTGGTTTCCTACACATGCATGTATAGCTATCTGTGTATGTATGTATGAATCTTTTTGAAATGTGTTGTTGGTTTAACCATCACTTTGGATTGCTTGCTAACTTGCCTTCCATGTTGTGATGTATCTTTGCTCGTGTGTTCCCTTCTTAACTGCGTGCTATCACAGGTTTCCAAGGGGTGCACTCATCTCAACCCCCGTGTGTTAGAACCTCTCATGCACCTTCCTTGGCTCGTTGCAGTTGTCACACCCTTGTTACCAACAAATTTATTTTACTTTCCTCTGTGTGAAATCATGGTCAAGGCATTACCATACGACCCACTGCTGGGACTCCTACACCAAACAGTCTGAGGTCTAATTGGGACTTCTTACCAGGGAGATCCCCTGACATGTTGGCGAGTCCAACACCGTCAACACCATGGTATTTTGTAGATTTGGTCAAGGGAACTACAGTTATGTTCTAATCCAGGGTTAATGGATTGGGATTTATGAATGCTTCGACATGTATATATATGTATTGTAACATTGAAAGGAATATAATGAAAAATTAATCTAGTAGTCTCGGTTTTGGGATCCAGGGGAAAATATCTGTGTATTTGTTTTATATTCTCGTCATCGTTTATTTTCTATTTTTATAATTCGTCTGCAAGTAATTTCTATACAAGTTTAAATCCTACAACTTGATTAATTACAATGAACCACAGGAGTGCTATTTAAACCTTTTTCGACTAGCGACTCACCTAAAATAACTTGGCATGCAACCACACACTAAATTCGACTATGACCTAACTTGACTTGACTCAACTTGAATTAGTTAACAGACTCTCTAATTTTAGCCAATTCTTCATGCAGGAGTAATTATCTATTTTAACACTCCCCCTTAATTACGACCACTAAATAATCAATATTAATATTAATAATTAATATTAATTTAAAATATACAACCATGTGCCTTTAAATACATTCAACCTTATCCCACACATAACCCCAAATACTAGGTCCATCTTATTGTGAAAATATAATTTTATCTTACCATGACATATTAAAGTTATATACTTTTAAAATAGCATTTAACCTCATACTCAAGAATAAATTGAAAATTTTGATTTCTATTTTCAATTAATTTTATTTAAAATTTTACATTTCTTTTTAATCATCAAAATAATATTAAAAAAAAAATTACATTATATATATTTTTTAATTTAATATTTCATAAAATTAATAACTTTTTAAAATTTGAAAATGAAAAATATTTAAAAAAATATTTTAATAACAAATTATTAAAAAATATCATATACGAAAAATAATAGATTTTATAAAACAATATATTATGATATTTTATATGGAAAATATGAAAATAATAGATTTTCTAAATTGATATAGTATGATATTTTATAATATTTATATAATTTAAAAAACATTCTTAATATTTAGAACATTAAAACTAATAATTTTTTCAGTAAATTTCAGTAACTTCAATACTAATTTATGAAAATTTTGATAAAATTTCAATAACGTGAACATTAATTTATGAAATTTTTGAAAAAATAATAAATGGAATAAAATTTCTATAAGGTTAAGATTAAAAATAAAGAAGAGACGGTAATAAAGCTATTTATAGTTAACGCTACAATACGCGATACCGTTTTTTATAGTTAACGCTACAATACAGAGTAATGCTATATATAGTCTAACTTTTCTAACGTTATATCGACCTACTACCCAAAGTAACTCATTGACGACTACACCTCACAAAACTTTCGAGAGTCTTAACTAGTTGAAAATAATTAATATTATTTTGTATTAATGGAGAAATGGTTACACGAGTTGTAACGTATCTCCTTAATTTAGGATTTGTTCCTAGAGTTTAGGAGTTTGGTTGCAACTTCCTGAGTTCTAGTAATGTACTTAATGATGTAATTGCTCATTTGATGAATGTAGAGTGTACGGAGAGAGTTCTCTTTGTTTTGAGTGTAGTCTCAAGTGCAGTACTCACCTGTGAGCTGCAACTCCTTCTTTTTCAATTCAAGTCTGATTTTTATCTTGGTATCAGAGCACAGAGTAGGGACAGCCTTAATTTTTTTTTTTTACGATGCATCATTGATTACAGAACTGTAGTGGTAGTGGTGTATATAGAAGCATTCGTAGAATCAGGTGGATTGCAGTAACACCTAAAGCACAGGTCTGAGATGACTGATCATCTCTGAGCGGAAGAAAGGGTTGGCGCGGTTTCGTCGCGAACAGTCGCGCCATTTTTGAGCAGAAGAAAGGGTTGGCGTTGTTTATTAAGGAACAGTCGCACCATTTGGTGCGGTTTTGAGAGAGATAGTCGCGCCAGCATGCTAGAAAGTATTTCTCGAAAAATCTTCATTCCCATATATCTGCATACATATCACAATTTGTAACAATAAAAATAAAACGTTATGGTTAACCTCGTTATTTATAAAAAAATATTAAGAAAATTATAAATGCAAACATCATGGTAGTTGGGTGTGTTGGTTCCAGGGCTTCTTTTTGTGTTCAGCCATCCACGATCTTGAGACTATCAACTCCATACAGTTCTGGTTAAACACAGCCCTAACTTGACATCCTCCATGGAAATGCCTCATCGTATTCACGGCAGAATTGAGCCACAACTGCATTGTCTCGTGTGTTTTGTTGCAACTCTGTAATCCATTAGTAGTCGCACCATGAGAGGACTCACTTCTGGTTATATATGCAAATTTCCTCGGAGACTTTGTATTCAATACATGCATCTTTGCAGGTCCACAGGGTGGGACTAATAGTTGTATCGAACATACGGACTGTCTAGAGGATGCTTGTTGCATGGCCAGAGCTCTCTCCTCAACAATGGAGGACTCACTTCTGGTTGTATATGCAAATTTCCTCAGAGACTTTGTATTCAGTACATGCATCTTTGCAGGTCCTCAGGGTGGGAATAATAGTTGTATCGAACATACGGACTGTCTAGAGGATGCCTGCTGCATAGCCAGAGCTCTCTCCTCAACAATGGAAATGCCAACTTCTCAAATATGTTTCCACCATATACATTTTTTGGTGTGAAGAAATGCTTTCGTTTTCACTGGAAGCCTGTTGGACGAAATGGCAACCCTTATTCGGATTATTTAGGCCACAAGTATTTGCAATTGGTTGGAATAATGAAAGAGCTTGCCCAAGCTTCTGCAATAAAACCCAAAACATCTTCATACTATGGTTACGGGCTAGCTCAAAAACATACATATTGCTAGAAAGCCAGCCTACTAGGTATTCATGTGGCGCGCGGGGTGTTCAAATTTCAAATTTCAAATGAGAGGTACTTGCTTGCTTTAATTGTGTTCAGAAGGGATCCGACGAAAAGCTTGAACCGTGGTGAACGGAAGCGAACTTACGGATACAGGCTGTGCAGTGCAATGAAAAGGCAAAGGAGAAAAAAATGTCGGTGGCCGGAGTCAGAAATTTTTCCGACTGGCAGAGGTTCCCGGCAATTCCTCCGCCTAATTAGACTACTCCTTTTCCGGCGGTTCCATGATTTTGACTGATGGATGTGAACCCCACTAGTGGACAAGACATACCCCATTATACATCTTGAATGTTGTAGGATTTAAAATTTTATATTGTGCCCAATATTTCAAACTGGAGTTGCCCACCAAATTTTTGAAATGAAATCTGGTTCCAGAATATGAGTTTATCCCACCTAGTGCACAATTTTTCCATGGAAATGCACTGACAGAAGGAACGAAATCCATGGAACCCATGCCAACAACAGGGCTGAGATTCGGTGCTTCAACAACCTTTGCAATGCTAAAATGAGCGAACATCAGGACCACATCATATGCAACTACCACTGTAAATGTGGATGCCTTCATTGCCATTTTCGTTACAGGTTATGAAACTGTAGAGAAGATGAATCACCGTGCACAGAGCGAAGCATCCAAATCCACGCGCTAAACTCCAATAACCTATGGGACACAAATGCCTCAAATGGTAACCTCAGGCTCTCCCACACCGGCGTCAGCATCGTCCCCCATTGCAACAACACCCAAGCTCGATAGGAGTTTGTGTCTAATATTTTAGCTGGATGGACTATTTGCACTTATTTCAAACTGTCTTGGTACAACCTCATCCGAGCAGTGGAAATGATCAGACTCGCCGATTGTTTACGATTTTTTGACGGGGAAGAGAAACCTACAACAAGCTTGGCCTTTACAGAATCCAACTTATATTAATATCCAGCCCTAGTAAATGGATGTAGAACGATATGTTAAATAAAATAAAATTAAAGGTGTCTCCCTTAACTAATCAGTTGCGGAGATCAAGTATCCAGTGGTGGCAAGCAAAATAACATAGAAATTTAACCGACATAAGATAGAGTAAAAACACAGAGTAAAATTTAGAGCAAGTAAATAAGACTTTGGATTATAATTATTAATGCATGCAATACATATATATGGAGACTTATGCTCCTTCACCAGTGAAATAAAAGTTTATGGGGATTTACACTTCACCAGGGGTTGCGGCGCCCACCAATATTTGCTCCACGATTTTCTCCTCTTTACTTTTCTCAAAGTTACACCCTCTCAACTCCTCCACTATACAAAAAGAATTTTACATAAATATATATCAAAACATACATTTTTGACACATTAATGCATGTCTGAACAAAACATTAAGACACAGTGTGGGCGATTTTACATAATAAATGATTTTCTCAAGACTTTTGCCCTTCAACCTGCAAACAAATCTGCAACCTACAAAAATTCAAGTGACAAATATCGTTGATGTCAGTGTGTTTAGCGCAGTGGTTGGGATTAATTTTTCAACACTCCCCCTTAATCACAACTGCCGCTATTGACAATTTCCAAATAGTCTTTGAGATAAACAAAATTTTCACGTGCCAATGCCTTTGTGAAAATATCAACAAACTGTTCCTGTGACCTGCAGTGCTGCAACACAATTTCACCATTGTTAATTAACTCTCTAGTATAATGATATTTAACATCAATGTGCTTGGTCCTCTTGTGAAAAGCAGAGTTCTTTGATAGTGCAATCGTGGAAGTGTTATCACAGAAAAAAGTTGTTGTTCCCTTTTGGTCGTGGCATAGATCCCTCAACATCCTTCTCAACCAAACTACCTGACACGCTGCTGTTGTTACGGCGACATATTCAGCTTCTACTGTTGATAATGGCACCATTGGATGCTTCTTGGAGGCCCATGAAATGGTTCCAAAACCCAAATGAAAAACATATCCTGACGTGCTCTTTCTGTCATCGACACTTCCTGCCCAATCACTATCGGTGTAACCAACCAACCTAAAATCACTTGTAGCGATGTACAAAATACCATAATATTTTGTCCTATTGACATACCTTAGAATCCTTTTGGTTGCTTTCCAATGTGTCTCCTTGGGGCTCTATGAACCTCGACACCAAACTCACTACATACATTATATCCGCCCTAGTAGCGGTCAAATACATCAAGCTGCCCACCATACTTTTGTATAATGTCGGATTGACATTGCTACTGCAATCTTCTTTTCTCAACTTCAATCCCATGACAGTTGGAGTTGGTGCGGGCTTGTTGTTTTGCATATTAAACCTCTCCAAAATGTATACTACATACTTTGCTTGAGAAATAAAAATTCAATTTTATGTTTGCTTCACTTCTATGCCCAAAAAATATATTAACAACCCCAAGTCAGTGATTTCAAATTCACTTTTCATGACTTCTTTGAAATCAGCGATGAGGAAATCATCACTGCCTGTAAAGATCAAATCATCTATATATAAAACAACAATAAGAAGCTTACCATCACTCTTTTTGATGTAGAGAGCAGGCTCTCCATCATATTTTTCGAAGCCATTGTCCAACAAGTAAGCATTTATCCTTCTATACCATGCACACAGTGATTGCTTCAGCCCATAAAGATCTTTCCTCAACCTATACACCTTATCTTCTTGGTCTTCTACCTCATAACTAGGTGTTTGCGCAACATATACATCCTCTTTCAGCACTCCATTCAAGAACGTTGATTTTACGTCCATTTGATACATTTTCCATTTATGTTGCGCGTCAATCGAAACCACTGTATGCACTATCTCCATCCTCACGACTGACACAAATGTCTCAGCATAGTCTCTTCCATGTTGCTGCTTGTATCCTTGAACTACTAGCCTTGCTTCATGCCTTTCAATCTTCCCCTCAACGTTGCTCTTGGTCGATTAAACCCAGTGATCCAGGTGGATGTTAGTGGCCACCCACCTATCCCATTTGGACCCCCACAACTGTCTCTTTCAGTTTCCGTAATTGTAGCACAATTTACTATTTTTAGCAGTTTTTTCGGGTCCTAAACTTCTGGTGCCGTTTTGAGGCCCTAAACGACGTTTTTGGGAAATCTGGGAGCATCATGGGTCCATGGACCGATGTAGCTCTTCCCAAAGTTGTAGTGCCTGGATAGATCTTTCTAACGAGCTATTGTACGCGTCAAGCAGAGATCGTATGCCAAAGTTACGACCCCGAGAAGTTGATGTACCAATTTACCCAAACGGGGCCCATAGTTTGGAGTTTCATCTTCTAGGGTTAGGTTTTTGGATGTTAAGGGTTTTCCATTGTTTCTCAACAATAAATAGGCCTTCGAGCCTCATTGTAAGACAGTTCAGAGGCATGTAGCCGCCACATCTCTTCTAAGAGATAAGCTACCGTCGCCCTAGCTAGTGTATTTCCATTTCTATTTGTAAGCATATTTCAATATTTTACAGTAATGAGATGAAGTATTATTTCCATTGCATCTTTGTGTTTATGGTTATCTCTGTAATTTGTTGCGTTCCTGTTTAAATCCAAATCAGTGGTATCAGAGCGGTTTGCTTTTTCTCTGTTTTTCTTTGCATGTCTCCAACAAGGTCGGGATATAAGGAGTTAAGGCTTGAACTAGTCGAACCTTTGCAAGACCAGCCTCGCAAATCCCGATGGCCCCCCATGGCGGATGAAAAGAAAGACGAGGGGTCAGGAGATCCTATCAAAATCTTGCTCGAAGAAGCCCTCAAGTGGCAAAGGAACGCGATGATGGACAACTTTGCCCAAATCCTTCAGCGGCTGCCCAGAGGTGATGCATCGGCTTCCAACAGCTACTCTGGAAACGCCACACCATTTAAGGTACAAGTTAATTTTGAAATACCCATATTTGAGGGTCAAATAGACGCAGATACCGTAGATAAATGGTTAAATCTGCTAGAAGGGTATTTTTCTGTTCATGAATTTTCAAGTCGAGAAAAGATTGTCTTCGCTCTTCTCAAAGCAGCCCCCCACATCAAGGACTGGTGGGAAACCTACTGCGAGCAGAAGGATGAAAGTACAGACTCATTATTTTCAGCCGCACCCACTTGGAATTCATTCCGGGATGCCGTCAAGGAGCAGTACTACCCTGTAAAAAGCTATGAGGACAAATACATAAAGTGGACCACGCTGTGGCGGGGAAGGGACCAAGATGTGCCAGAGTTCAGAAACATTTTTCATACCCTTCGCACACAGTTTGGTATCAAGGGTTCTGACCTACATTTGGTACTCAAATACCGCGGCTACCTACACATGTACATCTAAGAAGAGATGGAGTTCCTGAACATCTCTTCACTAGGCACGACATACCGATAGAAGTTGAAACAAAAGAAGCGAGACTTTGGATCTGCAAATCTGAAGACCAGAGGACAAAGCCAAGGCGGGGTGACCCAAGACAACCCATCGAAGCCACAAGAAAATAACAACACCACAAAGTCAAAGAAGGACACAATAAAGTGGTGTGAGTTCCACAAGAGTCCCACTCATAACACAAGTGAGTGTCGAACCAATCAGTTGTTGGTGGCCGAGTTGAAGGCTTCTGAATCAGATGCATGTTCCGACCTTGAGTTAGAACCCAACAAGGGGAATGGAAAAGGGAAGCAGATCATTATGCGGAGCCCAGCGCCACTATTGCCACTGCCAAGATCTAGAAGAATGAGCCTGAAGATGCAGAGGGGGGGGAGCATCTTTTCCACTCACAGATGTGGGTGAAGGGTTCGCCACTGCAATTCATTGTTGACAGTGGCAACCAAAAGAATCTCATTTCAACAAAGGTCGTGAAGCGGTTGGGCCTACCAACTACACCACACCCACAACTGTACAATATCAGGTGGCTTCGCCAAGGACGAGATCTTCGAGTTCGCCACTAGTGTCGCCTTCCCTACAGCATCAAACCCTTCACAGACAAGGTATTGTGAGATGTTACACCTTTGGATGTTTGTGATGTACTATTTGTCCAGCCATACTTGTGGAGGCGACATGATGTGTATGAGTCAAGGCCTCGCGTTGTTATTATTACTTTGAGTAATTCATTATACAGGATACCAGAGGTAGCCCCACCTACCGCCACCTCTTTGATCTCTTCTAAGAAATGCAGCAAGATCGTCGCCTAGACTAGGAAATCCATTTTCTGTTTGGTTCGCTCCCAAAGCAAGGGGAAGATCGTCGCCACATCCATGACCCCTGCGAAGGGTTCCTCCACGCAGTTACAGCAGTAGAGGGAAACGAACATGAAAGAACACAGGAACAACTTCTTCTCACCCACAGGGCCACCACACAAGTTTCAGGTGGGTGACAAAGTTTGGTTACATATGCAGAAAGAACGCCTTACAAGAGCCCATCAGAAGCTCAAACCAATCCGACATGGTCCTTACAGCATTACCAAGTTTGTGGGAAACAATTCTTTGGAGCACAACATTCCTCCATTTCTTCGTCTGCACCAAGTGTTCAATGTGTACTGCCCTCGACCATGCTTCCCACCATTACTAGACACATTAGAGATTGCAGAACAGCTCACCAGGGACCAAGTTCAACAGATGGAGGAACTCAACGCGATGTGGACCATTGCTTCTTAAGGGGGGAGAAATGATCCAGGTGGATGTTGGTGGCCGCCCACTTATCCCGTTTGGACCCCCACAACTGTCTCTTTCAGTTTTTCAGTTTCTGTAATTGTAGCACAATTTACTATTTTTAGCATTTTGTTGGGTCCTAAACTTCCGGAGTCGTTTTGAGGCCCTAAACAACGTTTTTTGGGAAATCTGGGAGCAACATGGGTCCATGGACCGATGTTTCTCTTCCCAAAGTTGTAGTGCTCAGATAGATCTTTCTAACGAGCTATAGTATGCGTCAAGTGGAGATCGTATGCCAAAGTTACGACCCCGGGAAGTTGATGTACCAATTTACCCAAACAGGGCCCATAGTTTGGTGATTCATCTTCTAGGGTTAGGTTTTTGGATGTTAAGGGTTTTCCATTGTTTCTCAAAAATAAATAGGCCTTCGAGCCTCATTGTAAAATAGTTCAGAGGCATGTAGCTGCCACATCTCTTCTCAAAGATAAGCTACCACCGCCCTAGCTGGTTTATTTCCATTTTTGTTTGTAAGCATATTTCAGTATTTTACATTAATGAAATGAAGTATTATTTCCGCTGCATATCTATCTTTATGGTTATCTCTGTAATTTGTTGCATTCCTGTATAAATCCGGATCAGCCAGTTCACTCCAATGGCTTCTTTTCCTTGCGGAAGGTTCACTAACTCCCATGTGTCATTCTTTTATATTGCTTCTATTTCTTCCTCAATTGTCACAACCCTTTTTTCTTCTTTGACTGCATCCTCAAAATTCATTGGGTCATCTACATGACAAAATAATGCAAATAAGGAATTCAAACCAGTGCTACTATCAACTTCATCTTGCTCATAAATTTCATTTAAATTTCTTAATTTTGGTCTTCTTATGCTTGCGGAAGATGGGCTTGACATGTCACTTGGTGTTGTGCTTTGTGGTGTGCTTGGAGAAGCACTTACTTGACTGTGCGACATGCTATTATTTTTTGATGGTGTTACCTGTTGTCTACTTTGTTGCGTCGCTTCAATAAGAGTAGAGGGAGTCATTGTTGATGAATTGCTTGCTGCTGTCAACTCCTCTTTGTCCTCATGTGGTATACACGTTTTCACATTGATTGTCTTCTCTAAACTTCCATCTCATGCTTCCTCTTCTATGAACTTCACATCTCTATTGATTATGACCTTTTTGGTTGATGGATTTTAGAGCTTGTATGCTTTGGATTCAACACTATATCCAACAAATATGCATTTCTCCCCCTTGCTATCCAACTTTTTCCTCAACTCATCCAGGACATGTGCATACGCCACACATCCAAACACGCTCATGTGAGTGACACCATGCTTTCTTCCACTCCACGCCTCTTTAGGAACTACATTCCAGACACTTTTGGTTGGACACATATTCATGATATATGTTGCACAAGCGACAGCTTCAACCCAATAATGATTTGGCAAATGCTTTGTCTTCAACATACATTAGGGGAGTTTTAAGATCTAAATTGGGCCTCCTAAGGAAATTATTAAATAATAGTGGAAATAATAAAATAATATTATATTACATCATCAAATTTTAGAGGGAAAAAAGAAAAAACTATTTTTTCAACTCGTATTTTCAACTTATCTCCCTATAGGTTTACTGAAATTTTGAGCGGAAACACTCGTTGGATGAAAAATTTGATTCTTCATCCAAGGAGTACCCATGTTGCATACTTCCGATGCACCCTTCTACATGAAAAATGAAAAATACATGAAAAACATGATTGCAATCACGTTTTTTCATGTATTTCACAGTTTTCTTGTAGCAGGGTCCATTTAAAGTATGCAACATGGGTACTCCTTGGATGATGAATTAAATTTTGCATACAATGAGTACTCCCACTCAAAATTCGAGTAAAACCTTAGGGAGATAAGTTGAAAATACGAGTTGAAAAAATAGTTTTATTATTTTATTATTTTTTAATCTTTTTGCTTTTTTACTCTAAAAATGGTGAATCATCCCCCATGGTTGACATCATCATCTTGAATCTTATTGGTTCTTATAAGGTTTATTTTGTTTGTACATTTTTCTTCGGATGCCCATTTTAAACCTCAAAATTCCCCTAATGCTCCTTGCCATTTCCATAATAGTCATATTCTTCCTTTCTACGATACCATTTTATTGAGGTGTATACCTTGTTGTAAATTGCTTGTGAATTCCATGCTCCCTGCAAAATCGAAGAAAGTCATTTGAGATGTATTCACCACCTTTGCCAGTCCTCAAGACTTTGGTGTAGTGTCCACATTTCTTTTCAACAAGAGCTTTGTATTGGTGAAAGCATTCAAACACTTCACTTTTCAGTTTTAGGAAGTAGATCTATATCTTCCTTGTATAAACATCTATGAAGGTAAAAAAATAATAGCGGCCACCAATTGATGGTGTCTGCATTGGTCCACATAAATCTGAATGGACAATATCCAAAGGTGCCTTTTCCCTTATTGACTTTCCTGTTGGAAATGTCTCTCTATGTTGTTTTCCCAATATGCATCCTTCACATAGGTTGTCCGTTTTTTTCTATGAGTGGTAATCCCTTCACCATGCTTTTCCTATGCAGTAAATTCAAACCTCGAAAGTTGAGATGATCAAATCTCAAATGCCATAACCAATTTTCATCTTTGACCTTTTCTTGGTAGTTCACTTGTGTAACAACAACAACTTTTATTCCATCCTCTTGTAAGTTCATTGATAGTTGTGCTTGTGCACCCTCTTCCTTCAAATGTGATCTTATCTTTAGGGGAAACATTCTATTGCTTTTCATCTAAACTTTTTGCAATTAACTGTCCGCTTGGAGGCTTATCCAGAATTCTGCACTCATCATTTTTGAAAAAGACATTGTAGCCTTTTTTCATGAGTTGTCCAATACTTATGAGGTTATTCTTCAAACCAGGGACAAAGTAGACATCTGAGATGTATTTCTTCTCCCCCTTCTTTGTTAGAATATTGACTCTTCCTTTGCCCATGACAAAGACTTTGTTATCAGTTCCTAATGTCACTTCAAATTTCACACTTTCATCTAAATTTAAAAACATTTCTATGTTCCCTGTTATGTGGTTGTTGCACCCTGAATCTAGAAATCATACATCACTTTGTTTTTCTTGTGCTACATTACAACCTAAAAACATGCTATCACGGTTATGATTTTCCGTTGTAAAATTTACACTTTGTTTGTTACTTATGTCATATTTCTTATTTCTACATTCATTTGCATAGTGACCATACTTCTTACATTAATGACACTAGACATGAGATTTATCATACCTCTGACCTTGTGCTTGATTTTGGCTTGGGCCTTGACTTGGATTTTGATTGTTGCCCCTTCCACTTGATCTTGAAGGGTTTCTTCTTCCACCTCTGTGTGGGCTTCTTCCTCTTCCTCTAGCATATGATCTTCCTCTTCCTCTACCTTGACCAAATGAAACTTGTGTCTTGAAGGCATGCTCTGATGAGGAGTTTGTTGCTCTATTCAATCTATGTTCATGACAAGACAGTGATGCATGAATCTCATCCACTGAAAACTGTGAGAGAGCCTTTGTCTCTTCTATGGCCACAAGAATGACATCAAACTTTGTTGGAAAACTTCTAAAAAATTTCTCAACTATTCTTCCGTCCTCAAGTGTCTCACCATGAGGCCTGATTCCAGTAAATAATCCAATTACATGTGTAAAAAATGAGTCTACATTCTCAGGCTCTTTCATACAGATTGTCTCAAAATCTCTCCTTATCATTTGTAGCTTTGATGTCTTCACTTTTTCCATGCTTGGTAGGGTGTCTAGAGGGTGTCCCATGCTTGCTTGGACTTCGTTGCTGTTGCAATCCTTGGGAAAATACTTTCATGAACTACTTTAAAGATGTAGAAGAGGGCTTTTGCATCCTTCTTCTTGTTATCCCTCAATAAATACCTTTCTTCTTATGTCAAAGCATTATATGTTGTTGCATCTGTTGGTCCTTCAAAACCATTCTCCACCAAATCTCAAATATCTTGGGAATAAAATAGAGCTTTCATTGTTGTAGTCCAGTAGTCATAATTTATTTTTATTTTTTTTCAAAACAAATTTTAACTCCAGTAAAAACACTTGTTTTTACACTAAATGAGTGGGCTCCCTCAACTAATCAATTGAGGGGATCAAGTCTTCACTAGTAAAATAAAAGTTTACCCACTTCACCGAGGTTGCAGAGTAACACATAGTAAAACCAGTAACTGTTGTTTTCACATGCCCACCAATATTTTCTCCATGATTGTCTCCTCTATAGTTCTTAGACTTACACCCTCTCAACTCCTCAACTATACAAAAAGGCTTTTATATATATATATATATATATATATATATACATTTTCTGCAAAAATCCATCCGACAATTATGGCTCTTGTCAATGTGTTTAACGCGGTGGTTGTGATTAATTTTCTAACACCATAAAGATAATATTCTTCGTGATGGATTGGTCTTGTCATGTTTTAAATTTGAACCACTATCGAATGGTATGCATGGTCACTCAAAAGCCAATTACACATGAATCATTCTCACACCATAAAAGTAGCAGGGCTTTTATATATATATATATATATATATATATATATATAAAGTTGGATGCCTTCATCTACATTCATAGGCTGTGGATCAAGTTGGTCGCCATCATCTACGTTCATAAGCTAAGGACCACCAAGAAGGAACCGTACTGAGAAGGATCTCAAGGATTAGAAGTATGAGTGCTAGAGTTAGGTTGCATGGACATGACAGATTCCTATTGGCCCCCACCATTATTTCTCTTATCCACCATGGGCAAGAAATGATATCCCTTATCCACCATGTCGTGGCTAGAGCTGTCAGAAGAAGAAGAATGTCATCACCATACAACCCCTTAAAGCACAACTTTTTTACTTCACTAGCAAAGGTTGTCCTTATATTTTTATTTTCATATTTGGACTTCAGTATTTAAATTGTATCACAGGATAGGATAGTACATCCCGAGTGGGCCTAATAGTTAAGAGCATGTGTTTCCTCCTAAGAGGTCACAAGTTCAAAATTAGAGACGGTAGAGTATGTATGCCTTCATAGACTTAGCAGTCAAATCGTTGCACTGAGGTGAACCCCTTGTCCCACAAACAAGGGGGTATCATACACCAATTTGGTGTATGGCTTGGCAGTGACCTTAAAATTAGATAATAATAATAATTAATTTTAAGGACAAGTCAAATAAGGGGGTCTCATATACCAATTTGGTGTCTGGCTTGGTTGTGACTTTAAAATTAGATAAATAATAATAATTAATTTTAAGGACAAGTCAAACAAAAAAATTTCATACACCAATTTAGTGTCTTGACTATAACTTAAAATTTGATAATAATAATAATTAATTTTAAAGACAAATTTAATTAATTATCATTATTTATAATTAATATTACCCATATTTAATTAATGTAAATTTACTATTTTATATTGATAAATCTATAAAAACAAATAATATTGTTTGGATCGATAAAATGCATTTTATTGTTTCATTGAATTTTGTTTAATAACTTTATAAAGTACTCATGCTTTGGAGAGGGAATTCGAAGGTTTTAAGTCTAGAATCTTGAAAATAATAAGGGTAAGTTCGAAAAAATAGCTGAAAGTGATTCTAGTAAGGATGCTCTCCAGGTCAACTTTCACTTGTTTGGGTTGACCATCAGGGAGATGACATTTCACAGATCCCTCGAACAACCAAAGTGAAGAGTACAGGAATGTTCAGTGGATTATGTCTATTATGGTGGGAGTATCTAATGAAGTATTGATATCATAAATAAATATCTTTAACGCAAAAACAAAGTACTGAAACTGGAATCTATGCAGATACCTTGAACACAACCCTCTCATCAAAATTGGCATTTTAAATATATATGTAACTGTGGTTTATATAAGTTTATAGATAGTTATGGTTTATATTTACAGTTTAAAAGGGTTTAATGGTTAAAAGTAGGTGTTTTTTTTTTAAAGATAGTTATAACTTTAAAATCAGAAAAGTTAGAGTATGTATATTTTCATAAATTTAGCAGTGAAAATAACTAAATCTTTTCTCAAAAAAATCTTATACATAAATCCTTTATCTTTTAGAAATAAATAATAATATATATTTTTAATTTTAATTTTAATTTTTTTTTAAATTCAAATCAGACCCGGGACCAGCAGCCAAGCCAGCCATGCTACACCAGAAAGCCAAAGCCAGTGAGAGAGAGTCCAGTTATATTTTTAAAAATCTCCACAAAATGGCTCTCCGATTCAATAAAGAATATAGGAGTCACAAAATGATAGAATCTTAATCATATCTATATTTCAAAAACAAAAGATTATAAAATAATATAAAAATAATTTTAAATAGTATATATGTTTATTTGTGTGTATTTTATTTGGTAATGAATGTTAAATTAAAATTAAAATTATAAAGATTTTAGTTAAACTTTGTTTAACCCGGATCATGGTTATTTAGTGATTAAAGTGAATAACAAATAGAATTAATTCCTTATCACACATGAAAGAGACTTTTTTAATTATCAATTTCAATAAATAAATAAATATTATAAATTTAAAAAATATTTAATTTACAAAATATTTTAAATTTTTTAATAAATAGGTTTAATTTATATAAAAATTCAATATATATATTTTTTTTATCTAATATATAAGAAAATTAAAAGGGATTTTTATGTTAATTGATATTTTCGTTTTTTTATATGATATCAAATTTTAAGAGTGTAATACGAGAATCTCAACTTTTTAAGATTTTTAATTTCGAATTATTTAAAAATTTGCCATTTTTAAAAATTATTGAATATTTAAAAAATAATATTATAATAATACTTTTATTTTCATTTTTGAAAAATGCTCTGGATTTTTTTATCAATAAAATATAACAAACACAATTACGATTAAAATTGATTAAGAAAGATATTTATGAAAATTATTATTCTATAAAGTTGATAAGAAAAAAATAATTTTTTTTATAATATATCACTTGTAATATAGTATAAAGTAGAGCAAGATATATCTTTTAGCAATATGAAAAATAAAAAACCACATATCTAAATAATTTAACATGATATTACAATTATAATTTATAAGGAAAAATTTTATAATATATCACTTGTAATATAGTATAAAGTAGAGCAAGATATATCTTTTAGCAATATGAAAAATAAAAAACCACATATCTAAATAATTTAACATGATATTACAATTATAATTTATAAGGAATTTAAAGAAATACACAAGTGCAATCTTATGCTTAAAACTGAGACCAAGTTAGGGATGTGCCTAAAATAGATTTCTAGGATATTTAAATATGTAAATGTTTATAAATAGTTTATAATATTTTAAAAATAAAATATATTCATTCAAGTGAAATAGGATGTGGTTTAGATGAAACACAAAATAGATGGAATATGAGAAGGTTAAGCTTATTGAAATGGTTGTTCCACTTACTATGTTGGAGTAATTCTCTTTTCATTTGCTTCTTGAATTATTTTTTAAATACTGATCACTAAAAGGTTCCTTAACCACTATAACTATTTTTTGAGCATTATCATTAGCCATTCTTACCATTTAGCATTTTTAACAATTGTTTGACATACTCTCTCAACTTTGCAACCTTTAACACATGCTCAACCTTGAGATTAAATAGCTCTAACTCAAATTTCTTTTAATTGAAAACCTAACTAATGAATAATATCTATAGATCTTCATTTTTTTTAACATAGTGAATTATACATTTTTCAGTGTCTTCTTATGAGAGTTAAGTTAGGTTCATGAATTCATTGGTCCATGAGATCTTAAGCACGTCTAGCTATTCCTACATTCGATCTTTTGTAAGCAATATAGTGACCATTACTAAGCATGGACCCTCCAATTCTTTTGTTATATCAACAAACTTCACAAATAAGTCACTTATTTTAGTGTTCATAACATCACATTTAGAAATTATTTCTTCAAGACATTTAATTCTCTTTGAAAAAGACACTTCTATTTTTTTTAGTCGAACCTTTATGGAAGATTTTACATCTTTCTATTAGTATCATTCATGGTTGAAATTTTGGCTATAAAAGTACTCATGGCCTTCTTATAGAAATAGTCATCATTTTCCAAGACTTTTTGGAAATATTCTTTGAGACTTCAAATCGTTGTAAAAATGCTAATTAAGCTAGTGGTTAACTCTCAATATTAAAATATTAAAAAAATATGTTTATTCGTGTTGTCTATAACATGTCTTCTTATCATCGTGTTGTCATTGGTACAACAACCCCCATTTATATATATTGTTTAATAAATAATGGGGCCCCCATTTAAATTTTTATTATATTCTTGATTAAATGGCTTAGCTCAAGGTTTATTAAGTTGGATTTGATGCCTTATTTTATTATTATTTTGATTTTATTATGATAAATTCCACAGTATAGTAATCTAGCGATGATAATATTTAATTGGTTTATAACATAAAAAAAATATTCTCTTTCATTATTTTTTTTTTTACTTTTGCATGTTTTGTCTGTTGTATGAAGGGTTTGCATAGTTTTGTTATTCATAAAGCACTTGATACTCTCCAAGTATCGAAAAAAAATATCCTATAGCATTACAATATTATGGCATGGGACAAAAAACCTTCCAACATTTAATGCCTTTTTAGTTCCTGTTAACCTCAAGTATGTTTTCACACTCACTAAATGACAAACACTCAATAAATCTACTCTTGAAACTCAAAATTTGATACATCATTTGATGGGAGCCTTCTAACAGTTCATGGACTTTTAGGATCCACTAATATTGAGTAGAAACAACACAAGTAATATTCTATGTCACTCGAACTCTCAAAACCTAAAAGTCAATAAAATTGTTAGTTGATGGATGGGAAAATATATGCTAACTGATTATGTTTTGAGGTCTTTCAAATGGAGATGCGTAACTAGGATTCCATGAGCATGGTTGTTAAAACTCAAGAAAAACCTACAACAAATGAACTTGTTGAAGTACAACTAGCTAGGGTTTAATCTGTGCAGAATTCTCGTTGATCATATTTGATCCTAAGTCTAATCGCTAAGAGAGGGTGTAATTGAAAGGGGGGAATATCCCCCTTCCTATCTCAAGGCAGGAACTCACAACATTTTTTTGAATGCGGTAGCAACTATGGATGGCATTTTACTGGAAACTAGGCATAAAATACCCAATTCAGAAATTGCTTCTTAGGATCAAATGAAAATTTACATAACATCACGATACAAAGGAAAAGGCGTAGCCATGGATGTGTAGAAATTATGGTGTAGATGTGAAACTGCTCATGAAATTTACTAAATCACAAGACTCAAACATACTCTATTGCTTTGCGAAATTCAATTAACAATCTAGAACACAAATCATAAACATGCAATAAGAAACAACACACATACAAAAAGATTTATCTAGGGGAAAACAACTGCTCTAAACCCCTCCTATATGTATTGCATTAATCAGAGAACAGTGATGTAATACATATGCTTGCTCAAGCTTGAGCACAACCTGCAAGTGTATAGTTTATCTCTATGCCTGCCTGACTGACTCTAGCCAAAACTTATCCAAATTTCAAGCCCTCCAAGCCCCTATTTCCTTGTGTTTTTCCTTGAGGAATTAGCCCCTATTATTAAGGGATTTTTGCCTTACTTGATTGCGCAATCCATAAGGTGTTATCTTTGATTGCATGCACAACCTGTACACATTGGAATAGTCTACAACTGATAGTACACTACCTTGTAATATCCATATCAATTGGGTAACTCGAATTCTCTGCATGCATTAGCTAATTTGTGTTGATTGATCGGTTAACTAGATGACTAATGAGTTGGACTGAAGTTGCACTACTCAATTAACCTTCCACTAGTTTGTCCAATAGTTAGAACTAGTTTAACTGAATAGAACTTAATATAACTGAATTAGGTTGCTACAAATTAGAAATCAATCATGCTAAATTGAACTCAAGCTTCCCCAACTTGAATTAATTAAGTTAACTGAGTGACAAGTTCCGTGTCACCTCATTTAACTACCTCCAAGATTTTTGTTGATGTGGAAATTCAAATTTTCTCTAGATTGACCAAGGAAAAGTCAAACTGAGATATTTTTGCTGCATTTTCAACACTCCCTCTTAGGAAGAAAGAGATTATCAACCACCCATATCCTGCCCCCGTGGAACTCAAACTTCAACAAGGACTTTGTCAAAATGTCATCATCTTGTTCCTCTGTCGGAATGTAATCTAGCAACATTATCCACCTTTCTACATAGTCCCGTAAATTGTGATACATGATATATATATATATATATATATATATATATATATATATATATATATATATATATATATATGCTTGGGTCAATCATGAAATACAAGATTTTCATAGAGCTTGATGAAACACTAATTATCACAGTAAATCATAGTTGGATCTATCATCTGACCAAACAATCCCACAAGTATCTTTCTCATCGAGACCGCCGCACATGTTGCTTGACTTGCATCTAGGTATTCTTCTTCTGCTGAGATGAGTGCCACGGATCTTTAATTCCTATTATACTAGGAAACAGTTGCAGACCCAACACTTAAAATTCCACCTGATGTACGCTTTCGGTCTGATGGAATCCCCTCCCAATATGCAACTGTGAAGCTGCATAACTTTACTCCCTTTTTCCGTTTGTACCATAGTCCAAACTGGGTAGTGCCTCTGAGGTACTGTAAAACATGCTTAACTACCTTCCAAAATAATTTGGTTGGCCTAACCATAGCTTGACTCAGCTGGTTGACCGCATAGCACATATCTGGTCATGTGTTAACAAGATACATTAGTGAACCGACAAGTTGTCGATAAATGGTAGCCTGCACTTCCTCACCTGAAGTGGCATCCTCTTTCCTCCAATTGATTGTTATAGGAGTCTCCATGGGTTTTCTACTCTCCATGTGAAACTTCTTAATTATCTCATTTTTATACTTTCCTTGAGAGACAAATAGTTCCCGATCTCCTTGCCATGCTTCAAAACCAAGGAAGTAGTACATGAGTCCCATGTCCTTCATTTCATGTTCTCTTGCAAGGTCCTCTTGAAAGATCTAATCAACTTCTCATCACCTGTTAAAATCAAATCATCAACATATAAGATAATAATCAATAATTTACCTTCTACCACAATATGATAAAGGTTTACGTACCCGGTGAGATGGTTGTCGATCTTGGTGTACCAAGCACATGGTGCTTGCTTGATACCATACAATGATTGCTTGAGTTTGCACACATGCGACTCTTGATAAAAGGTCCCAAAACCTTCTGGTTGTTGATGTACACCTCCTCCTCAATAACTCCATTGAAGAATGTTGTTTTTACATCCATCTGGTGGATCTTCCATGCCATCTGCGTAACTAGAGCAAGAATTGATCTGTTGGATGAGTACCTTTCTACTGGAGCAAAGGTCTCCTCATAGTCAATTCCCTCAACTTGAAAGAATCCTTTGGAAAATATTTTGGCCTTATACTTCTCTATGCTTCTATTTGCTTCATGATTTACTTTGAAGATCTATCTCAAACTCACAATTGATTTATCTCATGGTTGTGGGACCACTTCCCAAACAATATTGTTTACAATGGACTCATATTCCTCCACCATTACATCAACCCATACAGGTTTCTCTACTGCTTCCTCGAAATAGGATGGCTCAGTCTCTACAAGCTCAGTCATTAGAGCCATGTAGCCAGTGTCCCGATCAGGTGACCTTCTCTACCTGCGCTGTGAATTGGGTGCTCCCACATTCTCTCTAGCATCATGCAATAATCTCTCAGCTTCCCCAGTTCCTTTTTTACCTTCTTTGGATGGTTCTTCCTGAGTGGATGTCTTCACTCTTTGTTCCTCAATTTGTGGCTTCTCCACAACTTCCTGAGGTTCTTCCTTTGGAGCTAAAAGATCATGCTCTGGTTGCAACTGAAGCTCCCTCTCAAGAGAGTATCTCATTTCTTTCTCCTCATCAAAATTTACATCCCTTCACACAACTGTCATTCTGAGGGATGGCAAGTACACACAGTAGTTGTGAGGAGATTTTGTGTAACCCAAAAATACCCCCAAGTCTGCTTTTGGCTCAAGCTTCTTCCTTAATTCTTTGGAGACATGATAGTAAACGAAGGCTCCAAAAATCCTGAAGTATGACACATCTGACTTGCTCCTCGAGAAAGCATCCTCTAGTGTAATCATGTCAAGAATTCAATGAGGACTCTTGTTCTGCAAATAGACTGTTATGTTGCATGCTTCAACCCACAAATGCAGAGGTAGGCCTTGGTCATGCAACATCGCCCTTGCTACTCCCAAAATGTTATGGTTCTTCCTCTTAGCCACCCCATTTTACTATGGGTTGTGGGATGTTGTCAACTCCAGTCGAATGCTTTCATTTGCACAAAAAATTTTAAACTCATTCGACACGTACTCACCTCCATTATTGCTTCTGAAAGCCTTCACCTTCTTGTTGATTTATTTCTCAACCAATGCCTTGAATTCAACGAACGTCAAGCATGTCTCATCTTTCTTCCGTATGAAGAAGATACAACACTTCTATGAGAAATAATCAACAAAGATAACATAATATTTATATCTAGTAGTGGAGGTTGTCGAGAAAGGTCCATGGACATCAGAGTGGATCCTTTCAAGGACTGCATGTTATTTGTTGTTTGTGTACTTCGCCAAGGTACACCCTTTGCATGTATCCTACTTATCAAGTGCTCCTTTGGGAAGGCCTTTTGTTATCTGCTGCATAATCTTCAGGGCGCCATGATCCAAATGGCCAAGTCTAATATGCCAAAGTTCACTGACATCGCGGTTTTGCACCTTCTCCTCCTTCATGCAAGCATGGTGCAGGAAGGAGAAATGCAGACAGTGAGGATGCAACAGAGGTTGGAAGAGAAGAAACAAAAGGTGGAGTAGAGCGCTCTGGATCCTTGTGTTCTCACTCAAGTGGAGGAGGGAAGAGTGACATGGCACGCCAATAGGGTGACACATGGAGGCACGTCGTCATGGTGACATGGCGAGAGCAATGGTGGGGGTTGCAAGTGATGTTGCAACAACACATAGGGTAGTTCCTTGCTGGTGTGGTAAGGGTTTAATGGAAAAAAATTAAGTGTGCATAAATTTTGATCAAGATATCAAATTTAGACAAATTTTGTATAATTGGAAAACTCTCAACAAGTTGAATATGCTTGTATAGCTCAACGTTAATTTTTCTAACCTTGGGAGAAGAAGAAATTACGTAACCCCACATCCATGATGAGACCATGGAGGTTGGGTTAGGGAAAAGTATAACACATTCAACCTGGGTTATTTGAGGGAGTGGAAGAGAGTATTATAGAGTGGTATCAGAGCCTCTGAGTTCAACACTTGGACTGGATGGGCTCAAGATAGAGGAAATGGAGAGACATATACAGAGAAAATGAAAGTTGTGCATATACAAAAGATATGCGAAATATATGGAAGTTGCACATATACAAAATATATGTGCATATACATAAGTTGTGCATATACATAAGATATGCATATACTGAGGTTGCCATATATGCATATTATGGAACTTATGTACTACTTCTGTATATTCATTGTTTCTGTATATGTGCATATATGCGCGTATACGAAAGATATATGCATATACGAAAGATATAAGTTGGATATGCACCTATATGTGCATGTCTTTTGTATATGTGTTTTATGTATATGTGAATATCTTTTGTATATACGTTTCTTGGGTATAATTGCATATACAAAAAATATGCGCATATACAGAAGTTGTGCATATATGGAAAATATGCAATACAAAATATGCACATATATAAAATTTGTTTGAATTCCATATATTCACATCTTTCGTACATGCACAAAAGTTGTGTATATATAGAAGATATGCACATATACGGAAGTTGTGCATATACAAAAGATATGTGCATATATGGAAGTTGTGTATATACGGAATATATGCTCATATACAAAAGATATACCCATATACGGAAAAAGAAAATGGATTCCGTATATGCACAACTTTTGTATATATGCACATATATATGCAACTTCCATATATATGTGCATATGCAGAAAATGTCTTCCGTAGAAGATATATATAGAAACTATCTTCCATATATGCACAACATATATTTGCAAATATGTGCTTTCATATATGTGCATATACATAAGATGATTTTCGTATATGCACATATATGTGCAATTTCCATATATATGCAAATATATGCACATATATGTGCATATACAAAAGTTGCACATATATGCAAAACATATATGTGCATATACGAAAAATAGCTTCCATATATGTGTGCATATATAGAATATGGCTTTCATATATGTTCAACAACATCTACGGAAGCCATCTCTGTATATAAGCACATTTATGTGCAACTTCCATATATATGTGCATCTACGAAAGTCATCATCCATATATATGTGCATATACGGAAGATGACTTTAATATATATGTTCATATACAAAATATGACTTCTATATATGTGCAACACACATATACAAAAGTTGCATATATGGAAGATGAGTTCCACATATGTGTGACTATGTGTTTCCCTATGATTCCCAAGTGAGTGTGAGGTTTTTGAGTGCGGATGCAAATGCAAGAAGAAGAATGATTTTGTTTTTAATCACATATAAAACAAAGAAGAAAAATGGTTAATTTTAATCGCGTGAATGCATTTATGCATATGTGTCACTTTTATGTATGCACGCTTCCATATTTGTATGCAAATATGGAAGATGGCTTCTGTATATGCACAAATTCCATGTGTGCAACTTCCATATATGTGCATATATAGAAGATGGCTTTTGTATATGTGTAACTTCCATATATAGGTGCATATACAAAAGATATGTGCATCTATAGAAGTTGTGCATATATGGAAGATATGTTATATAGAATATGCACATATATAAAAGTTGTGTGACTTCCATATATGCACATCTTCTGTACATGCACAAAAGTTGCACATATACAGAAGTTGTGCATATATGGAAGATATGCGCATATATGGAAGTTGTGCATATACGAAAGATATGCGGAAGCTTCCGTGTATGTTCATATAGGAAGTTGAACATATATGGAAGATATGCACATATACAAAAGATATACGCATATACGGAAGAAGAAAATTGATTCCGTATATGCACAACTTTTGTATATATGCACATATATGTGCAACTTCCATATATATATATATATATATATATATATATGCATATTTAGAAGATATATATATATATATATATATATATATATATATATATATATATAGCTATCTTCCATATATGCGCAACATAGATGTGCAAGTATGTGCTTTCATATATGTGCATATACATAAGATGATTTTTGTGGCTTAGGTTGAGATAAAATTTGGGGGTTTTCCACTGGTTAAAGGGTTTTATGGGATATTTGGGATTTAGGGTTTTTCTGTGGCTTCTGTGGGTTATTATGTGGCTTTTTCCGCTTTTGTGGATGTAGGATTTTTCTATGGCTACAACAATTGGTGGCTTTTGTGGCTTCTATGGATTTGGGGTTTTTAATGTGAGCATGTCGTTTAGGCTATAAATTAATTTCACATAGCATCCCAAAGCACTATTTTGTATTTGTGATGCCAGCCTTTGATTTCTATTGCCAACCTTTGATTTCTAAATTTTGTATTTCAGCATATGTGATGAGTACCTGTAGGGATTGAAAAACTTTAATAATGACCAATAATTTGATTTCAATTTTCTGTATTTGTATTGGAAATTAACATATACAAATTGAGTTCTTACCTGTATAGTTATGTCGATGATTTGGGTAGAAGTAGTGAGTTTTTCATCTTATATTTTTTATTTTCCCACTGTATAATAAGCTTGGAGTCACCCATTATCTGAATATTTCCATATGCTATAGCACAGGGAATGTTGTTGCTTGAATTTGAGGGGATTATTCTGACAAGAGTTTTGATATGTTGTAGTATTGTTTGATGTTTCTAACTTATTGAGTATTGCTATGTCTTGCATGTTGAATGGTCGATGCTGCCATTACGGTTTTGCAGATATATTATCCCAATGAAAATGATACTTTTAGTTTGTTGTTGATTTTACTATGCAGAGATATAGTGATTGCAGGGAAGGTCTTCACTCATTGTGAAAGGGTGTAGTGTGTTGATTGATGGTTTTATATTGGATGCACAGGTTACTCATTAAAATCGAGGTCTTCCATTTAAAAATCCTTCATACATTTTTAAAAAATCTTCCAGAATTGTTGGTTGGGATCTTCTAATTTCAATCCACCACGGGGAAGGTTTATACCTATGGGCTGCTACTTAAGCTCCCACTTTGTGGGCTTGTTAGAGGGTTCATGTGTCATTAACATTGTAAATGGATCATAATTCTCATCTAAGACATTTCTTTCACTTCTGCTAAGCAACATTATAGTAGTTTTTGGATCATTACAAAAAACTTCTATCATGATCATCACTACTTGTTTTAGTATTTGTTTCATGTGACTTCTAGTGCTTGATTCTTCCATTTTTTTATTATCTCTTTCTAGAGTTATTTTTCCTCAACTTATCATTTGAAAAATTGGTTAATAGTTATGGAATGTCAGGTCTTCCAAAGGGGTTCGTTAGAGGGTTCATGTGTCATGAGCATTGTCAATGGATCATAATTCTCATCTAAGACATTTCTCTCACTTTTTTAAGCACAACTATAGTAGTTTTTGGATCCTTACATAAAATTGAAAGGGTTTAGTTAAGGAGTATTATATTAATTATAATACACTTGTCCATAAATGCTACATACAATGATTATTATCTTTCTTGGAGTATACCTATACACTTTGGTAAATGCTCCATATCAATACTTATATTGATTACTATACACTTATTGGTAAATTCCCCCCTTGAATCCCTGAAGGGGCTGAATAAGTTTGGCCTGGCCTCTCAAATATTGGGCTTGCCCTTCAAAGCGTGAAAGGATTTGGATGTAAATCCATTCGGTGCATAGAGTCAGTTTGTTGTTGGCAATTACTTTCCTTATCTATGGATCAGGATGCAAATGGAGCTTTGTATCTTTGATTTGAACATAACCTCATCTACTTGGTGTATCAACTCGTGTAGTCATTGTTGCATTTAAATCCAATATAAGCAGTCGATTATTTTATTGTTCATAATTTTCAATGGCCTCGTCAACTAGAAGTTGAGGAGGTATATGATGAGTCCTTAGTTGAGCTTCTAGGATCGTGATTCATATGTGAACCAATAATTGTCTTCTTTTTGTTTTTTGGTATGTTTTCCAACTACTTGTATGTGTAATCAACCATGAATGTCAAGGCAGAACTACAACTTTGTGTAATCAACCATGAAAATATCTCTGTATGTGTTTTTTGGTATATGTTTCTATGAATGTATATATTCACTACTTTTAGTTGGAAACTACAAAAAAAACCACATGAAATCAAAGGCCAAGCACAATAAATCGTAAATAAACCATAATCAAACATAATGTATATTTAACTATTATATTAAACCATATGTTTAACTGTTTTTTGAAATGTATCAAAATACACTATGGAATTTTATCCAAAATGGCCATGTAACATGCAGGCAAGTCTACCTTAAAAAATCCACATTGCAAGTCGGTTACAAACAAAAAATTCATGCCACCCCTATGCTTGATGGCCTCCATTTTCTACATTTCCAAAAATTGTTAATTTTCCTCCTTGAGCCAAGATGTTTCCATATGCTTAAGTCCAGTTAACCATGGAGGGATTGAGTAGCCCAATTTTCCACTTGTGCTACTAACCCCAACACTAAGTGGAGGTGTCCTATAATACATAGGATGTAGCCCTCCACTGGTAGGTGTATAGGAGGTGAGTATAACCCCTAGATGATAGTGGGGGACTTGGATGTTAATCATGCCCTGGTACGATTATGTATGATTTTCAATGTGATCCAAAGTGGTTGACATCATCCTGTTTTCCTCCAACTGCCTTGCACCATACTCTTCATTGTCTGTCACCCCTCCTTTTTCCAACACTTGTTGAGCCTTTCTTGCCTCCCTCTCTTGCCTTGCCAACTATTTTTTACGTTCCTTATCTTCCCTTTCTTTTGTCCTTTGAGCCTTTCCTTTGCTCGAGCTTCTGCTGCTGCAATCCTTGCATCTCTCTTTTCCTTGGTCAACTCCTTCTTCCTCTATTTAGATTCCTAAATTTCAAGTTTTTTACATTCAGAATTAAACATTAGGTTCACATATTACTTAGAGGTGAGTAACTGTGAATTCCTCTCTAAATGAAGATGATCTATTATTGAATGTGTTGATGAGGCCTTCACTCTCTCTATTGCTAGCTTAGGAACCTACCAACTATTTTTTGTTTCATTGTCACATGCTCCTTATGGCTTGATACTTGCCTTTCAACCTCAAGGAAACCTAATTGAACCCCATTGTCTTCGTCTGGTACTTGATTCTAAATAACCTCTTCCTCCAGTGACCCATTGTCCACAAAATAATGAACAAGTTCACTGCTCAACTCTATTGGTTGTGAAGGCATGGTCATGCTTTCCTCATTGGTGGATGACACATTATGTTTGTTTTTATTCATCGTGGTCTATGCCAACCATGATGGTGGGGTTAATTGGGTTGGCATACTCAATTAGTCATTGTTGATTCTTGTTACATTATCATTTGAAACCACATTTTCATTGTCATTTGCATGATCAACTGCCTCATTTGGAATATCACATGCAAAATTAGTAGGTGCTTCAGTGGGTGTGGCAGCCTCCATGTTATTGGCAATTAGTTCATGACTGAATTGTGTCTCAATTACATGTTCATCATAATCACCATATAAGTTCCCTCGAGAAAGGGATATCATATCTTCAGTAAAAATATCATCTTCCTTCCAATCCACATCTTCTTGGGCATCAACCTGGTCATGTAAGTCCTTTGCTTCTTGACCTTCTACAACAAATTCCTTGCTGCAACTAATATCACAAATAATAGCATCAACATTCAGTGGCCAAATTCCAGTCCTCCTAAATCTAGCCTTGATAATAGAAGGTGTTATAGCCCTTTTAAATGTTTTACTTGCAATATCGACTAGCTCAAACATTTTTACCTCCACCCTTAGATTCTTTTCCATCAATGAAACTCGCTCTGCACTACAATAGTCCTTGAATGACCCAAACACGTTGGCATCAAGGGGTTAAAATTTGTGAGTGGTATGAGTTGGTAGTGTTAATTGGTCAATGCCCAAATGGTTGGCCTCCTTGATTGTCTGTGTAGACATGTGGCTTCCATGGCCATCTAAAACTAGTAGGTGCCTATTTTCAGGTGAGACACCACCTACCACAGATGCAACAAAGTGAAAAATCCAATTCAAGAAGAGTTCCTTCATCATCCATGCATGGGGATGTGTAGCCATGCATGCACTTGGTTCATAATTATGTATATAGTTTTTAAGTTGAGTTTTACCTTTGAATAAATAAAAACCTGGGATTGAAGAACCGGTTGCATTGACATAACAAAGAATAGTGATCCACTCCCTGCTCCTAGGAATTTTTTTTTGCACATTTATGCTCCCTCTCTTGGCAATTACCCACATGCCACAATTCCTTCCATCCTGTAAGCCTGTTTCATCATAGTTCTAGATATGGTTTGGGGCATAAGAGTGTTTATCATATAGATGGGAGAGGGTGTCATAGAACTTAGACACAATTGCATGGCGTAAATTTAAAGCCCTGTCTCTGTCAAGGCCCTCGGTTATTCGTAACACAAGGTATGGATGCCTTTTTTTAAACCCATTTCACCAATATTTTCCAGGAAACCCATCTTTGAAGGGGTTTGGCCTCCCCTGACAAATTTGAGCTACTATGGATTTGAGTTGTATCAACTCTAACCCATGTCTCAATTGGGCCATCTCCTTACATGAGACAACCACCTCGGCCTCCTTCTCTTCAGGCATAACTATAATAGACCCTCTACGATTCATATGCTTGAGGCCCATTAATCTAATAACGTATGCTTGAGGCTGCAATTGCATGCTTTTTTGCAGATGCATGTATTGAATATATCCTGAACTCTATGTCATCAATTATGCCTAGCATGTCTTCCTTTATCCACCCTCTTATGGCACTGATCTTTTCATTGAGATTGCAACTTGTATTGTGGTTGAGGTTGGCTCTGTGGTAGATGGTGGGACAATAGGATTTTCCACCACATGGGCATTCTCAACATCATTGCTAGGAGCATTGGCAACATTCACATCAACCACCATTTCGTCTTTCGACGAAGTGCATTGCAGTTGGGCACCCTTAGTCCCTCCCCTCCTCCTTTTCCTTATACGATTTACAATTGAAACTCGTGGCATGGATGAAACAACCTATATATTGTTAAAATTTATTTGTGTCAGTGGAAGTTGTTTCAAAAATAGAAACTCAATCTTATTTGAATAAGAATGTTATTTGGATAAGAAATTTAAATATGAAAAGGTTAAGTTGAATAAGAAATTTGAACACCTGCAACCTACATATATTTGAATAAGAAATTTATGTGTTTGCAACCTGCATATATCAATGAATTTTATTTGAATATCTGATTAATGGTTTGGTCTGTGGCAATGGTTCTTTTGAGATTTTATTTCTTGGGATCACATGCTTATGTGTTTTGTTTGTATTCTCTGGTATTTTTTTCTATGTTGTCTTGTTTCTATTTTCTTTTTCATGCGCCTATATATCCCATTTCTGAGCAATGTCTCTTGTTTGGCTAACACCTATGATTGGAATCTATCGCATGGATAGAAGTTTGAACATAGAATAAGGAGTTTCCTTCTAACGAATCAAGAGAAAATGTGTTTTTAGGAAATTATACTTTTCTTGGTCAACTATTCATTATGCATATAAGACATTATGTTATCTATCCTTAAGCGAAAAATCAAAGGTCTTATTGCCACCCATGGGATGGTGTCCTTCAGGTATATCTTTCCCATCTTGCACTGTTTGCATGAGGTCCCATGCCCTGGATTTTTGGGATAGCAGGGGTTTTTTTCTAAGTCCTTCTTTGTACTTTGCTAAATTTGGCTTATGTCTAGGCTAGTTATTTTTGGTTGAATTCTTGTTTCACTACAAGCGATCATGACTCTCTGGGTTAAGACCTTTGATATTGTCAACATCCTCTAATTAATGAAGGTTGTTCTGATGTTTTTTTTTTTTTTGAAAAAAAATCAATGAATGTTATTTAAAATGACAATTTGAATTCCTTCTTGTAGATTCCATGAGTTCATGATGCTTTCCCTACTTGTTGAAGATCTATAAGGGAATTTTTGTAAAACTAAATTGTGGTTTGGGCATGATTAATTTTTTGTCTGCAATTTCATACACAATTGCTTCATATTGTAAATTAATGGAAGATTAAAGAAAAAAGAAAGAAAGATATTGAAGTGTTCAACCCTGATTACACTGTGCACACAGTCTCTGATGGTATGTCTCCAGCGGCAGATGAGTAGAATGAAAGTTTAAAATATAATTCAGTAAGGGTTGAGGTTGTTTTATAGTTTTTTGTTGTTGAAATGATTGGCAGGGAGGATTGTCATGGATTTCCATTTTTCAAATTCAAATTATTTGGATGTGATCCAATGGCTGATAAACTCTTATGGTTGATCCTTGTGCTTTCCTGTGCTTAATTCCTGAATTAAATGGGTTGATTTCATTTATTGCCTTGAGCAGGTTGCATTGATGAACATATATGCAATTATGGCTGACACATACATTCCCTATTCTTGTGTAGGTATTAATGAACCTTGGTCATAGTTGCTCCAGTGTATATCTATTGGGGTTGGTCTGATGTGATAGGTGTATTGTTGGATAGTATGGGATGGAATGTTTGCAAGTTTATTTTGTCTTGTTTTCTAAATCAGACCTGGAGGTAGTTGGGACAAGATGTCTTATCAAATTGTGATACTAAAGGCTAGTGTTTGACAGTTGTAAGCCCAATCAATATATGGGCCCATTTTGGACATAATTTAATAACTTATATAACTTAATATTATCTATTTATGTTTAAATTATGAATGTTTTTGGTCATGTTTTGATGGGTGTGTGAGACCGTACTATAACAACTACTGGTCCCTCCACAACAATCACAACAATCACTGACCATGCATACCATTCGACAATGGTTAAAATTTTAAACCGGATAAAGCCAATCCATCACGGTGAATCACTGACCATGCATACCATTCGACAATGGTTAAAATTTTAAACCGGATAAAGCCAATCCATCACGGTGAAGATTGATTATCCTTATTGTTCTACATGCATTTTACTATGGATATAAATAAATGTTGGATTATGTAAAGGCCAAGCTAGTTGTAGGATACTCTTCCCCTATCAGCAAATGGTAAAAAACCAGTGAGTCTGAGATCATTTCCAATGCTAAGATGAGGTTGTGCCAAGATAGTTTGAAATAAGTGCAAAATCTTTAAAATAGTCCATCTAACTGAAATATTAGACGCAAACTCCTATCAATCTTGGGTTTTGCTGCTATGGGGGACGGTGTTGATGTTGGTGCGGGGGAGGATGAGGTTACCATTTGAGGCATTTGTGGCCCATAGGTTATTGGAGTTTAGCGTGTGGATTTGGCTGCTTCGCTCTGTGCACTGTGATTCATCGGTTGATTGCTTCTCTCCAGTTTGATAACCTGTAATGGCAATGGTAATCAAGGCATCCACGTTTGTAGTGGTAGTTGCATATGTTGCGGTCTTGATGTTCGCTCTCTTTGGCATTGTAAAGGTTGTTGAAGCACCGACTCCCAACCCCGTTGTTGGCACAGGTTCCATGGACTTGGTTCCTTCCGTTGGTGCATTTTCCATGGAAATATTGTGGACCAGGTGGGATAAACTCGTATTCCAGAACCATATTTCATTTCAAAAATCTGGCATGCAACTCCCGTTTGAAATCTTGGGCTCACTATAAAATTTGAAACCCTATGGCATTCAATACATATAGCGGAGCTTGTCTTGTCGACAAGTTGGGTTCACATTTGTGAGTTAGAACCGCCAAGCTATAGGAAAAGGCCGTTCTTATTTTGTAGACTATAGAAAAGTTCGCTGACATGTTAATGATTTACCTTTCGCCCTTTTTATCTAGGCTGCTATATCGATTTGCGTGCTGTGAGAGAGAGAGGGCGAAAGGTAAATGGTTGGCATGTCAACCAGCATTTACTTTTCTATAGTCTACGAAATAGAAATTTCTATCAGAAAATGGGAAAAGCAAGAAAACCCATGATATATATGATCATCATATTATAATAGGAGCATGCCAACCCAGAATGGGGATGAGTCGATATCTACGTCGATGGATATAAATGGAGACAGATGCATTATTATCCTGTCGCTGACAGGTATAATGCAATGGATATTGCATTGCCCCTTAATTAATTTATATTGACTAAACAAATTGAATTATAATATATAAGGTTTATATTGTAAAACAAAAATTATTTATTTATTTTTAATTATATTAAATTTATTTATTTAACATGTGATTGATTAAGTTCATTTATTCTTATTCAGTATTAATTTAATTTGTTTTGTGTTAGTTTCACTTGCGTAAAGCCTCCAACATGTCATGTCAAATTGTTTGAGCCTTTTGCCATATTTATTAGTCTCCACGGATTTCCTTTAAACTATCTTTGAGAATTCGTATAGCACTAGATGAAAACCATCAACATGCACATGTCATGTCTGAACTTAATGTACACACGGTTAAAACTATCCGTATGCGAAAAACATGTCTAAGCTTTGTCTCGAGTATAGATGCTCTTAAATCCACCCCTCCATAATAAATAAAACTTTATATTTCATTAAAATTCAAATAAAATCATTATTATTATTAAACTAAATTTATATTATATTATTAACATTTTTATATTTAAAAAAATAAAAATAATTAACCTAATATGGTATTTTTAGGTATTTATTAAATTAATTTAGGAAAAAAAAATCAAATACAACTCATTAAAAAAACAAAATTGATAGATTGATTATTTCAATGTTTTATTCTGTTGGACACCTAATTCTCAATGGGTTAGTGTAGAAGCCGAATAGACAAAAGGAGTCTAAGAGACCTTGGGATGTGGAACCCAACGGTCACTATATGCACTATAAATGTATATCCTTTGTTAATAAAAATTGATTCTCATGTTTTATCTTTCATATTTGTTGCTGCCATGTGTGTGTTTAACATGGTATCAGAACGGGTGATCGCTGGTCCTGCTCCAATTTGAGCCACTAATTTTGTGGTCATTTTCTGTGAGTTTGTTTCTAAACCTCAGCATTATCTAGACTCTCTGAAATCTGCAACTGTTAGAACGCAAGACCTGAATTGGGCTCTCTGCCCCACTAATTCTTGCTATTAATCATTCACATGTCGTTGCACCTTATTATAGCCTGCCCCAGGCAGTGTCATATACGTTTTGATATTTTCTGCGCTCTCTGTCAAGCCTACGCCCTCTGTCAAGAGACCTGCTGCAAATGTTGTCTCACTGCATCAGTGTCATAGACGTTTTATATTCTTTGGTCCGACCTGCCGGATACAAAACAGAGATTCAATATTGTTCAAGCTAAACTCAAACTTCTGTGAAATGCGATTCAAATGCTCCAATGCTCCATTGAAGCCATCTCATAATCCTGACTGCGTGATAGTTCTACCACTACTCCGTTAGAAACCAGAATGCAACATATATTTAATTGATCATTGCCCCATCCATCGAACGACCTCTCCATCTATACCTCGACCTCTCCATTAATTGAACGTCGTCTGCTGATTTGAACATTGGAGTGTTAACACAGGTCTAGTATTCGAATAGCTGATCTCTAGCGGCAGTCGGAGTCACTTGAAAAGACTCAAATTGTCGTCCTTGATTGGACTTCCTGGCTTCAAATTAACTAGAACGGCTTGTTTCTTTGACGGATTCTTGCATGAAAATTTCAGAATATGATGTCTTAAGCTCGAGAGATTGGACACTGTAATGGCCTTAGGCTCCTTGGGGGAAGCGGCGGCACCTTTGAAGTTTTCTGGCGGAGAATCGGCGTCATGTTACTGCGAAGCCGGTTTGCTGGATTCGTAAAGGAAGAAATGCAGCTGTAAGCGTTCATCTTGGCGATTCACCTGCAAGTATTTGTGAGAGGCGACTTCGACGGGTTTGAGCATAAATCTCACGGGCCGCTGCAACTGGAAAGTAAAGGAAGCGGCGGAGGGAAAGATCTCGGCGTCCGGATGCTCTTTTGCAATGCAAATGGCCTTGCTCGTTATGCTATCATATGCCAAGAAAATGGTTTAGTTGAGCCGGAAATTCTGGTAGATGGGTTTCATGAGTTTGGTGAAATGAAAGTAGTGGGCTTTGATTCTTGATGTATTTTCTCCCGAAGTCTCGTAGAAGAAAAAGAAATTTGAGAGACTGCAAGGCGAAGACGCTGATCAAGATGAGAATCTGGAACACAAACCAACCAATGTGACTCATTCCTGCGTCGGCAACTTTACCAACCCATCATTTTCTGCCCCATAAGGAAGACTCCGGAATGGCAATCTGGACTTTCTTCATTACATTGGTGTTTTGTTATTAATTTCTCTGGTAAGAGTATTATTCTTCACATGAAATTTGGACATATATTCCCATGGTGATTCTGAAGCATGGCAAACATATGAGAATGCGTGTGAAAGTTTGTAAATTACTTGTACCGTAGAGCATCGAATATACACGCCTATTGTCATTTTGTTATAATCGTGTCCATCAACATCCATCCATTCGTACTCCACACGCCGCTTATTAATCCGATGTCAGTTTATTACAATAATGGTTGTACTGTTACTAAAAACATAGCACTTCGAATATTGGATCAATTCCTCAATAGCATCTTCAATGTGGCTCCCAAAAAAAAAACTTTGATGCATGAGTTTCTCAAGTAGGAATGTAGGGAATGTAGGGAATGCTGGGCAACCATGATGACAGTTCGAATGTCCCCAAGCACAGTGTTTTGAATAGCCTTCATAACTTCCTTCCCTGAAGGAATGTTCGGCATTGCGTCAATAAGGAAAGATTCGCACTCTGTTCCCTGCAAGATATGCAGATGCAAAAGATGCATGAATCCAGTTCTTATTTTTTAATGTTTTCAACATGCCAGAGCTCCTGATGATCTCCTCCGCCTGTACGAAAAGCTCTGCGAATTTTCGGCATTCTGAAAAGACTTTAGTTCCAACAATTCTCTTTGCTACCAGTGCTTTTTTAACTGTACTTGCAATAGCTAGAGGTGGAAGACCTACTTCAGCTTTAGAAGGAACTGCTTGAGGTGCATCAATTTCATCGTTGAAAAAAAAAATCAGTTGTTAAAGTTGAACTCCTCCCAACATTGTTTTTGAGTTATTTTGGATATAACTGCAAACAAGTTGTATGATCGTTTGGTTCTTTTTCAGAGACATTGCTGCAATTTTTTGATATTCTATAAGACTTATATTCAAGAGATAGTCTTGATGAGCTAACGAAATTGGGTGCCAGAACTTGGTCTATTGTAGATGCTATTACTGAGATTATATGACTATATCAGGTGTTGAGATATAAAAGTTTTCAATAAGAACCAATCTGCATTATCTAGTTTGTTGACTCCTTGCAAATTTTGAGAAAGAAAGAATTATAGTGTTGAATGAATACTTAAGTTGCTTCCTAGTATGCTTCAAGTCTCTCTTGGCCTAATGTAAAGCAATTCAAGTTGATCCGGTTTCAGCATCTTCGAATTCTACCTGTTGCTTCTTGTTGCACACTGATCATTTGCTGCACATTTATAAGGATATTGTTGTGTACTGTGAGTGGGTATTACTTTTCTGCATTAAATAGTAGTTGTGATCAGTTTTTAAGGTATAAATGGCCAGAATCAATGAAGTATTAAAGTTCCTCAAAACTCTGATATTGTCTACCACTCATGATACTTTAAAAGTCAGCAAAGTTTCTCTCACAGACATTCAGGTCTGTCTACAAAATGTACAAGAGAAAATTGATTTTTTGCAGCTCGAATCACAACTACAGCAAGAAGAATTAAAACAAAGGAGTCATTCTGAAAATGTTTCTGTTCAAAACATTAAGACTGTAACCCATCAGAAGCAAGTCAATAATGTTACAGTTGGTTCAGATTTAGTACCCAATAAAGCAGCAATTGTACATGTAGATGCAGAAACTCAGTCTGTACTTCCCAAGCCCATCATCAGACCTTGGGAACAACTTGTCCACAACAAGCACAGAACTGGTCTTGGATATGACAAGGACTTGTCCTTTCATATTCCAAACTACTCAAAGCCAATTCAATTTCAAACTGCTGGATTTCTTGAGGATGATTCATCTTCATCTGTTCTTCATGACAATTCACCTCCAGCTATTCCAGATTCTGCCCCTCTTCCACAGCAACAACAACAACATCAGATTGTGAAATGCCAACACTGTGACTGAGTTGGCCATTTGAAAGATAACTGTTTTGATCTTCATCCATGTAAGCACTGTCATAAAACCAGTCATTCTTCACACAGATGCTTTAGAAATAAACGTCCTGCAAGAACAAAGATTCATCTTGGATGGATCTCTTCTTGGCAATGGGCATCAACAGCCAAGAAGATATTCCAAACACATGTCAGAACTTGTTCTAGAGTATTGAACAGTCTTGCAGTTGAGTTTTCTCCATCATCTCACCTTGTATCTGACGGGGGGGGAAATGATGGTCATCTACAAGGTTCAAAGCCACATCAAGCGAGCCTGAGCCACAACCTGCCACACCAGTTTCAGAGTTGTAGCCAGAGACAAAGATGCCCATGAACATGCCTTCAGTTGGTAATCTAGGACACTTCCTCTAGCAGAAGACTTCAGCTTCTTGCCAGTTTCGGAAGAATTCCAAAAACAAAATTGAGAACACTTCCTCTAGCAGAAGACTCCAGCTTCTTGCCAGTTTTGGAAGAGTTCCAGGAATTGCATTAAGCATTCCAGAGTTGTTGGTCATCCTTAAACCATCACAGGTTGAGACTTCCCTTTTCAGGTTGAAGTTCTCCCTTTTATGCGGGGTGAGACCTCCCTTTCATGGTTGAAGGTTTCCCTCTTCAAAACAATAGGAGCACTTCTTCTAGCAGAAGACTTCAGCTTCTTTCCAGTTTTGGAAGAGTTCCGGGAACTGCACTAAGCGTTCCAGTGTTGGTGGTCATCCTTAAACCACCGCCCTTTATACCAACATTTCAGAGAGCACATTCAGCCTAGTGCCGCCATGCATTTTTTCACATTTTGTATTACAGCTCTCTTCCTGGACTCATACATAACCCTTCGGACTAAGGGGGGGGATGTTGGACACCTAATCCTCAATGGGTTAGTGTGGAACCGAATAGACAAAAGGAGTCCAAGAGACCTTGGGATGTGGAACCCAACAATCACAATATGTACTATAAATGTATATCTCTTGTTAATAAAAATTGATTATCATGTTTTATCTTTCATATTTGTTGCTACCATGTGTGTGTTTAACATATTCTATATAAGTTTTTATAATGATTTTTTAAAACTAATTTAATATTGGTTAGGCTAGATTTAGCTCAGTTGAGGACCACCGTATTAGATTTACAATCATTTTTTTGAGCCTTATTCAAACAAACTCAAAATCTTGTGATGTTTAATTATTATTAAAGAGACTTTTGTTAATAATGTATAAGACTTATTTTCGGAATAGATTAGAAGATCTAAATCTTCCTTTTCAATAGAGAACTATTACTATAATATTGTAGGATAAAATTATTACAAATTAACTTTTACGTATGTGTTTATGATAATAAACTTTAGGTTTTGCATAAATTTGTATTTTTTCTAACCTCGTTTTGAACATGGTAAGTTTCTTATGTTCTTCAACCATTCATTAATGTTAGCATGAATATATATTTTTATTCTCCTTCCTTATGTCATTGTATTGGGATCTTCTTCTTCTTCTTCTTCTTTTTTTTTAATATTAAATTTATTTATTTAACATGTAATTGGTTTAGCTCATTTTATTCTTATTCGATTATGATGAACAAATTGCAAATGTTTAGTTTTTATAATTTTGTTCGTTAAACATTGGGTCAATTACAAAATATAATAATAGTCATATAGTGATAATGACTTTAATTCAGTCTATTGAATAGTAAGTTAAAATAATAAAATGACTAAATATTTTTCAATGTTATCATTATTATTAGTTGTCACTTAGAGAACATTGTAATCTAAATGTTAATTTGATTAAATATTTTTTAATGTTGTTTTATTCGTTTCTGTTTAGGGAACATTGTAGTCTAATTGATATGGATTTAGTGCCAATTAACAGGTCGTTGAATTGTGGTTGCTATGATGTAAATGGGAATTTGTTTTTATACAAAACATATTTGGCATCATTAGTCCACGAAGAATTAGAAGTGTGATTTTTATTTTATTTTTTTTCATCATCCTTCAAATCTAATAGACATACTAGTCATTGCGAAAATTGTAATTTTAAATTCTAAATATATAAATTTATTTAGCATGGAATTTTTTTTACGACTTTTTTAATATGCAATTTTGATAATAATTTATAATTTACAATTCTGATTACTTTGACTTTTACTAAGGTCATTTATCTATACCTTCTTTGATTCCTTTAACATTAGGATGAAATCTTCCCATAGTTTAACATTTCTTGATCACATACAACCTTATATGCATAAATATATGTCACATATATATTTATTCGTATATGTTTTGCTTCTTCTTACTATATTATTGTCAAAGTATTGACTTCATTTTGAGTATTAAAAACTACATTATGTTACGGTAAGAAACTTAGTGGTTTTATACATTTGCTCAAAAAGAAATATGTAGTAAAATTCTTATGAAAATATGATTGTTTTCAAGGAATACAAGGATATTATACATCAATTTGATTTATAACTAGGTTGCAATCTTAAAATTAAAATATTATTATATTATATTTTATTTTGTATATTAAATAATTTTCTATTTTATTTTTATTTTTATTTTGAATGAACAAAAATATCTTTTTAATTTTTAATGAATAAAAACATCTTTCCACACTATTGTTCACAAAATTACTATAAATAAAAATATTTATTATACTAACTAAATTATTTTTTTCAAAAGCAAATATAGTCTTAACTCAAATTAAAAAGATTATTCTAACAATTATACTATGTATTATTAATTCATACATATCTAAAGTAAGAACAAATTTTCAATATAAGGAATCCAAAACTTACATGCTTAATTGACTTGTCTAAGTAATGACATATATAAATTTTATGAATCAAGAATGTTTATTTTTTTTGTTGGTTTGGCCCACAAGTCTTTGAATCTCATTGTTTACATAGTACTTCATAACAAAGTAATCACCAATTAAACTAGTTTAGAAGATGAAATAAAAATGTATATTTTATTAAAAAATGTTTTTTAACTATATTTAAACTAACTGATAATAACACTTTGTAACTCTTATTCAAATGTAAGAATTAATTCAAACATTTCAAAATTCAATAATTAAACTAAGTGACACTAGCTATGTAACCTTCTTACCATAAAAAGCATTAATATATCAATATAGACATATTGATTGCGATTTATGTTGCCATATATTAGTTGTCCACTGAAATTGGGGAGACGCCCACGGAAAATGTTCAAATCTTTTGCATTTAGCCTATGCCTTGGATATGTACACGTGTCACAATCTTTTGAGATAAGAATCTGGTACATGAGCGCTTTCTCTTTGGGATTCTAAAATTAATGCATTTAGTGAATTCACATTAATTTCAATACATATCATCTTGAGATATGGCTACTTAATTTAAAATGAAAATGCTTAATGATTTCAATATGAAATAAAACAATAATGCATATTTCATGTCCTGGTGGTACAACTGAGAAAAATCATAGCTAGAAAAAAAGATAGGAGTATCCTATACTCAGGTAGAGGAATTTCTTGGGAATTGTAACCGGTTGGAAAACATTCCGATTGAGATGATGGAGAATGGTGAATGGCAGTTGAGTGAAATAGCCACCTCAATGTGCAGAGCAACAAATAACGAGCCTTTAATGCCCTCGATAGCAGAGCTAACCAGCCTGCACCCTATGGCAGCCATTCAACCATACATGAGCATGGTATGCATCAGGAAGCCTCATCTGAGATGTGACGGGTGGTTGTGACTGGCGGAGGGACCAACCATTAATGAGAATCGACGCCTGCTTAATCTCTAAACGACGGCGGCTTACTGCTTACTTTTGAAACTCAATATTCGCGGGCCATCTAAGCGCCCATGGTACACTCATTTGAATTTGGAAACCCTGCCATTCATATTCTAACCCG
The DNA here is from genome assembly GCA_031772625.1 of Pinus tabuliformis. Lineage (NCBI taxonomy): Eukaryota > Viridiplantae > Streptophyta > Pinopsida > Pinales > Pinaceae > Pinus > Pinus tabuliformis. Next base: position 592,241,595 of record CM062804.1, read on the forward strand.
GTTTGAAATTTGAAAATGAATCCGCGCCATTCAAATTGTAACCTGATTTGAAATTTGAAATTGTCCCAGAATGAAGGCCCAGGCCCTCCGCTGCAGCTCCATCTGGCCATACATGTCCAGCAAGAAAACGATGGAGATCAACCCGGAGAACGCCATCAGGGAGGAATTGAGAAAGAGAGTTGAGACTGACAAAAATGATAAATGGATGAAGGATCTGGTGATGTTCTTGTATGAAGCCGCTCTGGTTACCTAGTTGTCCAAGGTGGAGGAGCCAAACACATTCGTTGCCAGAATTCACAGGATGCTCAAACTTGGCCTAAGCATGAGGACGAATCCAACAAACATCAAAGGCTACTACTGATCAACTCCATGAGATAGCCCCTGTGCTCAGCAAAATTTTATGAGGGTTTTCTCTTTTTTTAATTGTTAATTTTAAATACATGGGGATGGATGTTGTGATAAATGTTTTATATTTATTGTTGTATTTTGAATTTAGTTAATGAAAGAAAGCTATTGGCCTGTTATCTTTTTGCAGATATTTTACATATAAATAGTATTATAAGGTGTGTATTTGTAGAAGAATATTTTGTTCCAAATGTATTTTCAAAATGAATGACCATTACCATATCTGTTTAGAAGAATATTTTGTTCCAATACAAAATATTTTGTTCCAAATGTATTTTGGAAATGAAAGCAAGCCCATTAGCATATATGCTTGAAAAATGACATTAATCATCTTTGGCTTTGGCTTTTCAAAATGGGGAAAAATCGTTTTTATGAATATTGGTAATAATCTTTTGATGAAATTATCAATAAATTTAAAATGGTTGATATTTCATATTGGTTTAATTTGGTTGTAGGGTGCAAGACAGAATAATCATACTAATCATACTCGTTAACTTTTTCCTTCTCTCCTTTTATGATTGGTCTGATGGTCATAATGAATATTTTTTTTTTTGTTGGATACACACATTGTAACTAGCAGTGAGACGAACCATTTTCAGTCAAGGAAGAACAATACATGTAACTGGAAGCATTGTCACTATTAAATTCTCACAAAGTATGAAAATTTTAGCTGCAGATTTTTTTTGTATAAGGTAAGAAAATTAGAGTATTGGAGGGAAGGAATTCACAATTAATCACCAAAATTCTAGCAGCGGACTTTTTTATAAGGTAGGAAAATTAGAGTATTCGATGGAAGGAATTCACAATTAATTATCCAGTTTCAATCTTTCTCTTCATGAATTTTTTTTTATCTTTAGTAGAAAATTTGTTAATAGCATGATCATAACAAAAAGATCTTTAAAACTATTTATTCTTGTTTGCAGTTTTAGGACCAAAAAAGGTATTGAGTAAAGAGAAATTAAACAATTCTTTATTTTTGTTTGCAGTTTTAGGATTAAAAAAAAGTATTGAGTAAAGAGAAATTAAACAATTCTTTCTTTGCATAGAAAGTTAAATAATTTGTTTTTAGTAAAATAAATATTTATCTTTTTGAAATTATTTTTAATAAAAATAATTTACTTTGAACAAAATAAATATAATTAAATTCCAGCCAAAAAAACATATTAAAAAGGAAAATTTATATATTTCAGATTTTCAAAAAACAATTGTATTGTTATTTATTCTACATTATAATTAAATTCCAGCTAAAAATATATATATTAAAAAGGAAAATTTATATATTTCAGATTTTCAAAAAACAATTTTATTGCTGCTAATTCTACATTCTGATCAGTATGAGGGAGATATGTAATTCCTTCAGTGCTCAATTTTAAATTGACAAATGTTCATTTAATATAAAAGTAAGTAATTTTTTAAATGTAAAACATTATGAAGGAGATTTAAAAAAATTTCACTCACTTATAAATAAAACATTTCAATGTCCATCATAATAAAATATTTTATTACTCAAACAAAAAAATTGAAAATACAAAAATCTAGTTAATACCTAATAAAAGTAATAAGAAGACGTCTAGTTCATTCAATTCTTAACATAAAATTAACCAGTCATTTTAAAATATGAATAATAATCAAATTCAATATTGCTCATTCTTTTGTCAATTTTGTCTAAAACTTAGTAAATATTTGTTGGGATTGCAAAATAAATATGTTGAAATGATATATGTAATGCTTCTAATTAGATGTGTCAGGCTTAATTATGTACCAAGAAATGGTCATTTTAGGTTTCATAAAGATTAGATTTGTAATGGCTATTTTTTTAATGTAATTGTTAAATTAAAAGATTGACCATAAATAAATTAGTTGTTAATACCATTCAATCTCCAATTTAACTTTTATTTTTCCTATACCATTTATGGATTGTAAAACACTCGACTTGACATTATAGGTATAAAGGGAATCCATGACACTAAGGTAGTTATTCTTGAATTTTTATTGTCAAGATAAACATCCTTTGGTTTTAGAGAATATATAAATAACATCCTTATTAGTGAAGACACTTCTTCTTAAATGTATATGGTCAATATAACCATCCTAATTGTAGAAAATATAACCTTGTTTTGAGCAAAGATCATGTGTCCTTTAGGGGAGTAGATTTTGTTGTTATATTGCACTTCAATGGAATCTTTATTCCCTAGGGGAGTCCCTTTCTAGTGGATCTCTTTTAGGAAAGTGCACTTGAACTTGTTCTAAACAAAATTGCAATACTCATGGGCATCATGTAAATTCAAAAATAAATGTCAAATGGTCTCTTGTTGGTCACAAGAAAGATATGCATCTTCTATGAAACTTGTGGAGAGTAAATGTTAATCTAATAAAATACATTCACATTAAATTAGGGTTTTTAATATCATAGAAAGAAAATTTTATTATCCATTTTCTTCTAGGGTCAATAAGGTCTCATTGCTTTTCCTAAAATGAGAAAGGGGCTATAGGGGATTGATATAAGAACTTGGGCCTATAAATACAAATAGGTTTATCATATCTCCATAACCCATCTCTCAAGGTCCCCTCAGACTTTGTGTATTAAACTTGAAAATGCCCTCTTCTATAATTACCTTTTGAACTCATATTTGTATTACATTGTTTTTGTTGTCTCTTATGCCATTTCATATATTGTGTTGGCATGATGCAAGTTAATGTTTCCCTCTCATAATACTTTAGTTGCAATGAAAATTTGGAAAACAACAATTTATTGGCTAGGAGTTATTATATGTACATGTACCACTTTTTTTCTCTTTTTTAGTTACGATAATGAGAATATTTGTATTAATTGAAAAATATGGGCCCAAAATCCTAAACCAAAATTATCCTCCGAAGAGTAATACAACAAATACTAAGAAGACACGGGTCTTTGCAGGTGGATACCTTCTAATAGAGCCCCAAAATTAAACAAAATTTGCACTACATATAGCCCATTTTAGAATTGTAGAAAATTCTTGTGTGTTATAGCCCCTCTAGTTTTAGTTTGTTTTACACATCATTGTTTAATGCCTGACCCCATGGTTCATTCGCACATTAAAACACGAATATAAAATTATTGTAGAAATTCCCACTGTAGATCACCTGGTAATGCAATGTACTATAGAAAAACACTTGAACTACTTCTACAAACAATTTAGCGGAAGCTTAATCGAACATGAGCAACATCAATAAGAACACATATAAGAAGGAATCAATCACACATAACACAAAAGAATTTACCCGGGGAAAGCACCAGCCTAAAACCCCATCTTTGTATTGTCATACAAATGGAAATATAACCAGTATTACAAAAAGAATCAGCTCAAAAGCTATCTTGCTCTCTCTGCAATACCTCTGCTGCTCATAGACATTCAAAGGCCTCTATGCAACCTCTGGTCTGCCCTCCAAGCCTCCTATTTCTTTGCACAATTTTGATTGGTGTCCAATGCAGTGACTTGTGTGAATTGGCCTCTTCACACACTGACTAACCTCTGATCCAACTAAGCAGTCCTGAAGGAGATAAATCATCATCATGGATGAGCTTCCTATATAAGAAAAATATTCATCCAACTGATAGTACATTGTCCCTTCTCTGATCTCAACTGGGTCTCTGTCTGAACTGACATGCATGAGTTATCCATGAGTGAATCTTCAGTTATCTGAATTACAATAGTTACATGCATGCAAGCATTAACTAACTAAACTCTCATTAGTTTAACAAACTGTTAAATTAATCTATCTGGACTTGACTAGTTAAACTAAGTTAACTAATTACAACTCAATATTAAAACTCATCCTTATCTCTTTAACTGATGGATAAATTCCTGAATTAATAGATAAATTGTTGCATGTCCTCACATAGACTTCAATTTTGTTTTTCCTTAACTAATTAACTCAAGATGAATTAATTAATTAATTTACAAACTGTTGTTAATATCAATTTCGAATTTTACTTCCTATTTTTAGTCCAGGGATTGACTAAAATAGGAATCCATCTTGAACTGCTAAAAATAGAAGTTCTATTTTTAGCACTTCCATTTTTCATTACCTGTTGCCCAATCCAGCACTAGTACGCAAACTGCTATTTTTAGCAGTGCTATTTTTAGCACTTCTATTTTTAGCAATTTCTTGTTGCCATTTTCAACACTCCCTCTCAACAAGAAATGCTTCCTCTCGAACCCGATCTTGTGCCTCCGGAATGTTCTGCATGCAACACTTCTACTAAGTGTGGTTGCTCTAGCAACTCTCAGAACAAAAAAACTCCCAACTGACCTCTCTGTTGGGCTAGAAACATACTCTGATGCTGAAGCTCTACCTGCTGCTGACAAGTGCTCCCTCTCTGACCTCTGCGCTACTGCAACATCTCCATGCATCTCGCACCGTTGCACACCTCTCTGTGCCAACCTGCATTGGTGCAACACACTTGTGCCTCTCGCATTGCTGCAGCCTGCTAGCTCTGTGTTGTCTTGGGATTCCTGCACTGTAGCTCTACCTGCTGCTCCATCCGCATCTATCTCTACCCAATCAGTCAGTCCTGCTACTCCTCATCGGGGGTCCCGTAGCAAAGTTGAATCAAAGAGGTTGGGTACCTCAAGGATCCTGCCCTCATTCCAGCCTTCTTAGGACTGTCACTCCACATCGCCCCAGCTCCTACCTGGAGGTATGGATGCATGTGATCGCTCTGCCCACTGGCTCGGAATTTCCCCCTACTGGAGGTCTCTGCATGAGTAGATGTCTCTACTCGATCTCCTCTCATCTTCCCCTGTTGTGGCTACTCCACAACCTCCTAAAGCTGCTGCGCCAATCGTGGCTCCTCCACAATCATCTGAGACTTCTTCTGGCGCTGCATGTTGAGAGGTAATATACTCTCCCTCTCAACCACCAAGTCTCTATCATTTGCCTTGCTGCTCAAGGCTTTGCATGCATCTTGAACCTCAAGAGCATACAGGTTCTTGACCCGTGAACCAATCTGCTTCACCTGTCTAGTGATGATGTGTCTAAGGAAAACCTTTCCCTTACTGAAGACTACATCATAGCCTCTGTCTTCCAGCATCGCGATCGACACCAAGTTTCTCTTCAGTGCTGGTACATACTTGACATCGATCAAGGTAAGGCGAGCTCCATGCTCTCTCTGAAAAATAACCGTGCCTACACCTGAGACACTATACTTTTCATCATTACCCATCGCTATGAGTATCTGGAGATCTTTCTCCTCCAAAGTATTGAACAAACTCTTGTTGCCGATCATGTGGAAAGAAGCTCCACTATCAAGAAACCAACCACTTCCCACCATGGATGAAACCATGCATGCGAAGAGTGTGAAATCCAACTCGAACTGTGAAGCAAGTGCCTCACCTTCAGATCCTTCCCCAGATCCCTTCTTGGATTTCCTCAATGGACAATTTGTAGCAAAATGGCACACCTCATGACAACGAAAGCATCGCACTTTCGATTTGTCAAGCTTCTTTCCACCATGGGAAGAACTGGATTCGGAATGAGAAACCTTCTCCTTCCCCTTCTTCGCCTTACTCGCTAAGGCACAATTTTCTTCACCCTCCATGGATGAAGAACCATCTCTGGTGCTTCTTTTTATCTCTTCCTGCATCGAATCCGACCAAAGTTGTTCCCAATTTGGCGGTTTCTCTCTTCTATTAATCGAGTCCTGGTAGCTATGCCAGCTCGTAGGAAGACTGAGGAGTGCAAGACTCACCATGTCAACATCAGCTCTCGCGATCCCTACACTTCCAATCTCATCCCTACATGTGGTGAGCTTGTTCAGATATGTAGAGATCGTGTCGCCCTTTTCACACTTGATCTTTCGAAGTTTGTCCTTCAGTGCCAGCTTCCTCTGATCACTGCTATTATGATAAATATCTTTCAATGTTTTCCACATCGAAAACGGTCTCTCCTTCCCATGGAGACTCGAGACTATGTGATCTCGAACTCCTTCCAGAAGGATTCTCCTTGATCTAGCCACACACTTTTTCCATTCCGTCAGTTGAGTAGCATCAATCATCTTCTGGACTTCTTGATCAATAAAGTCCTTTAGACCGTTATCTTCTAATACTGCCTCCATGTGATCCTTCCAGTCTATATAATTCGAACTGTCATCAAGGGCATATTCGAGTCTCAAACCAATGAATGTCATCGATGAAATAGATGTGATAAGAACTCAATTCAATATTCAGAAATCACAAACTTCAACTTCTACCTTCTTGTATATCGTTCTTCCTTGATCACCTGTGCTCTAATACCATGTAGAAATTCCCAATGTAGATCACTTGGTAATGTAATGTACTAAAGAAAAACACTTGATCTACTTCTACAAACAATTTAGCAGAAGCTTAATCGAACATGATCAACATCAATAAGAACACATATAAGAAGGAATCGATCACACATAACGCATAAGAAATTACCCAGGGAAAGCACCAGCCTAAAACCCCATCTCTGTATTATCATACAAGTGGAAATATAACCAGTGTTACAAAAATAATCAGCTCAAAATCTATCCTGCTCTCTCTGCACTACCTCTACTGCTCATAGACAGTCAAAGGACTCTATCCAACCTCTGGTCTGCCCTCCAAGCCTTCTATTTCTTTGCGCAATTTTGATTGGGGTCCAGTGCAACCACTTGTGTGAATTGGCCTCTTCACACACTCACTAACCTCTGATCCAACTATGCAGTCCTGAAGGAGATAAATCCTCATCATGGATGAGCTTCCTATATAAGAAAAATATTCATCCAACTGATAGTACATTGTCCCTTCTCTGATCTCAACTGGGTCTCTGTCTGAACTGACATGCATGAGTTATCCATGAGTGAATCTTTAGTTATCTGAATTATAGTAGTTACATGCATGCAAGCATTAACTAACTGAACTCTCATTAATTTAACAAACTGTTAAATTAATCTAACTGGACTTGACTAGTTAAACTAAGTCAACTAATTACAACTCAATATTACAACTCATCCTTATCTCTTTAACTGATGGATAAATTCTTGAATTAATAGATAAACTGTTGCATGTCCTCACATAGACTTCAAGTTTGTTTTTCCTTAACTAATTAACTCAAGATGAAGTAATTAATTAATTTACAAACTGCTGTTAATATCAAATTCGAATTTTACTTCCTATTTTTAGTTCAGGGACTGACTAAATAAGAATCCATCCTGAATTGCTAAAAATAGAAGTTCTATATTTAGCACTTCCATTTTTCATTCCCTGTTACTCAATCCAGCACTGGTACCCAAACTGCTATTTTTAGAAATTCCTTGTTGCCATTTTCAACAATTACAACTAAAACATTGCTAGGCTATCACTACTCTTTTGCTCCTTCACCACCAATTCTTTCTTCTACTACGTCGTATACCCTTCAGGAGTTGTACCTATAAACAAGAATTAGATTATATCTGCAAAATGTTCATCTGCAACGCGCACAACAAAGAGTTGCGCATTAGACAATCCTTCATCAAGACTTGTCGGTTCTTCGCCATTCTCAATCTGTGAAAGGTGATCCGATCCAACATTTAATCTCCCTGGCTTCAAAACTACCTCAAAGTCATACTCCTGAAATAACAATAACCACCTACAAATCCCCCCCCCCCTCAACATAGGCTTGTTGACTAGGTACTTCAAGGTGGAATGGTTTGTGTACATTTTGAAGTGCGCACCCGACAAATAATGCTTAAACTTCTCGAGCACGTATACCATCGCCAACCCTTCGCACTCCATGGTTGAATAATTCTTTTGTGCCTTAGACAACTTTCTGCTCGCAAATGCAATCGGATGGTCAATGTCTCTTGTACATGGTTGGGTTAACACTGCTCTTAATGTTATGGAGGACGCATATAGAGCTCTTCTAGCTCCTCCCCCTTATCCTCTTCCTCGTCCCTGGAATCCTCTGCGTGTTGCAGTTGCGCCTTGATCCTGCTGAGGACATGTCTCAGCATGTACTCTATATGTCAGAGTTTTGTCCATCATTAACTCATAGCTTCGACAATTGCGCTCATCACGGCCTACAGACTTACAGAAATTGTAGAACAATTGTTGGGGAGTCTGTACAAACTTTTGTAACAAATGGCAATTGTTTGTTGAATGTTTTCCTGTTATTTGGCAGATAGTGCACCATGGCACTACACTGGTACTTGATCTAGCGGTATTTTTCGGCTTCAGGGGGGATAGGACCTCCCCCAATTAGATAGTTTTGATACATCAGGAAATGATCCTTGTCATGACCATGCCCCTTGCACTTTAAGCACCATACTTTCAAACAAGTCTCATTTTGGACCTCTTTCCCCTTTTTGAGATCCCGCAACTCCATATGCAGGCTAGCCAACTGCGACTGAATCTACTGCACTCACAGATTCGTATCCTGAATAGGCGAAGCCTCCAACTTCATAGAAATTTCCAATGCTTCAGCCTGTGATCCAACCTTTTGTTTGACAATGGTAATCTCAAATGAGGTAACAATGAAGCAATATACCAATCCTTATGTTGTTCATCCGAGATCTATAGATTAGCCTGTTGTAGCAAACATTTCAACCTTTGATCAAAATCCCATGCAGATTCGTTCACCTTCTTCTTAATTTTTTTGACCTCAGTCACAGACTGGGCTTGAGACTTAGGCTTTCTAAATTCATTATCCAATGCATCTTTTGTGTCTTTCAACGACGCAACCGAATGAGTCATAATGTACTTAATATAGCAACTCAACACCCTGTCTTGCAATGTTGTGACCAGTTGCGCTTTCTTCAGATCGTCATCCGTTATTTGTTGTGACTTCCACACATCATCTGCTTGGACCCAGGTTTAGAGTTAGTTGTGCTAACCAACAAAACCCTACACTACCGGCCCTTTCAGCAACAACCCGCATAGCGCAGACTGCAGTCTCACCTGAGGCAGTATTGGGGGATGTTAGAACCATGTTTCTGCATCCAAAGGACTATGTGATGTGTTTCTGTCAATCTTAGGGCTTTATCTTGACCTTCGCGAACCCTAACCCTTAAAACCCGAAAATTACAACAACTAATAGTTAATAGTTCTATGCCCTTCGCCGATTATGATAAACATTCATAACATCATAAAACTAAAGAGATCTACTTCTTCGCGAATATATTAAGTACTTTTCCTCATTAACTGCATTCAACAAATAAAAAATACAGTAAATTCGGAGATAACAAAGATACGTAGATAATTCTTCAAAAAATTGGCCTTAAAACTGCAAACAAGGATAAATAGTTTTAAAGATCTTTTTGTTATGATCACGCTATTAACAAATTTTCTACAAAAGGCCAAGAAAATTTTCATGAAGAAAGAGATTGACACTAGTAATTAATTGTGAATTCCTTCAATCCAATACTCTAATTTTCTTACCTTATAAAAAAATTCTGATTCGAATTCTCCTACCTTATAAAAAAATTCAGCTGCTAGAATTTTCATGATTAATTGTGAATTCCTTCCATCCAATACTCTGATTTTCTTACTTTATACCAAAAAAATCTGCAGCTAAAATTTTCATACTTTGTGCGAATTTAATAGTGACAATGCTTCCATTTACATGCATTGCTCTTCCTTGACTGAAAATGGTTTGTCTCGCTGCTAGTTACAATGTGTGTATCCAACAAAAAAATTAATATTCATTATGACCATCAGATTAATCACAAAATAAGAGAAGGAAAAAGTTAACGACTATGATTATTCTCTCTTGCACCCTGCCACTAAATTAAACCAATATGAAATATCAACCATTTTAAATTTATTGATAATTTCGTCAAAAGATTATTACCAATATTCATAAAAACGATTTTTCCCTATTTTGAAAAGCCAAAGCCAAAGATGATTAATGTCATTTTCAAGCAGATATGGTAATGGGCATTCATTTCCAAAATACATTTGGAACAAAATATTCTTCTAAACAGATATGGTAATGGGCATTCATTTTGAAAATACATTTGGAACAAAATATTCTTCTAAAATACACACCCTATAATACTATTTACATTTAAAATATCTGCAAAAAGATAGCATAGCCACTGTTAAAATATATGCAAAAAGATGGCATAGCAGGCCAGTGGCTTTCTTTCATTAACTAAATTCAAAATACAACAATAAATATAAAACATTTATCACAACATCCATTCCCATGTATTTAAAATTAACAACTAAAAAAAGAGAAAACCCTCATAAAATTTCGCTGAGCACAGGGGCTATCTCATGGAGTCGATCAGTAGTAGCCTTTGATGTTTGTTGGATTTGTCTTCGATGCTTAGGCCAAGTTTGAGCATCCTGTGAATTCTGGCAACGAATGTGTTTGGCTCCTCCACCTTGGACACTAGGTAACCAGAGCGGCTTCATACAAGAACATCACAAGATCCTTCATCCATTTATCATTTTTGTCAGTCTCGACTCTCTTTCTCAATTCCTCCCTGGTGGCGTTCTATGGGTTGATCTGCATCGTTTTTTCGCTGGACATGTATGGCCAGATGGAGCTGCAGTGGAGGGCCTGGGCCTTCATTCTGGGACAATTTCAAATTTCAAATCAGGTTACAATTTGAATGGCGCGGATTCATTTTCAAATTTCAAACCGGGTTAGAATATGAATGGCAGGGTTTCCAAATTCAAATGAGTGTACCATGGGCGCTTAGATGGCCCTCGAGTCGAATATTGAGTTTCAAAAGTAAGCAGTAAGCGGCCGTCGTTTAGAGATTAAGCAGGCGCCGATTCTCATTAATGGTTGGTCCCTCCGCCAGTCACAACAACCCGTCACATCATCATGTATGGTTGAATGGCTACCATAGGGTGCATTAAATGTCCTATGGCAGGTTGGTCAGGTTGGTTAGCTCTTGCCAGTGGGTATTTGCTTGCAAATTTTGAATTATAGAATGGCCCTCATACGAATTCGAATTTTCAATTTCTGAACCCCTGTGTCGTATTTTGTTTCATTACAAATTTGAAGCAGAAAGCTAGGGGCTCTGGGAAAAGAAGAAGCGGTTACATTTGGGCTCGCAGGTTTCGGCAATTGAGCAATTACTGACTGAATACTGAGTGCTGCTCGAGCCTCTTTATCTGCATCTGAAGCAAGGTGTGTGTCATCTTCCTATTCTCATCTTCAATTCGCAGGTGGATTGGGTTTTAAATTTCCTGCTAAACTTATGCAAACTGCAATGTAATGTCATGTGAACAGGAAGCAAAAACGAATCGCTCTTTAACTATGTTTGGGTGGGCGTTCACCATTACAACTACGCAATGGCTTGCTTCTAAACAAAGCACCTTGGGTCAATGGAGCCATGCAGAGACGTGGCTGAGGCGGAAGAGATCGGCTGCCCAAAGCCTTTCGGGAAGGGGCAATGTGAGATAAAGATTTGGAGGTTGAAGGCTGTCTCTGTTTTTGGGTAGAGAGCAAATTTTGTATTAAGCATTAGGTTTCCGTTGTTGTAGATTTATGTTCTGTAAACTGCAGATCTATTCCTACAGCGACCTCTCTAACGAGGTTTGCACATGATCAGCAGGGTTGAAACGATGTCGCAGTCTCGTTTATGGTCGTGCTTTTTTAATGTGTAGCTGCATGGCCTCATTATCTTACATGTAACTTTGTGCAAAATTCTTCTGTACTTTTTCAAAAATTTTGAATATTATCACGTCAAAGATCAAGTAACTACTATTGTGAAGATCTGTGTACCTTCTTGCGTCCCTATTTGTATTTTTGGATTATGATGATTGAATTCATTATCACATGAGACACATCTAAATTTTTGTGCATCTACCCGGAAGTAAAAGTAATATACGGTCCCGCCCAGCCAAGTTGTATATATATTTTACTGGCAGGATTGCGAAACTTTGCTTTGATTTTTTCTGAAAACTTTCCCAGAATTCTTAATGTAATGAGGTCGTCAACCTTGTCCGTGGGGCGATAGCATTATATTGATATTAGATTAGTTTATGTGCCGCAAAAATATTTTATGAAAGATGGGAGAGAATATTATGTCCAGTCGAGTTTGCATATTATGAGTCTGACGCCCTTCCATAGCAAAATTTCAAATGCTACATAGTACCATATATAATTACATTACCAACCTTGGCTTTCTTTTCCCTCAGTGGGACTATAATATTTAACCGGCATTCGAAAAGCTATTAATAGAAGTTCAAAAAGTTGCAAACTAAAATGCTTTTGATCCCTATGTATAGTTTTTAAAAGTTAAATTTTAAAGATAATCAAGGAATTATGTTGGAGATTGACCTGTAATTTGTATATTTTTTAATTGGGTGATAATGTTGTGTAAGATTGTAAATTCTTTAAATGTTTACCGTTCTATTTCCGTTGTTTAAAAATGTTTTTGAATGTTTAAATAAATTTGAGTTTTGGAAATTTTGTGTACATTTAAATTTTACAAATTTCATAATTCAAACTTACAATAGTTAGATTACATTTAGTTGAAAGAAGGGTTATTTAATACTATCTCCATCCAAAAAAAGCTCATGGTTACAAAGGGATTCAAACTCACAATAGTTAGATTACATTTAGTTGAAAGAAGGGTTATTTAATACTATCTCCATCCAAAAAAGCTCATGGTTACAAAGGGTTTCATTTGCTTTAGTTGTATTTCATGTCCTATTTTTAGATAATTTTATTTGGTATCTTTAATTGTAATAATAAAAAATTATTTTTAATATATAAAATTAAAATTAATTTATTATGATTACAATTAAAGATACCAAATAAAATTATCTAAAATATAGGATATGAAATACAACTAAAGCAAATGAAACCCTTTGTAAAGATGAGCTATTTTTTGGTGGAGATGGTATCAAAGAACCCTTCTTCATATATATATATCTAATTTTTTTAAGTTAATTATAATTTCAAAATAATTTTACTCATATCAATTAGGAGTAAAATATATAATTTTTTAAAAATAATTATAATTTCAAAATAATTCCCAATATATGCCACTCATGTCTATTATTGCCTTATTATTGACCAAAAAATATCCCTAATAAAATTGTATTATTATAAAACAGTGACATAAGATGCCAAGGTTGAATATGTAGAAAATTTTGAAACAATCCATCACCTGGTACACAATTGCAATTTTATTATTATAATATGAATAATCATTATCATTTAATTTAAAATTATAATTTAATAAATCATTAAATTAATATCTTAAAAAAAGGTTAATAAAACTAAGAACTTAAATTTATAAACATGTAGACTGGAATTGTAATTAGGCCCTGAATGGAAATGTCTACAAACATGTATTGAAAGTTGAGATGTTGGTGAGTAACACAATTTTGGGTGAAAATGTACTTCCTAATGCTACTAATCCCACTACAGAAAGGCTTGGAATTTTATTTGATTTGAATGAAATACCTATATTGTGCCCAAAAATCCAAATAGATCTTCTGCCATGCTTTGATTCTCCTCCCAATCTGAATTATCATAATGAAACAAACACTGATGATTTCGTGAATTTCTCATATAATGTGGAATCAACCAATGTATGACCAAATAGTTCATTCTCTAAAGATGATGAGATGAAACATGTTAACCCATCAACTTATGAGAAATTGAGATCCATGATACCTACAAATTTGGAACAGGCATATGCATTGAACAACTTGTCAAACAGAGCATGTCAAGAATATAACGTAATGTTTTTCAATACTATAACTCCATCGAAGATCACTACCAAGAGAAAACATAGTTTCATGACCCTAGTCAATAAGAAAGGACATTGTGGTCGTAATTCAAAACCAGGGAAAGATAAACTACAATTTAAAAGGGTTGGATGAGTTCGTGCAAAAAAAAAGGAGGCATGGATGAATAATTGGAGTTATCTTCTCAAAAGCAAAGAAATGTGGACCACATGCTTGAGTTAGTGCAACATTCTATTATACACAAAATTGGTATTGGAATTTTATACTATGCATTGTTTTACGTGAAATATGATATGTTATCATTTTCAATGCATTTTCATAACTATATGAACTTTTTTATTGTTACAGTCAAGGGGTCCACATCTCATAACGTTCCAACTTGTCGACTTCAATTATTTGATGACCTTATTACTGAAAAAACTCTAGCATTGGGAACATTGCTCCATCCAGTAGCATCCCAATTTCCTCCTTGAGGTTTCTTTCCCCTATTGTACAACTAATGGGGATGTATCGCCATCCAAATCCACCACCTTTTTCCTTCATAAATAATTCCATGCTTATAACCACCTCCCCAAAACCTTCGTAATGTCCACCCCTACCTTTTAGTCATCCACCCCTCTCATTGTATCAATCATTGACCCTTAACATTCCAATTCCCCCCCAAGGGTGATCCCCTGCCCTAGGGTATTCCCAATGGGGGGTGTATCACCTCCCAGACCCACTATATTTTTCCTATTTCACTTCCAACATGCCTTTATCCATCACCATTGAACCATGCCTATATCCATCACCAAGTGCACCACCATCTACCTAGGAAGGGAAGTCTTCTCCATTGCCTTAGATCTTCACAGTGAGAATGAGTAGTTGATCAAAATCTTATCATGAATTAATGAAATTGATTCTATGCATTTTGTTTTTTACAACTAATTGATTATTGTAATTTTTGTAGCAACATCAATTTGGAAATGCACTTGGGAGTGTCAAGAGTTGTGAGGGTGACTTATAGATCCATTTTCTAGATCAGTCATGATGCCATTTTTCCATTATGTCATTTATATGCATGAGCTTCCATTATCTATGTTGGGAATGAAGTTCCATTTTGTAAAAAATAAAAATGTATAGCTGGACCAATTTTGAATACAAATATATGAATTTGGACTTGTGTATATGACAAAGTCTTCATTGACTTTTAAATTCATGATGTGGATTTGATTTTATATTCTATCAATGTTAAATTACTTTTCATGAATGTAGTTACAATGTTTTTTTTTAAAGAAATTTTCATGTTTGCAAGTTAAGTTACTTTTATATTTATATCTTACTCATGTTTCATGCATGGACGAACATATCATTACCATGTAACTTTGCTTATTTATAATAATAGATGTATCATATACATGAAGAGGGAATATATATATATATATATATATATATATATATATATATATATATCCATGATAAGGAGATACTAGCAATCCAAGCCATTCAAAAATAGATCCATGTTAAGAAGGATTCAACATAGATCCATGCTAAGCTTAGGAAAATCAAGGCTTCTTTCTTAAAATTGTAAATATCAGACTCGAAATGTAGGATATTGCAAAAATGTAACACAATTCAACCCCAGAAAACAACTCAAGCAATATCAAACTCATAGAAAACAACCCAAGCAATATCAAACCCAAAAAATTGTTAATGCTAGACGTTGAGACATATCCATCTTATTTACCATATAGATAATTTGTTTGTGATAAGCATTACCCATCTTCAAGGATCCAAGCACATATCCATCTTAACATAGGATTTATCTATCTTGATTCGTAATCTCGGTTTTATCTTTCTCAATGCTTGACCTTCAACTAGTTCATGTAGAGACAGATGGGTATCAAAATCTTTGAAGGTAACATTCTCAATGTTTCTCTATCTTGATTCTTAACCTTGAATCATTAACACAGGCACATGATAGGTATCAAATTCCTAAAACTAACATTCAAAAAAAAATTATGTGCTAAAACATGGCAAAAAAAAATATTTTTTGATAAGGAGCATACAAATTGCTAGAATTTGCTAGGACAGGGGGGAATCCACAAATGTAGTGCCCCCATTACTAAAATAATAAGGTAGGATAAAATTAGTTGCGGGGTAATTATATTCCTTGTCCCAACCTTCCCTTCTAAGCATATATGCATGTTAGTGCAGATAATAACATGAATAATTCCCTGCCCCAGCCTGCCCTTCCAAGCCTCCACGTGCATGTGAGTGTCAATAATAACATGAATAGGCCTATATATCTTAATTCTTAACTCTAAATATTTTAACGAAGACATAGACATGGGTATAAAATTCTTGAAGGTAACATGGCAAAACTATGTCCTAGGAGGAACTTGATAAGGAGCATAAAACTTGTTGCTGCAAGGAAATTGATAGGCCTATGGGAGTCTATAAAGGTAGTGTGTCCATAGAGGGAGTGGAATACCTACTAACATAATAGGATTATTTATGGTGTAATTGTGTTTAAAGGCTCAACCTAGCCTTCCCCTCCAGGGCTCTATGTGCATGTATCTCTAAAAATATGCACAATAACCATGGAATACATCTATCTATCTTGACTCTCAACCTTGAATTTGTCAGAACAAACACAAAGATGAGTATCAGACTCTTGAAGCTAACAATCTCAAATTTTTTGCAATTTTAAAACCGCAACAATCTCTTGAAGCTAAAAGTCTCTCCTTAAGGTCTTATAGCATTCCAACAAACTCCCTAGAAAGCTGGTGGCCTTTGTTGTAAATGTATACTTCATTGAGTGCTTACAAGATCTTATAATTATCACTAGGCACCATTTCAGGCCATCAACTCTGATGTATGCTTACATAATTTGTTGAGGAGCCTATGGGTTCTGTTAGTATTGATAAGTCTTTCAACTTTACTATGAAATATATTTTGCAAGTTGAGGGCTCCATTGTGGACCTATTTTTTTCTTTTTTTGGCTTTTTGATGTCCCTAAGGGCTAGCAAACTCTATTATGGAATTCTTATTTTTACCGCCAACAAATAGACTTTCAAGTTTCAAAGCTTGTTTTACTGTTGCATCTATGTTTCCTGTGTGCTAGTTGATCCATAATAGAATTTGCAGAGCAGTAAAACTACCTCATCTCTAATACAAATGGGAAGAGAATCTAATCCAAATGATGTGTTAGGATCAATTAAAAAGAAAAATGTTTTGACCTTTCTGGAACAAGTAGATTTAGGATCAAGTAGAGTTGAGTTCTGGAACAATTTGATGGAGCATTCTTTTATGAAAGTGGATAACCTAATCCTAGGAGGGGACCTCAATTTTTCCATAGGAATTTCAAAGATTTTGGGAGAACATGCCCATGTGGACTCCCTCTTTGACTTCTTCTCTCATATGATTGAGAAATATAATTTGGTTGATATTGACATGGCCAAAATTCTTCCCACATGGAGGAATCAGAGAACTGGAGAGGCTATGATTGATTGTAGAATTGATAATTTTTGGGTTAAGTATTCTCTGACACAATCCATTTCCTTATTTAGACAATGCGTAGGCTCAGGCGGCATATCGTATTACTATCCCATCTTCCTAAAAATGTCTAGAAATATTAACAAACCCATGGCCACCTTTAAGTTTAACGTGATATCGCTGTAGAAGGAGGAATTTTGAACCTCGTTTGGGATACATGGTGACCATGCATTATTGGGGATGATCTTTCTGTAGCGAGACAATTTGCATATAACCTTCATAGACTTAAGAGACTGACTATCGAGTGGGCTAAGCGTAAGAAGAAGAAGGACGAGTAGACCCTGAATCATATTGAATCTGAATTGGAGCTCTTAGAATGACCTGGTGGTGGGGGATATGATTATGTTGTTGCCAAAATTGGGGGTATTCATTTGGAAGTAGAGAAAAGAAAATTGTTAAAATATAGAGAGGAAACATGGAGACTTAGGAGCAGTGCGATTTGGTTACAGGTGGGTGATGAAAACATGAATTGTTTTCAACAAAGCTAAGGGTAGGAAGACAATTAACACCATATGGTCATTGATAGATGATAATGGATGCAAATATCCAATTTTAAGGATTTAGAACATAAGGGGTCTCGACACTTTCGTAAACTTTTTTCTGCTCCTAGACATTCCACCCTTACTGAAATTATTTGCATTGTCGTATTCTTCCCTCGATTTGTTAATGAAGATAACAACAGAAAGCTCATGGCTCCAATTACCTTGGGTGTATTGGAAGGGACTCTTCGATGGTTCAAGAAAGATAAAAATCCTGGGCCAGATGGTTTACCGATAAAATTCTTTCTAGGCTTCTATGAGTTGATTGGGCCTGACTTATTAAGAGTTGTGGAAGAATGAAGAATCTCTGGGAAAATGTATGATGCTTTTAATACTACCTTCATTTCCCTCATCCCTAAGATGAACAACCCTAAATATTTCAATGATTTCCGACCCATCTCACTATGTAATTGCATATACAAAATCATAGCCAAAATGATTGCTAACAAGATTTGTCCCATTCTCTCCCACCACATTTCCTATGAGTAGTTTGCATTCTTGGATAATAGACAAATTCATGAGGCTATTAGTGTTGCATAAGAGGGACTTCATAGTCTGAAAATCAAGAAATGGAAAGGTATGATTCTAAATATTGATTTATCAAAAGCCTTCAACAAAGAAAATTGGTTGTACATTCATATGCTACTCATGCATATGGGGTTTAACATTAATTTCATCAATTGGATCATGTGATGTATCACTACTACCACATTTTCTTTATTGATTAATAGAGCTCCTTCTGATTTCTTCCATGTCGATTGGGGTTTGCGTCAAGGTTGTCCCCTTTCCCCACTTCTCTTTCTCTTGATCATGGAAGGTCTTAGCAAAATGATGGGGGATGCCAAGAGGAGCGGGCATATTAATGGCACCCCGGTGGCACTTAACACCTCCTTGACTCATCTTCTATTCGTTGACGATGTTCTTATATTCCTAAATGGCTCTCATCATGATATTGATGCTTTTAAAGGTATACATGAAGTTGTGTACCACGTGATGGATTGTTTCAAAATTTTCTACATATTCAACATTGGCATCTTATGCCACGGTTTTATAATAATACAATTTTATTAGGGATATTTTTTGGTCAATAATAAGGAAATAATAGAGACATGAGTGTTATCGGGAATTATTTTGAAATTATAATTGTTTTTAAAAATATATATATTTTACTCATGAGTGATATGAGTAAAATTATTTGGAAATTATAATTAATTTTAAAAAATAATCTATATATATATATATTAAAAACAATATATTATTATTACAATTAAATATACCAAATAAAATTATCTAAAATATAGGATATGAAATACAACTAAAGCAAGTTAAACCATCTGCAACCATAAACTTTTTTTGGGTGGAGATGGTATTGAAGAACCCTTCTTCAACAAAATGAAGGCCCTGGCCATCACACTTTAATGGGAGGAATAATTTTTCGAAAGATAAAATTATTCAATTTTATTTTATTATAATAATAATAAATAAAATAATTTAATTTTAAAGCTATGGTTAAGTTAGAAATCAAATTATTGTATGAAATTATTTTGTTTCTTCCATAAGTAATATGTCTTCAATTTAATTCTTAAATTTTATAGAGGTGTACATACTCTAATCCCCTTTGTATATAAATGTGTGATCTCTTAAAAAAAATGCATACACAACTAAATACTCACTACAAATTCATTAAATGTCCCTTTAAGTTAGTTTTGGGTTGGCCCAAGACAATGCTACCCAACTAAATTAATTAAAAGAAAATAATATATTAAACATCTAATCTATATGTGGAGGAGATTTAACCTCCACTTCAACTTCAAAGTAAATATGAACAAAAAATATGAATTAGTTCCAATCACAATTTTACAGTTTCATAGTAGAAAACAGATGAATGAAAATCCAGAAAAAGAGAATAGACTAATCTATCAACTATGCTTCATCTTTTTGATCTATAAATGAATGATTTATAGCCCACTTGCTACACCAACATGAATACTTTTTAGAATTTCATTTATGAACTATGTTTCTGTACCCTGTACAACTACTTCTATAGTTGCAAAAAATATAATATACCAATCAATGGCCCAATATTCTCCAATTTAAAGGCATATACTATCGAAACCAATGGATCATTATTCTCCAATGTAACCTACACATAAATACTAGTTAGAAATGTAATGGAAATAAGTAACACAGTTAGCACCAAACACTACACCATTCGAAAAACTAGTATCTTTGTTAATATCAGGAATGAGAATTATTAATTGAGTCAAAAGTTGATGACAACTTGTGATGTTAAGAAATATGCAAATGCCTCATCTCTAAAAGCAATGACTTCTGCTACCTATCACCAAATTCCTAGGTTGCATGGACAGTTAAGAAGATTTTTGGTTAATGAAACTCATCTAAGTTTCAAGTTTCAACTGTAAAGGTCAAAACATTTTGCTTTTCACTTGATCATAACACATCATTTTGATTAGATGTTCTTCCCATTTGTATTAGAGATGAGGCAGTTTTACTGCTCTACAACTTCTATTATGGATCAACTTGTAAAATATATTTCGCAGTAAAGTTGAACACCTGATCAATACTAATAGAACCCATATGCTCCTCAACAAATTATGTACGCATACATTAGGGTTGACGACTTGGAATGGTGCCCAGTGGTAATTATAAGGTCTTGTAAGCACTCAATGAAGTATACATTTGCAACAAAGGCCATTAGATTTCTAGGGAGTTTGTTGGAATGTTATAAGACCTTAAGGAGAAATTTTTAGCTTCAAGAGATTGTTGTGATGTTTTAAAATTCTAAAAAAGTTGAGATTGTTAGATTCAAGAGTTTGATACTCATCTTTGTGTCTGTGTTGAAAAATTCAAGGTTAAGAGTCAAGATAGATAGGTGTATTCCATGGTTATTATACATATTTTTAGAGATACATGCACACAAATCCCTGGAGGGGAAGGATAGGTTGGGCCTTGAAACACAATTGCACCACAACTAATCCTATTATGTTAGTAGGGATTCCACTCCCTCTATGGATACACTACCTTTATAGGCCCCCATAGGCCTATCAAATTCCTTGTAGCAACAATTTGTATGTTCCTTATCAAGTTCCTCCTAGGAAATAGCTTTTCCATGTTACCTTAAAGAATTTGATACCCATATTTGTGTCTTCGTTAACAGATTTAGAGTTAAGAATTAAGATAGATAGGCATATTCATGTTATTATTCGCACTCACATTCACATGGAGGCTTGGAAGGGCGGGGAATTATTCATGTTATTATCTGCACTAACATGCATATAGGCTTAGAAGAGAAGGTTGGGGAAAGGAATATAAGTACCCCACAAATGATTTTATCCTACCCTATTATGTTAGCCATGGGGGCACTACGTTTGTGGATTCCCCCCTGTCCTAGCAAATTCTAGCAATTTGTATGCTCCCTATCAAAAATGAATTATTTTTTCCATGTTTTACATAATTTAAAAAAAAATGTTAGTATTAGGAATTTGATACCTATCCCATGCCTGTGTTAATGGTTCAAGGTTATGAATCAAGATAGAGAAAAATTGAGAATGTTATCTTCAAATGTTTTGATACCCATCTGTCTCTACATGAACTGGTTGAAGGTCAAGCATTGAGAAAGATAAAATTGAGATTAAGAATCAAGATAGATAAATCCTATGTTAAGATGGACATGTACTTGGATCCTTGAAGATGGGTAATGTTTATCAAAAAAAAAATATTTATATGGTAAATAAGATGGATATGTCTCAACTTTAACAATTTTTTGGGTTTGATATTGCTTGGGTTGTTTTCTATGAGTTTGATATTGCTTGAGTTTTTTTTTGGGGTTGAATTGTGTTACATTTTTGTAATATCCTACGTTTGAAGTCTAATATTTACAATTTTAAGAAAGAAGCCTTGATTTGCCTAAGCTTAACATGGATTTATGTTGAATCCTTCTTAACATGGATCTATTTTTGAATGGCTTGGATTGCTAGTATCTCTTTATCGTGGACATATATATATATATATATATATATATATATATATATATATATATATCTCTCTTCATGTACATGATACATATATTATTATAACTAATCAAAGTTCCATGGTAATGATATGTTCGTCTATGCATGAAACATGAGTAAGATATAAATATAAAAACAACTTAACTTGCAAACTTGAAAATTTCTTACAAAAAAATTCCATTCTATCTACATTCATGAAAAGTAATTTAACATTGATAGAATATAAAATTGAATCCACATCATGAATTTAAAAGTCAATGAAAAATTTGTCACATACACAAGTCCAAATTCATATATTTGTATTCAAAATTGGTCCAACTATACATTTATTTTTTACAAAATGGAACTTCATTCCCAACATAGATAATGGAAGCTCATGCCCATAAATGACATAATGGAAAAATGGCATCATGGTTGATCTAGAAAATGGGTCTATAAGTCACCCTCACAACTCTTAGCACTCCCAAGTGCATTTCCAAATTGATATTGCTGCAAAAATTACAATAATAAATTAGTTGTAAAAACCAAAATGCATAGAATCAATTTCATTAATTCATGATAAGATTTTGATCAACTACTCATTCTCACTGTGAAGATCTAAGGCAATGGAGAAGATTTCCCTTCCTGGGTATATGGTGTTTCACTTGGTGATGGATATAGGCATGGTTCAATGGTGATGGATAAATGCATGTTGGAATGGTGATGGTGGGAATCACCCTAGGGCAGGGGATCACCCTAGGGGGGGAATTGGAATGTTAAGGGTCGATGATTGAAACAATGAGAAGGGTGGATGACTAAAAAGTAGGGGTGGCCATTAGAAAGGTTTTGGGGAGGTGGTTATAGGCATGGAATAATTTATGAAGGAAAAAGGTGGTGGATTTGCGTGACGATACATCCCCATTAGTTGTACAATAGGGGGAAGAAACCTCGGGGAGGAAATTGGGATGCTAATGGTTGGAGCAGTGTTCCCAATGCTAGAGTTTTTTCACCAATATGGTCATCGAATAATCGAAGTCGACAAGTTGGAACATTGTGAGCCCCTTGACTGTAACAATAAAAAATTACATATAGTTATGCAAATGCATTGAAAATGAAAACATACCATATTTGACGTAAAACAATGTATAGTATAAAATTCCAATACCAATTTTGTGTATAATATAATGTTGCACTAACTCAAGAATGTGGTCTGCATTTCTTTGTCTTTGAGAAGATAAATCTAATTATTCATCCATGCCTCTTTTTTTTTTCACAAACCCATCCAACCCTTTTAAATTGTAGTTTTTCTTTCCCTGATTTTGAATTACGACCACAATGTCCTTTCTTATTGACTAGGGTCATGAAACTATGTTTTCTCTTGGTGGTGATCTTGGATGGAGTTATAGTATTGAAAAACATTATGTTCTATTCTTGACATGCTCTATTTGCCAAGTTGTTCAATGCATATGCCTGTTCCAAATTTATAGGTATCATGGATCTCAATTTCTCATAAGTTGATGGGTTAACACATTTCATGTCATCATCTTCAGAGAATGAACTATTTGGTCGTACATTGGTTGATTCCACATTATATGAGAAATTCACTAAAACATCAATTTTTGTTTCATTATGATAATTTAGATTGAGAGGAGAATCGAAGCATGGCAGAAGATCTATTTGGATTTTTGGGCCCAATATAGGCGTTTCATTCAAATCAACTAAAATTCTAGGCCTTTCTGTAGTGGGATTAGTGGCATTAGGAAGTACATTTTCACCCAAAATTGTGTTACTCACCAACATCTCAACTTTCAATACATGTTTATAGACATTTCCATTCACGGCCTAATTACAATTCCAATCTACATGTTTATAAATTTAAGTTCTTAGTTTTATTAACCTTTTTTTAAGATATTAATTTAATGATTTATTAAATTATAGTTTAAATTAAATGATAATGATTATTCATATTATAATAATAAAATTGAAGTTGTGTACCAGGTGCATATTCAACCTTGGCATCTTTATGTCACTGTTTTATAATAATACAATTTTATTAGAGATTATTTTTGGTCAATAATAAGGCAATAATAAAGACATCAGTGACAATGTGTTATTGGGAATTATTTTGAAATTATAATTAATTTTAAAAAATAATATATATATCTATATATATAATTTTTACTATTACAATTAAAGATACCGAATAAAATTATCTAAAATATAGGATATGAAATACAACTAAAGCAAATGAAACCCTTTGTAACCATGAGTTTTTTTTTGGAGATGGTATCAAAGAACCCTTCTTCAACGAAATGAAGGCCTTCGCCATCACACTTTAATGGAAGGAATATTTTTTCGAAAGATAAAATAATTCAATTTTATTTTATTATAATAATAATAAATAAAATAATTTAATTTTAAAGTTACTTTTAAGTTAGAATCAAATTAATGTATGAAATTATTTTGTTTCTTCCATAAGTAATATGTCTTTCCACTCAACAATTTAATTATTAAAGTTTATAGAGGTGTACATACTCTAATCCCCTTTGTATTTAAATGTGCGATCTCTTAAAAAAGGCACATATACAATTAAACACTCACTACAAATTTATTAAATGTCTCTTTAAATTTAGAATATTGCTCACCCTATTATTAGTAAAACTAGTCAAAAGTACCTATCATTTTTTCATCAAAGAAAATGTAAATATATTAATGCATTCCTCATTTTGCATACTTACAATACTAATATTTTCTACTCTCCACATATTTTCTATGTCCACTTGGGAGACCAAGCATTTTCAGGTGTGTTCCACCAATGGAAATTATTAACTATTCTTTTACTGTGAAAGCAAATCCCTATATAATAATAAATACCTTATTTAACATGACATTTTATGTCAATTTATCAAATAAATGTATTATTATATCTTATTTAATATTAAGTTTTATATCTTTTGGTTGTCGGACCTTCTTCGAAAATCTAGAGTGTGAGAAGCTAGGGTTTTTCTTCACGGACTTGGCCTGACAAATCTGTAAACCCTGCAGGCTAAGAGACGACAGAGGAAAAATGACAAGGAGTAACACTGATAGTAGCCATGAGTGGTATGGCAGGGGGGGGAGAGATCCCCTCCTACCGAAACATTGCTACAGGGGAGATGAGCTAGCACGGAGTAGCCAGAGGTAACAGAACCCGTGGGAAAGAGACGTCAGTTTTGGGAGCCAAATGACAGGAGGATTTTGAGGAAAATGCCTACCCAAGGCATCCAAGAAACCCCGATTTTTTATACCAAACAATAAACTGGAGGAATACAGAATATATATGAAGGATCATGCCCTGATATGCAAGTTTATTGGGGCTTGGCCAACAGAGAAGGAACTGATCAAATGGATCCAGCAGCGGTGGCAACCAAAGGGGCACATAGACCTCAAGCTAGGGGAGAAAGGATTTTTCTCTGTAATCTTTTCCAACCTCGAAGATAAGGAGAAGGTTTTCGAAGATGGGTCTTATTTCTTCAACAATGCTAGTATGTTAATGCAACATTGGGAGGAATGCTATAATCCAGACCAAGAAAAGATTCTGGAAGCACCCGTCTAGGTACAGTGTTTTGGTCTACCAATGGACTTCTGGGACCCTAAAATCTTGGAAGGAATAGGAAACTCGATTAGAACCTTCGTCAAAGTAGCAAAATCGACAAGAAAAAGTAGTTACACCTCCTATGCAAGAATCTGTGTACATGAATGTCATTGTGCCACTACTAGACTTCATAGAGTTAGAATACCATGACGAGATATGGCAATAACCCCTTGACTATGAACATATCCCCTTCAGATGCCGGTAGTTTCATGAATATGGCCATTTGTATCGAGCCTTCCTGTTAAATAACCACGAAAGCCATTCGACTTAGAAGAAGGTAGGAGAATCAACGGAAAGAGAAGATGGGGATGACTTTTAGGAGGTGCATAGGAGGAAAAGAAACCAAAAACCAACAGGTAACCAGAAAGAAAATCAAAATTAGAAAGAGTATCGCACCCACAACAGATTCGCCACCCTTCAGGTGGACGAAATGGGGGAGACAAGCCTGGATAATATCAAGGAGATGGAAAGCATGCAAACGAAGGAGCCAGAAGGAAATAAGAAAAAGAGGCAAGAGATAGCAGAAAACCTAAGAGAGGAGAGTACCATGCAAATGGTAGAGAAAAACCCAATGGAGATCGATAACCAAAAAGAAGATCTCAGTGTGGAAGAGCAAGTGATGAAACGCTTACTACAGTAGTGGAGACACCTGGACAAATGTTTCATTCCAGAAGATCAAAAGAAACTCTACAAGGAAATGTTCCAACAATATAAGGCTAAACAAGGATCTTCTATCATAGCACAACCAAAGCACCTAGGGTCTCAAGGTGGACAAGGGAAAGAATCGAGAACCCTAGGAAAAGGGGGAAAGAAACGGGGTAGAATAACAATGAATGAATCCATCCAGATGGTGGGGGAACTACTAGTCAACTCAGGGAGATTATTTCAATTATCAGAGGTCTTTCAACAATCATCAAAAATTTTGAAATGATTCTTACAACATGGAACATAAGAGGCCTCAATAACAGAGGCAAACAGAGATACCTTAAAGAGAGACTGAAAAAAGATAGACCAAGTATAATGATAATATAGGAAACTAAAATCAATGAAAGCAAACTGAAAGGAATTATGGAAAATGTCAAACCCCAGTACCAGGTTATAGGCCAGGACACAAATGGTAGTGCAGGAGGGTTGGCGATCATATGGAACCTGAGAGAAATATGGTTTGAAGACTGGGTCAGCCTCCCTAGAATCCTCTCAGGCAGATTTAGAGTTATTGGATCGAAATATTGGGTGCTCCTCACAGGAGTCTATGGACCTCATATCCCAGGGGAAAGAAGGGCTTTCCTCCAAAACTTGGAAAAAATAAGAAACATATACCTGGAAGACCTGTGGGTGGTGGGAGGAGACTTCAACATGATAACTTCCCTGGCAGAGAAAAAGGGAGGTATGAGAAGAATGGATACAGACATGGAAATATTTGGTGATACCATTGTAGAAAAACGATTAGTAGATATCCCAACAATCAACGGGGTGCACACCTAGAACAATAGAAGAGGAGGGAACCACCAAATTGCTTCCACATTGGATAAATTTCTAATATCAAATCTGGTTATAAGCAAAGATATATTCATAGAAGCCTCGATCCTCCCAGGGATGGGATCATACCACTGGCCGATAAGACTGGAAGTGGACCTGAAAGAGAGCCCGAAAAACTGACCTTTCCGGTTCGAAGCCTTTTGGCTAAGAGACCTAGAACTCACTAAAAAAATCGAGGCATGGTGGACTCAGTGCGTACAACAAGGGAGGAACTTCATGTATACGTTCCAACTAAAGCTTAAGGAACTCAAGAAGAAACTGAAGAAATGGAATAAAGAAGAATTTAGGCATATCATGAAGGACCAGTACCAGCTCAATCAGAGAATGACAGAGGTGCAAAAAAAATCATACAGGAAGGGAGATCAGAAGAGCTAGCTATAGAAGAGGGCCAGCTAATAAGTTAGCTGGAAGAAAGGAGAAAACAGGAAGAGATCTTATGGAAACAAAAATCAAGGGTGAACTGGCTAAGGGAAGGGGAGTGCAACACCTTGTTTTTGCATAAGGCCATGGTCCAACATCGTCAACACAACAAAATATTCTCCCTGAAAGATGAGGAGGGGAATCGTAGAGTCCAACACGAGGAAATGGAGGAGCTTCTAGTAAACCACTTCAGAGATCTCTTATCAGAACCACAAGAAGATAGAATGGAAGCAATTCAAAGAATATCTCAACATATACCTCACAAGGTCACTCAAGACTAGAACCTTGCATTGATGAGAGAAGCTACTCTAGAAGAGGTGGAAGAAATTGTCAAGGGTATGAAGAAAAACAAAGCCCCCAAACCAGATGGATTCACAACAGAATTCTACCAAGCCACATGGCACTTAATGGGATGTGAAATTCTTGAAGTCATGGAGGAATCACGAAGAAATAAAAAGGTATGCCCCAGTCTGAACTCCACTTTTATAGGTCTCATTCCTAAAACATTGAAATCGGAAGATCCACATGGATTTTGCCCCATTGCCCTATGTAATTTCGGATATAAAATCATAGCCACTCTTATTGTTAAATGACTAAAACCCCTCTTGTTGAATAACATATCTCTGGAACAGACGAGATTTTTCGAGGGAAGGCAAATCCTGGATGGGTTGGTAACTTCTCAAGAGGTAGTCCACTCTCTCAAGGCAAAAAAGCTCTCGAGAATGATGATTAAGCTTGACCTATCCAAGGCCTATGATCGGTTAAGCTTGGAGTATCTAAAGAGCATCCTTAAAGCCTGTGGATTTAACCAAAGATGGATAAACTGGGTTAGTGCTATGATATCCACCCCCATCATCTCTATTCTGCCGAACAAGGCCCCTACCCAAACCTTTAACCCAACCCAGGGACTGAGACAAGGAGACCCATTCTCTGCCTTTCTATTCATTATTATTGCTAGAGGACTGGGAAGATATATAAAAAATGAAGCCCAGGAGTCTAGGATTAGAGGCCTGAGGATTTGGGGGAATGATTTAGCCATCACCCACCAACAATTCGTTGACGACATCATGCTCTTTTGTCAAGTCTCGCTTAGGGAAGCTCGTAGAATTAAATAAATTCTGAACACCTTCATGGAGGCATCGAGGACCCAAATAAACAATGAAAAATCATGCACTTTCTTTTTCAACACCCAAGGAAATGTTAAGATCTACTTAGTAAGGATCCTGGGGTTCAATACTGGAAACCTCCCCACTAAATACCTGGGCATGCCTCTATTGGAAACCTCTCTAAAATGGTCATGCTGGCAGCAGATCCTTCAAAATCTGCAAGGAAGGTTAGGTAACTGGGATTTTAGATTCGTCAACCTAGCTAGCAAAACTGTCCTTCTAAAAGTAGTTCTTCAATTAATTCCCATATACCAACTATCGAGAATGGTTTCCCCTAAGGGGGCATGCTCTAAAATGGTCGATATTTTCAAGAAATTCCTGTGGGGAGGTGTTGTCTAGGTTAATCCTCTCTGCGGACAAAGACGATCCCTCTAGCCCAATGAGTGGGTCTAGCAACTGAAGTGAAAATCAACTAGACATCTTCCTAGGTTATAATTGAAAAGAAGAACGAAGGAGATGACCTACCTCGTTATGATGTTATTCCAATTTCCTTTGTTGAGGGCCTTGAACTGCTTGTGTCACGAACTTGTTCCTACTTCTCTCGGCGCTTATGTACCTACAAAAGTGATCAAGAGACAACAAAGCATGCCAAAACCAATAGCAAATCCAATAACAACCTACTTAACTAATCAAGGAATGTCAAACTAGTAAATACATGAACATATATATTTTGGGAAGATGAACTAGCAGTTGTATATTATTTAAGGAATAAAGGGAAGCTTACAACCATAGCCTTAATGTTGAAAGGCTCTCCTTGAGTGGTAATCCAAGTCTAAGCCAATAAACTCTCCAAACACTCCTCCTCCAAGTCTAATGAATAACCTCTAAGCATAAGTTCAGAATAGGGGTGCAAATGGACATAGACTAACCCAGCTTCTAACGCGACCAACCATTTGGGAATGGGAGATGATGAATTTATAGACTGGGAAAGGGAGTTAAGACTTCTCCAAAGATATTATTAGGCCCTCATCTCAAGGAGGTAGCTCATAGGGAAAAGAGAAAGAGGCCAAGTTGGGAGAATTCAACCTCATCTACGTTGAACAACCTCCAGCTCGCCGCTCTGGAAGCTTCTCATCCTCTTTGGGAGAATAACCTTTTTCGGGATCATTGCAAGTATACAAGTAAACAGAGCAATGCCATTGTGGGTCGAGTATAATGAAAAATGCGATCATCACGGTTTTAAGTCTCATAAGAGCGATGATCCTTAAATTATGGTCTTAGAGTTATTTCCTTCAAGGGAAGCTCAAGGCATTTTCCAATCAATGTCTTAGGAAGGCTCTGAACTACATATGTGAATGAGTACACTGCATTATGGTCATGTTTTAGGCACTTTGAGGTATGTCACGAGGAAGTGCAGGAGGTGTGATAAAATACTGTGTAACAGATGCCCCCTAAAACATGAAGGTGGAACAGGGAGTGATGGCTAAGATGCTTTACAAGCTTTTGCAAGGATGAGGACACACACTGTCAGGAGACCTAAAAATCAAGGATGCATATACATATACATATCTAAGATCAAGACATGAATCTACGGCATGGGCGCAGCCATACGGATGATGAAGGTTATATGAAAAGATCCATGGTATAGGTGCAACCATCCAAATAAGAAGGATCATCTGTAAATCTAAGATCCAAGGTATGGACGCAACCATCCGATATAGAAGGATCATCATCATAAATATAAAGTCCCACGGTATGGTCACAACCATCTGTATAGCATAAACATGTGTACAATCATGAATAACATATAACTCCACGCAGCCTGAGTCATATTAGACAAGACCCAGGGTCTTGCGCTCCATCCCGACCTGATCAAAGTACAAATTATAACATGTGAATGAACGTGTCACAATCGAACATGCTAGAAAACCACCTAATTAGCGACCATTGATGTGGACCGTTAACAGGCACGAGAGAAACCACCAATAATGACAATGGCTCTCAAGGTACAACAGTACAACCCGTGAATGTGATAATGAAGCTGAAGTCGAACACTCATGGAATCACCCGATCGAAAGCCAATAATGAAGACATGTCGTCAAATGGGAAGAATTGGCCATTAGGGCATGCCAGCTCTAAGGTAATAATAGGGAGTTTCTAAGTCATCTTCCTAGATAATGAGTCGAAGTCGACAGGAAGCGACCCGTCGAAGGAGGGAAATGATGAATCCCCCATCATCGACACGAAACAAGGAATAAAGTGGAATACTATTTAGGATTGTAACAATGACTCAAACAATGTATAGGTAAATAACTGCAGATTGGACTTCTCTTGAACATTGGCGACACGACTCCGGAGTGTGGCAACATTCAACGCAACATAGGACTAAAGGTCATGATGACTGAATGGAATAGGAAAATGAGAGGCAAAATGGACCACCCAAACCCGGGAGGACAAGTGACTGAGTGAGGATATCCCAAACCCGACACAAGAGCAGAAGAGTGTCATATTCAAGAGCAACATGCTGCCTATACAAAGGTTGTCTCATCTTTATTTTCCCCCGCTATTTCTAACGAGTACCCCAATTATTTTTATCACAAGATTGAAGGGGATAGCATATGCTTGTTATGTAAGTTCATCCTTTAGAGGAATCCATCCTACTAAGTTTTACAAGCCTTAGGAAGGAGAAACTCGGTCTCATCATGGTGACAAGTCTTTCATCGTAAAATTTTAACGAGGTTGACATAAGAATAACTCGATATCTTTTTCACATTTAGAGAGTTTGAAAAAGAGATGAAAAATAAAACTCCATCATGTCCCTTTTCATAATTTGTCTCTCGAATCTGAAAAGGTAGAAAACAATATTCGAGAGAACATCCTAGCCATGTTTGACTGAGGTGTTATAGTCTATCTCAGTCCGAAAAAGGGTTAAACTTATACTGAGTAGACATCAATTCGTTTACTTTAACAAGTTCGAAATGACAAGTACTCGACAATCTTTTCATATTTTTGGAGTCTAAAAAGAGTTGAAAGGGGACTCCACCTAGTGGAACGAGTGGTATAAAAGGATAGAAACTGGTTCCGAAAATGATGGAACTGCTCAAAACATGTAATGGTTAAGAGGTTGGCTAATAAGACGACTCATCGAAGATATTCCCCAGGCAAGGGTAAAACAACCAAGAGAAAGCATATGATCGGCCAAAGAGATGGTGACGATGGAATGAAAAAACCAAGGCTCATCTGGCAAAGATCAACTGATATAAATGTCAATCACGAGATGTAAAGCAGGAATGGTTTAATTTTTACACAAGCTTGAAACATGAGAAACTATGCTTGAGTATACTTTGAAGATGGTTTCATTTTTTCACAAGCTTGAAACATGAGAAAAAACTATGCTTGGATTTGGTTTCATTTTTACACAAGTTTGAAACAAAGATAAACTATGCTTGGGTTTGGTTTCATTTTTACACAAGCTTGAAACAAGATAAACTATGCTTGAGATAAGTTTTCATGCCCCCAGCATAATGACTCAATTAGAGGTACATGCCCCCCAATCTTCATTTCATTCAGCTAAGTTGATGGAATGAAGGTTCATTTACGAGATCAAGTGAAAGACTCGACTGGGATTTTATGAGATCTAATCAAAGACTTGAATTAGAAGGGGATTTGTTTCATTTTTTAATGATCTTGACAGAGGAAACGAACCATGCTCATGACACCTTGTTTCATTTTTGAACGAGTTTGACACAAGTAAAGGAACTCTGCTCATGGGAATCTATTTCATTTTTTAAGGAGCTTGACATAAGACAAGGAACTCTGCTCCACCCCTTGTTTCATTTTTTAACGAGCTTGACATAAGACAAGGAACTTTGCTCTATATCCTTTATCACAGACCAAAAGAGGACATGAATTCCAAGAGGTTCTCATCAGATGGGAGAAAAACACTCTAGAATGGATACATGTTCAGGGTTCCAAATGAAAAATCAGGCTCCAATTCCCCCAGTACATGGTGTACTACATCACCTACAAGATCATCAATAGATGTGGGCATGGAACATGTGGCCATGTAATTAACCTGCGGCGGGGGTGATACAACTTGCATATAAGAACCATTTAGGGATGATGGTTGATTGTGAGTTGATTCAGGACCAATGAATGTAAGTTGATCAATTATCACAATGCTTCCTTCATGAGGGAAACACATCACTCGAAAGAGGGAAGAGACAAGAGCTCCCATGACTTAAACATAGTCATGGCCAAGGAGTAGATTAAAATCCAACGGGCCTTGGACAACAATCACATCAATATAGACAGTCTTTCCTCCCAAAGTAATAGGCAACTTAGGAAGGATCCCTAACGGTTGGTTGGTTCCTCTGTTAAAATATAACAGATTCTGTATGACGGGGACAAGCTAAGAAGACCCCAAAGCTTGCCAAGTAGTTGACGAAAGAATATTAACAGATGCACCCTCGTCAGAAAATATCAAAATGACTACTCAGATAACTCTAGGAAAAAGGAGTACCAAGTAACCTTGAACTGCAATATACATCTCAACAAATAAATTTACCAAGGACTTGACATACGTGCAGGTAATCTCCCTGAATGTTGTGTTTGGTGTATCACGTTTACAAGGCGGCAGACTTGACTTCTTATGGATAAAGGTTTTCAACCTATGGGGGTCTCCCTTTATATACGCGATGGTACAGGGAGCACAAGTCCGTACTAGTGTTGTCTAATGCCGAAGCGAACGAAAACTACTAAGTTTTAAAGATGTCGGAACACGTCTCTAGCCTAGACCACTAAATATGAACGTTAATGTTTCAAATTCTCCTTAGTTTGATTGATAGATTTTAAAGTTGATCTTGGAATTGTGCTTCAATTTCAAGGCCTTAATGATGTTACCTGAACACCTAAGATGCAACTATCTGAGAAAAAGAAAGCTTTTCATTAAATGAAAGCCAGACTAATCGAGGGAAGAAATTTCAATCAATAATGCATCAATCAAAATGCATCATGTAAAAATTCCTTCCACTAACTTTCATTTTCATCTTCCAAACGCAATGCCAAAAGTAAAAATATTGTCAGTTTTCACTATCCTAAATGAAACTTTTTCGAAAGCAAAATGATTTTGACTTTACTAAGATGCATTTATATGAATTATGATTTTCTTTTCATTTTGAATGATTGGATGCACCTAATACAATATTTAGCTTTCAATCACTGAAAAATGTGATCTATTTTCAATGATGAATCTCAAAAAATAACTTTTCAATGCAACTAATCTAATGCATTTCACGAAAAGTAAATTTCGAAATACAATCTAAAACAAATGCAAAACAATGTTTTCAATGATTTCCATAGAAAACAACACTCAATCAATCAGCAAAACAAACATCTCAATGACACCAACAAGCAGAAAACATGCGATCATTGAAGTTTTAAGTCTCATAAGAGCGATGATCCTTAAATTAGGGTTTTAGAGCTATTTCCTTCAGGGGAATCTCAAGGCATTTTCCAATCAATGTCTTAGGAAGGACCTGAGCTGCATATATGAATGAGTACACTGCATTATGGTCACGTTTCGGGCACTTCGGGGTATGTCATGGGGAAGTGCAAGAGGTGTGATAAAATAATGTGTAACAGGAGGGGCGCAACAGGTAAAGAAATGGGCTCTTATATCTTGGCAGGGACTGGTTAAAAAAAAATGGAAGGAGGGTTTGGCCTCAGAGACCCCTACACTTTAAATCAAGTAATGGGAGCAAAACTATGGTGGAGATGACTAGGTGGAGGAAGGGACCTATGGAAAAAAATATGGACAAGAAAATATAATATGCCTAAGAGAACAAAGGATACACTGCGGTATAGATACCCCCCCAAAGGATCAACAATATAGAACTTGGCAACCCAAAATAGGGACCTCATAAACCAACATGCTTTTTGGGAAAGTCACAATGGTAGAACAACAAGATTTTGGCAGAACTCTTGGTAGAAAAGAGAACGCCTAATAAATAGGCGAGACCTCAAAGACATATATAGACTCACTAATTATAGCAACATCCAATATGTAGATCAATTCTGGAAAGAGGAGCAGGGAACAAGAAACTGGAGGATATGGAAGAAGAAGGAAGAATGGGGCTAGGTTATAGAGATAGACCAATGGGTAGAGTTCGAAAAAGAAATGCGATCAAGAAAAGTAACGATCAGAAATGACCCTGACATTCTGAGATGGGGCCATACCACGAAAGGTACCCTCACCAACAAAGAAGCATATGAGATATCATTTTTTGGGAATCAAAGAAGCATATGACTTGAAAGTAGAACAAGCTCAAGATGGGCAAGGAATTCTTTGGAAAAAAATCTGGAAGGGAGGGTGGTGGCCAAAGGTAGCTCATTTCTTATGGTTGGTATGCAAAGGGCAGATCTTAACTTGGGATCAACTCCAGAAAAGGGGAATCCAGGGCCCAACACTGTGTTGGTTATGTCCGCAAAACAGAGAGGATATGGAGCAGATGCTCAACACCTGCCCATTTTTAGAACAGAAATGGGATCAGATTCAAGGAGCCTTCGAAAGGATGGACCAAGACCGCCATAGCATAAAGGAAACAATCCTCTTATGGCATAACAATATATTCTCAAGCCCAATACTAAACCGAACATGGGGATTGGCCTTAGGATTAAACTTATGGGCCATATGGAAAGAAAGGAACCACAGAGTATTAAAAAATGAAACACTATCTCAAGATCGGGTGTGGGAAGGAATAGTTAGAAACATAATAGAAACTATAATAGTAGAACAATGGAACCCTGAATATTGGAAAGTCCCTCCCGAGGAAGCTAGAATCCTATGAAAATTTAATCTAACAATGGAAATGTTGGCCCCAACTGCTTGGAGAAAAGATAGGATGAGTGTAGTTTCCTCGGCGCACTTCACTACCCCAAGAGAAGGTTTTATAAAACTTAACTTTGATGGGGCATCAAAAGGGAACCCGAGAGTAGCAGGCCTTGGTGGCATCTTCCAAGATAACCAAGCCAACACGCGGCTTATATATGCTGACTCGTGTGGGATAACAAGAAAAAACGAGGCAGAATTTGCTGCAGCAGGACAAGGACTTCGAATAGCTGTAAGAATGGGATACCAAAACGTAGTGGTGGAAGGAGACTCAAGTCTGGTCATAAACACTCTAGAGAAACTAAACAATGGCACCACATGGGATAAATTGAGCCAAATTTGGAGGACAACTCGCCTTATACAAGAGATATGAGAACTTACCCATAGGTTTGACTATATAATGGTCCGACATGTAAGACGAGAAGGGAATAAGGCAACTAACTTTTTGGCAAACTGGGGATGCAACCAGCAAAATGGACCGTTGGAAAAATAATGGCCAGTACAACTCAAGGATGAGAGGTTTGAAGCCCTGGAGGAAATACTAGACCAGGATTACAGGCAAAGCCAGGAAAATGGGAATCCAGACAACCAAAACCCCGATCGGGGTGTGTGTTAGAGGATGGCAGGGACTGTAAATAGTAATGGAGAGTAAAGGCAAGGTACGACCCACCGCCCCCCACATGCTTAAGGCGATGGGTATGGTAGCCCTTTGCATGAGTACATGCAAGGGTGGTGGGAAAGGTGGCAGGCACGACAGGGACGAGGTGAGAGGTATAACAGTTAAGGAAAGACAGGTGAGGGTGAATTGTATTATGGTTTGTGGAGTTTGGAGCTAAAGCAGCAAAGCAAGAAGGCGTCCGCACCAACAACAACATTTGTGGAGCGAAAATGGGTATGTATCCTGGCCCTGTGCCTCCCTTGCAATGTCGACATGGTTTGATTTTTGCTAGGGGGAATGGGAGAAACCTAGGAAGGGAAATTGGGGGAAATGTTGGGGAAAGTGGCGGAGGCATCACGCGGTTGTAGTATGGCTTTGCGTTTTAGTTATGAGGTTGTTGGGAACTGATCTGGCCAGTGGCTGTGAGGCCCTTCCTGTGGGTAGCATTGAGACCCCGAGCTTTACATGGTGCAGACAGGGAGTGACTGGGTACTGGTGATGGGTAGATGACAACCTGATAGTAGAAGCTAAGGGTAGAAAAGAGTAGTCAAATTGCTGGGCTGGTGGGTGGAGTAGTGGATGCAACCTCGACAAGACCTGGGGAATTGGGAGTAGGAGTCATGCAAAGAAACCTGCTAGGATCCCTCGGGGAGAGGAAGGGTATGACAAGGGCAAAGGAGCGGCGCTGGCTTACTGGGCAGAGGGGAATGGGATGGCATACCAAGGCATGGGGATACATGCATGGCTGAGGAAGGGGACCGCCAACCATACAGGGTATGTGAGGTACCAGAGAGGGAGGAGAGAGAAGCTTGAAAGGATAAGGAGACCGACCTCGTCTTATGACTGGGTTGTCACCCAACCTGACCCCTATTCTGAGCGTAATTGGGTTAAGATAAGGAATAGTGAGAATGTCGGCAATAAGAACTCCAAGAAAGATAGTAAAATGCACCAAAGACAGAGGTTAACACCTCTTTCGTGTGAACAGGTTTCGAACAGTGCGGAGATGGCTCGACCAACAAGAGGAAGGGGCCGCAGAAGATGAGGGCAGGAGCCTACAAAGGCCAAAGACCTGAGCACGTCAGAACCTCGAAGAGGAAGGAAGTCAGTCGAGCATCTCATTAGTGAAGCCGCTGCAACATACCAGGAGGGAATAGACGAAGGAATCTGTAATTTGTTGGAAGAATGGGAGGAAGAAATCAAGCAGAGCAGTGAGACAGAGGAGGAGATAGAGAACTGGAGGACATTAGTCCCGGACCCTAGGAATACCAGAGGAAGGATAACCCAATTCAAACAGACTTTATAACTCTATTGGCTTATGAAAAGCCTGTTGGGGAAGGCCATGGAACAAATCTCGGTGGGGATGGCTCTCTCCCTCCAAGACATGCAGGACATCCAATTCCAACCCCACAAGCAGGACATCCGATTGGAAAGAATTCAAAGGCACATCCCATGCATTATTGAATTGACTGAGATGCCTAGGAAACTATCAAGGATCTGGCACCGGTGGAATCGACATCGGAAGAGCAGCAGGGATAGTTAGTTAATTTGGTTTATTTTTGTTTTTATATGCGGGTAGCATTTACTTTACATTATGCATGTTTACGGATAGATAAACATATAATGTCTTGTTGTGAAACAGAAACATACTTAGCTTGGGTGGAAAGATTGAAACTTTATTGTTTTTGGATGGCCTATAATGAGGGTAGGTGGCGAACAGACTTGGTTCCCCAATGGGCAAGTTGAGGCCACCTAGCATACCTATGTGGTGTAAATTTGCCGTTTATAAATAGAAAATGAAGGGCCCTACCAAACTTAACGAAAATAAATAAATACAAAGTTGCATATCAATCTATCAAATAAATGTATTATTATATCTTATTTAATATTAAGTTTTATATCAATCTATCACATAAATGTATTATTATATTTTGTATAGTATTAATTTTTTTGTTAATTTATCGATTAAATAAATATAATTTAACTATTAACATTTTTTAATTATATTTTATTTAATATTAAATTTTATGTGGCATGGATTTCTTTGGATAACAACGTGACAACTAAGTTATAATAGATTTTCCTATTATATATATATATATATATATATATATATGATATATTTCTAGTCAATTTTATCTAAATAAATTTGCATAAGGATTTCTTACAATATAAAGTTTATTTAGAAGAGTTTTCAGCGAAAATCACATCATAATTCATTTGCCCAAGCATTTCAAACCAACAAGTGTGGTTCATCCTCAAGACAAGTTGAAGAATCAGATTATGGTTGCAGGATAAATAAGGAGAGCAGATCATCCAATGGCTAAAATTTGTCATTTGTAAAATTTGAAAACCTTAAAAATTCAAACGCATTTTATTTCAATCTATCAAATAAATATATTCTGACCATTTTTATTTTTTATATATATTCTTGATATATTTTATCTATATTTTATGAAATAAATGTAATCCAACTCTTGTAAGTTTGAATTATGGAATTTATTTATATATTAGAAACATTTTTAAACAATGGAAATAAAATAATAAACATTTAAAAAATTTACAATCTTACTTAACATTATCACCGATTAAAAAAATATACAAATTACATATCAATCTCCAACATAATTCTTTGATTATCTTTAAAATTTAACCTTTAAAAAACTATACATAGGCATCAAAAGTATTTTAGTTTGCAACTTTTTGAACTTCTATTAATAGCTTTTCGAATGCCGATTAAATATTATAATCCCACTCAAGGAAAAGAAAGCAAAGGTTGGTAATGAAGGAAAAGAAAGCCAAGGTTACTAATGCAATTATATATGGTACTATGTAACGTTTGAAATTTTGCTATAGAAGGACGTCAGACTCATAATCTGCAAACTGGACTGGAACATAATATTCTCTCCCATCT
Source organism: Pinus tabuliformis (assembly GCA_031772625.1). Classification (NCBI taxonomy): domain Eukaryota; kingdom Viridiplantae; phylum Streptophyta; class Pinopsida; order Pinales; family Pinaceae; genus Pinus; species Pinus tabuliformis. The sequence continues at coordinate 592,280,925 of CM062804.1, forward strand.
TTCATAAAATATTTTTCGGGTACATAAACGAATCTAATATCAATATTATGCTGGAACATAATATTCTCTCCTATCTTTCAAAAATATTTTTGCGGTACATAAACTAATCTAATATCAATATTATGCTATCGACGCACGGACAAGGTTGACGACCTCATTACATTAAGAATTCTAGGAAAGTTTTGTTTAAAAAATCAAAGCAAAGTTTCACAATCCTGCTAGTCAAAAATGTATACAACTTGGATGGGCAAAAACGTTTATTACTTTTACTTCCGGTTATATACACAAAAATTTAAATGAGTCTCATGGGATAATGAATTCAATCATTATAATACAAAAATACAAGAAGGTACACAGACCTTCACAAGAGTAGATACTTATCCTTGCCATGGTAATAATCAAATTTTTTTGAAAAAGTGCAGAAGCACAAAGTTACACAAAAAAAAATGCATAAATGCACGGCCATAAACGAGAATGCGATATCGTTCTAACCCTGCTGATCATGTGCAAACGTCGTTAGAGAGGTAGCGGTAGGAACAACAGAACATAAATCTACAACATTGGAAACCTAATGCTTAATACTAAATTTGCTCTCTACCCAAAACCTCTTGCCCCTCAGCGACAGTGACGTCTCTACATGGTTCCATTGACCCAAGGTGTTTTGTTTACAAGCAAGCAACTGTTTCTGTAATGGCCAACCCCCATCCAAACATAGATGAAGAGGTTTTCCGTTACACACGTATTTCATAGAGATCCGATGATTCTTCCAACACCCCCCTCAAACACAATTCGGGGGAATTGAACCTGGGTCGATACCATGAAGAGGTTTTTCGTTACCAAAACCCGTAGGTTAAACGTTCCAAACCAGTAACTAGGATCCCCAGGGTGGAAATTACGGATTGCCCCCTCAAACGCAACTCCAAGGAATCGAACCTAGGTCCAGGGTCTAATACCATGAAGAGGTTTTCCGTTACACCGAAACCCACAAGTTTTGGTAAACATTCCAAACCAGTAACTAGGATCCCTTTAGTGGAAATTAAGGATTCCATAGAGGTGCCGTGATTCTTCCAACAATAGATAGTGAACAGAAAGGGCCAGAGGGATTCGTTTTTGCTTTCTGTTCACATGACATTACATTGCACTGTGCATAAGTTTAACATGAAATTTAAAACCCAATCTGAATAGGATGATGACACACCTGTGAGCCCAAATGTAACCGCTTTTTCTTTTCCCAGAGCCCCTAGCTTTCGCCGTAGTCTAATTAGCCAGAGGAATTGCCCGGAAAGTTATGGAATTTCCAGTCATATTTAGAGAAAATCTAGCGAATATTTTGTAAATCCAAGTTATAGTTGTTAAATTTCAAAATTTTAGGTGTACTACATGTTTTCAATGATGCTGAATCAATTTCCACCATCAAAAAAAAGATTCAACCACTGACTCTACAAGATTTTTTGAATTTTTTTGCTCGGATTCTGGCCACTTTTGGCTGTCCAGGCAATTCCTCGACCTCCCTCCGCCTCGATAGACGGCTCCCTAGCTTTCTGCTTCAAATTTATAATAAAACAAAATATGACACGTGGGCTCAGAAATTCAAAATTCGACTTCGAATTCGAATGAACGCCATTCTACAATTCAAAATTTTTGCAAGCACAGGAGGAGCCCTGGTACTGTCAGGGCGTCACATACCAGCAAACGAACCTTGGTTATGTATGGACGTTATCGGGTGCATTAAAGGCTCATTATTTGTTGCTCCACACATGGAGGTGGCTATTTCACTCGGCAAGAGCTAACCAGCCTGCCATAGGGCATTAAATGCCCGTATGGCAGGCCCCTTTACCATGCATGCCCATTCCTTTCATACCCGCATCCATCGTTTCTCCGGCAGCGGGACGGCCCATCGCATCATAATTTTTCCGAGAACGGGTGACCCACCACCTCTGAGCTGGCACCCATTGTGCTGGGCATGATTTTCAAACGAGAGCGCTCGCGCCAAAGAGCCATTCGCTCATTCGCGCTCTCGTCGAGTTTACTCTGCAACCCTTCTCGAGCACACACCGCTCCCGCAAGCGTTGCTGGCTCACCCATGCAGGTCCACCCATGGTGCATATTCCCGACTGACTGTGCGTCCCCCGGTAAATTAACCTTTGTGCCAGTTTTTTTTATCAATGTTGTATGTGGCATCCCCATATTGCCAATGCCTGTAAATCCTCGATTTATTCCATGTAGTTACAAAACAGGGCAATCTCAAAATAAACTTTGGCATACAGGGTCTTATTTTACATGACCATGGGCATAATATTTAAGATAAATGATCTCCTTATAAGCAAACCTGAATTCTTATGCTGTTTCTCCGAAAACTACATTTGAAGGTATCAAAATTCTGTGCTTTTAGCTGGCAATTTAAGATTCTCTCAGCATTTTTAATTTGGTGACTAAGACTAAATCCCATCCGCAGTAGTTTACATGTACTCAAAAATAAAATTGTTGACAGCGTTTAAGGCCAGAGTTTAGAAAATTTTGGTTGCATTAATCACAGAATAGTCAGACATGCTTTTCCTTTCCTGTACAACTATTACAATATGGGTGGAGTAATTTCCACTGTTTTGAATGTGTAACTTTTTCCGATACAAGAATTGAACACATTAATTTCAGGACACCAAAACAGATCATTGCAGTGTTTCTGCAAGGTAACCATACAAATAAATTGTTAGAAGATCACAATGACCATTGTTTCATATCCTCTGCCACAGAGTAACTGTACAAATAAAATGAAAATATCAATATAAGGAGAGGATGGAGGAAAAAGTTAATTCTTCCTCTGGGATTTCAAATTAGTAATGATGTATCACGACCAAGGAGTAATGCGATACCCATTAGAAATGAGATGGCTCTGGATAGACTTACGTTATAGCAATTTTGAATGAAGCATAGTATAGCATTGGGACAACAGGGCATCTGGGATAATATCATTAACAAATAATTGGTTGTAGGAGAAGTAAGAGTCAGCTCTATTTGATAATAGCTGCGGCATTGACGAACACTAGAGGAGATTTCAAGATGATGGAAGTGAAACGTGAGAAAGGATATTGTACAAAGCATTATGAAATGCCTCATGGTTTCCTTAAAGGTTTAGAATCCAGATGGTGACACCAGTGTGGAATGCAAAACTGAATGCCCTGGCAAAGCTAATTGGAAATGATTCTGTAATGAATTGTTCATCAAAATATTTGTACCAGGCCATGGCATAGTTCTGGATGCCAAAAAAACTTTGAAAATTTTGGTCTAATCTTTAGATGTAAGATCTAAATATGGCCAACTAAAAATTAGATTAGGTACAGGAACCATAACTAGAAAGGAGCAGATATCAATCTTCAATGTGTGGCAGCGCTTTGAAGCCATGGAAATAGGAGATTTGGAACCAGTGCACTCTACCCAAGGAATGGAAGAAGCTGACAACTGTAACATATTTTATTTTTCTGGTGTATTTCAAGGTTTTACTAATACTAGGAAGCTTTTAGAGGATTTATACTTGTGTGAACTGTTGGAAATATTTGTTAGCAGTCTTTTGTAAGCTGGGAATTTTAGACATGGAGCTGGGATGCCTAGCTTATCTATAATTTCAAAGAACAATATACTTCTGTTGTTATGTAGGGTAACTGTTTATATATATTCAATTAAAACATTTTTATTTTACAATCATTTAACAATTAATTTATAACCAATCAACTATTAAATTAATACAAAACATCAATACTTTATAATAAAAACATGATATAACCATTACACTAACATTCAAGAATCTCATGAGGCCACAAAAAAACACCCCTTACAATGTGTAGAACTACAGCACCCACAGATCAATAGAGCTCCTCATCAAATATCCAAGATTATTGCCATGCACATTCCAGACCCATGTAAATACACAAAAACAAATTCTCCATGCTTTTCTCAAATAGTGAATCGAACTTCTTATTAAAAGAGTTTTATATTTTAATTCCGTCAATAAAAATACTAAGCATGCCTTGGGGGACTTTTTGGGGATCATTAAGCAGTGATAAAACTTGCAATAGTTGTTTTCCAAGCTATAGCAACTGAAGTTGTTTCCCACATCACAGAAACTCCTTTATGACACTGGCACAAAACTGTATTGTCATAAGCTTTATTAAGTATGCATTTAAGTTCCTCTTTTACAACTAGTTGAGAAATGCCTTTGTCACTCAATTAAAATATTGCTCATAGTTAAATGCTATCAGATCTAAAGTAACAACCAAGGAGTGTGCCCTCCTGGCTGGCATAACTCAAGTAAATAATGACTTTCCAGCAGGTCACCCTAATGTAACTCCTCATTGAGCGTGCCCTTCATGTAATCAGTAAAGTTAACTCCCTCATGAACCTCTAACGCTAGTTGTAACTATTTATAGTAGCAGGACCGCAGATCCAAAAATAATTGAAATAACCATCTCAAGTACTGTGCCTTCCTCTGCTGTCATAAATGAATGTGGACAGGCCCACAAGTAGCATCAAATCATCACCTTTACTCTGTTGTTAAGTTATTCCTGTTGCTGGTTAAAACTCCCATCACAAGCACACCCAATTTCTTGTTGTAGATACTGAGTTTGGGCTTCAAAGGAGTGCCCCATGTCTTGATATATCTCCTCAAAAGAACACTCGAACTTCTGAACATAACCCATAGCCACATACTTTTACTTCAGTGCCCTATCTTATGCAAATCTGCCCTGGAAACATTGGGAAACATGCATGAATGTGGCACAAATGTCCATGATTGAAGTGGCACATTTCTACAATTCCACAGTCCAAGCTTGATTAGGACTATCCGAGGGTATCACAATGGCTTATCACAGCTTCTATTTCTCTTGGCAATCCAGGTTTCTCATGGATTTTGATCTTGAGATTCGGGGCTATAAAACTGATTTCTCTCAAGGTTATGAGCCTCACATATATTATTGCAATTCTATATCCGTGCTTCTAACAACAAGTCCTAGTTTGAAAGGAGCATAATAGTATTTTCCCAAAAAAGTATTCGCTTTTATCTCCTCGGCTTGTGTCATGCTTGTATCCCTCTCATCTATCTTCTTGTGATGTTCTTCATTGAGGTTGATGGGAGGAATGACTAGTTCCAACTTATATTTATACTAGTTTTCTACCTTTAATGAAATGACACATCACTTGGCCAAGGAACATGAACCTACATAATTCATTTTACCAATACTAATTTTTTTAATTTGTAAATTCAATTTCTCTCAATCTAAGAGGAGTTAGAAAGCGAGTAATAGCTCATTCAAAAGGGGAAAGTGTCCTCTACAAGATGGTGTCATTTTCATCCTTAACTAAGATCAATATTCCATCAGTAAAATTATAGTTTGTGAACTGTAATCATTGTTTTATCTGTGGATTTTATCATTATGTTTTCGACAATGTTTAGGGCTTCCATATTTTTAATCTTTTAGGCAATTTTGAAAGATGAGCGTTTCTTCACTTGTGTTCTTTATTTATTAGGATTAGGGCATCTTCAAAGGCATCATGGGCATGTAGGGCTTCATTGATATATGCGTACATTGCATCATTCTAGGGCAAACCATGTACCTAAGAAAATTCACTTCATACTAGGTTAGAGTTTGTCATTATTATGCATCAATGTTCCTAGGAGGGTTTCATGGTATGAGCTTCTTCATCTCACATTAGATCATGCATCAACTATTTCCGGCTTGTCATCATATAGATATGGATATAGCTAGGGTTTGCATCAGAAATGACTTGTACTTCTTAAATGCTGTGAAAACCAACAAACCAAATGTAAATAACCCTATTTTGTTACTTCCATTTATTCCCATGGCATCCATCCAGGTGGAATTCAAGACGGTATTAAAGAGGAAGCATCTGAAACTTGAAATTAAAGTGAAATTCAAACGGAGCTACAATAATCTTGGCTGAACCACTAGTAGGTTAAGAATGATTAGTTCACCTCAAATATAATGTATATAACTGAACACATGAATTCAATTATAACATGACTAGACATTTAAGGTAAATGATATTACAAAACGGAAAAAACAAGTACATTAACGGGTTCTCTAGTAAAAGAACCACGGTATTAGAATCCCAAGAAAAATGACAACCATAGTGTATGCACATAGTCGAGACCTATACTGACGCTGATCAATGTTTGCCAATGGAATGAACAATGATCATAAATCATCTCTGGCACCTACATCTACACTTGAGATTGCTCCAGCCATTAGATCATTAGACATTTTATGGATCTCTGCAAGGTGCTTTATCATAAAAGAATTAAATCAAGCACTCTAGATTTTTGCCTCTGTAGACGGGCTTCAAATTGTCTGCGCGAACATTGTAGATGCCTTCCATGTGATTACAGATTAAATCTGAGTTTGGCAGTACTGTGATGTAATTCACACCATTGTGTTTTGCCTCTTTTAACCCTGCAACAAGTGTAATGTAGTTTGCTTGGTTATTGGTTGTCTTTCCTTGCACTTTCCATATTCTATAAACCACATGATTTTTGCCCCATTGTGAAGGACAAATCTTAAAGATGCTCGACCTGGATTTGGGCGGCATCATACTTCAATGCATAGTGTCCACTTTTCCACCATTCCGTGAGCTTAGAAGCACTGCATAGTGACAAAAACAAAATAGATTCATGTTAGAATACTTTAATATGATAAAATATCCTTATTGAAATTGATTTATTTTTATTCTACCTCAAGTTTGAATGCACATCCTTGAAAAATAACACAAAATCAAATATCAGTGATAAGACTTTGGGCATAAAGAGAGTATTTTTATTTTTCTATTAGCATAAAGAGTTAATAATGCATGCATGCTCATGAAAATAAGGATGTAGCATGACAAGAATAAATGAACCATTTAAGACAAACCTTGTCATGTTATCAAGGATTCTAAGGATTCAAAATATCATCTTTTAGTAAGATTGACTAAAGAAACCTTGGAAAATGGTTTTTCCTGTTACATTTTCAAAAACATTGCTATATCCAGTGATTTCGATTGCAATTGACTGTTAGTGTTTTCCAAAGCCACTGCTCACATCTTGAAAGAGGGATTGCATTGGGTGGAGGGTTCCAAATAGAGAGAACACTCCTATGCTTATCCAGATCTCCATCAACAAGAGGCAATATCCAGGAAGTCATTTGCCTCATTTCCATGACAAACATCTCAAGCAACATCTCTATCAACAAGAGGCAACTTTATGAAGACATGGAAGTAATCTTGATTATTTACTTAACATAGCTTTTCTATCAATGGAGTAGGATTCAACGGGGACTACATGGAAGTCAAACTACTCACCTCGCTGCTGTTCTAGCATCAAGATATTCATTGTGTCTCGAGCTATTGTTGAAATTTATAACATCGGAGATTCATATTTGTAATCATGCTTGATTTTTTATGGTCATCCATGCCTGTAAGACAGTTCTAATGGTCATCTTTCATGTGGGTTGGTTTTGTTCTGTCATTTTGAAGTTCACCATAGACCACATGTTGCCTTTTTGTAGATAATACCCTCATAGCAAAAAACTACTTAGACCATTGGTGAAAAGTTAACTAGATGCAATTATGTAATGCAGGTAGATCTACAGGTCCCTGCAAAATGGAATATGCAGTGGGCATAATAGGTCCTCCACAATGCACGTTTACTTAGCAGATTTCTCATTACTCTCTCACAAATGTGCTCCCAGCCTTTGGACTCTCTGCGGTAGCAACCTTCCGTCTCTTGTTTTCTGCAACAGGCTTAAAGTAGCGTTCCTATTGGAAAATACAATCCATCCATTTGAAGGCATTCGAGCCTTCATTTTTACATCGTATCAGTGCATATTCTGACCATGCTTCCATTACAGTGGTGGTAGCAACATTAGCAACATTAACATCAATTTTTCCTTTTATCTTTTTTTTGGATGAGTGAGCATCTATGGTTGGAAGTATGTCCAACTCATACAAGTCTGCTGCAGCATTTTGGAGGTGATGCTTTCAGCTTATGAAGCTACACGCTGTCATTGACAAGGAAAATGGGTCATGGAGCATTGCAAGTAGTACTAAGCCCAGCCCTTTACCACCACAAGATGTTGTAGAAACTGAAAGGTTAAGAAGTGAAAAGCCCATGCAACTACTGTATTGAATATTGAAAATTCGACTGTGGCTCAAGTAAAAGGGCAAAAGAAGCATATGACAAATTGAAAACTTTGAGAACAAAGATTGGCCCATTAATTTTTCAAGTAAAAATGCTAGCAGAGAGCATGTTAGTAGATGTCATTGAGCAACTAGTAGATGCTGGGATGAAAAGTTCATCTTAAACTGTTTTGGTGTCCTGAAATTAATGTGTTCAATTCTTGTATCGGAAAAAGTTACACATTCAGAACAATGGATATTACCCCACCCAGATTGTAATAGTTGTACAAGAAAGGAAAAGCATGTCTGACTGTTCTATGATTAATGCAACCCAAATTTTCTAAACTCTAGCCTTAAATGTTGTCAACAATTTTATTCTTGAGTACATGTAAACTACTGCGGATGGGATTTAGTCTTAATCACCAAATTAAAAAGGCTGAGAGAATCTTAAATTGCCAGCTAAGAGCACAGAATTTCGATATCTTCAAATGTAGTTTTCGGAGAAACAGCATAAGAATTCAGATTTGCTTATAAGGAGATCATTTATCTTAAATATTATGCCCATGGTCATGTAAAATAAGACCTTGTATGCCAAAATTTATTTTGAGATTGCCATGTTTTGTAAGTACATGGAACAAATCGAGGATTTACAGGGATTGGCAATATGGGGATGCCACATACAACATTGATAAGAAACTTGGACAGAGGTTAATTTACCTTACGCCGGGGGACCCACAGCCAGCCGTGAATATGCACCATGGGCGGACCTGCGTGGGAGAGCCAGCAACACTTGCGGAGCGGTGTGTGCTCGAGGGGTTGCAGAGGAAACTCGACGGGAGCGCGAATGGAGCAAATGACTCTTTGGCGCAAGCGCTCGTTTGAAAATTCTGCCCAGCACAGCGGGTGCCAGCTCAGAGGTGGTGAGTCACCATTCTCAGAAAAATTATGATGCGATGAGCCATCCCACTGCCGGAAAAACGATAGATGTAGAGATGAAAAGAATGGGCATGCATGGTAAAGGGGCCTGCCATACGGTCATTTAATGCCCTATGGCAACCTGGTTAGCTCTTGCCATTTCGCTCAACGGCCTTTCTCGGTCTGGTACTGTCAAGGCGTCACATCCCAGCGAACGAACCTTGGTTATGTATGGACGCTATCGGGTGCATTAAAGGCTCGTTATTTGTTGCCCACACATGGAGGTGGCTATTTCACCGCCTTTCTCGGTCTGGTACTGTCAGGGCGTCACATCCCAGCGAACGAACCTTGGTTATGTATGGACGCTATCGGGTGCATTAAAGGCTCGTTATTTGTTGCTCCACACATCGAGGTGGCTATTTCACTCAACCGCCTTTCTCGGTCATCTGAATAGGAATGTTTCCCCACCAGTTACAATTTCCTGGCAGTTCCCCTGCCTGTGTAGACTACTCCAAAGAGACAAGATTTCGGCATTTTCATAAATTAATTTCACATGCTATGATCTCAATAGTTTGGTGGGGATTTGGCAACGTTGCAGTAAATGTTGATGGAACTTCAAAAGTTTGGTGGGGATATGGCAATGTTGCAGTGAATGTTGATGGAACGTGATGTTTGGGGGAGTTATGTTTGGAAAAGTGTAAATATTTAGTACTCGCGGAGGCCTTATATTTGGTCATGAACTGGGTTACAGAGAATAGAATGCAGGAGCTGGAGTCCTCTGAACTTATCCACTACATCCATCCATTCAAGGAATTGAAAGGAGAAAAGGTTTTAACAGTAAGTTAACATATGTTATCCATGATACCATTTATGAGATACAGGGCCAGAGCAAGCCATAGGAGAATTTGAAGTATAATACTTAACCAAGGATAAACACTGCAAAACTTTCTACTAGTATGTTATTATTCCATTTGAAATCCAGTCTCCATAATTTGAAAGCGTATGATTATTTAAAGTACGTGTTTGGAAGTAGTTGTGACACAATGCAGAATGTAGAGTAGATGTCCTCTGAGACGCGGCCTCCGGAATTTGGAAGCGTATGCAAAAATATGTTATTTTCAAGTAGTTGAGACACAATGCAGAATGTCTTCCGGCAACTATAGCCGAATTCCTTTGCTCTGTTGATATCATTATAAAATTGAGCACGCTGCTTTTCAAGTAAAACTCGTGGAGTGTTTCTCAACCTGGCGGTTTGTCCCTATTTTGATATCTGGTATAGGAGGGGCCTCTTAGTGCTTCGTGTGCTTTTTGATTGTTCTTAATTTGAGATCTTTGTTTCAGCTAGTTATTTGTTAACAGAGGACTCTGCCATGTCGTTCTTATGGGGCTTTGTACCTGGCTTGGTCCCGATTGGTTTCACTGATTTTTGTCTGTAGATATTGCTCTATAAACATTTTTAGTTCTCGTGGATATCAGAACTTTGAATATGTAACTCCTTTTATATATCAATGAAAGAAGTTAGTTTTATATATCAATGAAACAAGTAAAACTCCTGGAAAGAGTGAAAAAATATTGATATCTCCATTGTCTTGCAGGCGGCTGCCCAATAATGTCTAGCAAGAAGGTGAACAAGAAAAGAGGTCGGGACGCTGAGTTCTCAACTGTACCCAAAGGTAAAAGAAGGACTGCGAGGAAAGCGCCCAAGGAATTCGTTTCATGTCATGAAGCTGAAAAGGAGAAAATATCACACCAAAGAGAAAGCTTTCATGCACCCAATATAAAGATTGCGAGCAGGAAAGAAAATCATTCAAGTTGTTCGTTAATGTCCAAGAGAACAGTCACCTGCGAGTCCCTGAGAAAAAAAGGCAATGAACTATACTGCCAAGTGTCTAATGGCCATTACGGTCCTTGCCTCCTCAGGCATAAGCTGGGCAAAGCCCGTGAGCTATATGAAGAGGCTCTCGACATTGCAAGTTGCGGAAACTCGGGCGAGATGGCTTCCTGCTATAAAAATTTAGGTGCTGTGAGCTGGGTATGGGGCAAAGCTGAATGGGAGATATATATGAATGAAGACGACGAAGGAAATGAGGCTTTGACTGCTATACGGGCTGCTAAACACCTTGTGTCAAAGAGTGTAGAAAGTTATTTGTTGGCTATTCAATACGGAAAGTGTAAGCCGGCAATATGGTTAACACAGGTAGAAGATAGCCTCAAGAGAATGATTGAGTGGGTTAATGTACAGCTGTCTACTTATACCACATGTTTCGAACCCGTTTTGGTTGAGGTTTGTGGATTGATGGAAAATGCCAAGTCTAGCAGCTCATGCCCAAACAGAAAGAAATTAGGAGCTCTACTTTACAAGATTTACGTTGAATTCCTCTTCAAAGAGGGGATTAAATGCATTAAGGATGAAAACAATGAAGGATTAATGGTTGAAGTCGAACATGGTTACAAGAGATGTTTGAGTTCAATGAGGGATTGCTATCTGCCATTAACCAAGTGGGAAGCCATTGCCATCTCGACTGGAGACAGCGAGGCGATAAAAGAAATGGAGGCGTTGAAAGAGCAAGTATTATTGTATCAATCCATATGTGAATCGGTTCAGGCTCGATCCCAGGGAGATGAGTTACTTAAGAAGGCATTATTGGACGATGAAACCATCAGCATGGAACTGGTATGGGATACTGTTGACTGGTATAAGCATTCTATTTTGCTCAGCAGAGACAAAGATCTGGAGACTGAGGCCATCTCCTTAGGCCGGATTGGGAAAGTATTCTCAGATGTTCTGAAATTAAAGAAAGAGGCCCATCATTATCACTTTCAGAGTACTAAAATTGCGCTTGCCATAATGTCCCCGCGGATAGCAAACTCCGAGTGGTATTTATATTCCTCACAAAAGGTGAGTGAACACCAGGTGGATATGGTAGAGCAAGAGACCAGAGAGTATAACGAGAGACATGAACATGACGCACAAAGGATCTCAGAAAAAATAAGCGTCATCAAGTTGGAAGGAGAAAAGGGACCAGAGTCTTTCTTGCGGTTCATTTACAGCATCCATGCCCATCCAAATCCGAAGAAACGACTTCTGGGAAGCCTGGGTACAACAGAAAATATAAAAGCGTCTCTTCGTAAAGCAATAGTGTCATACCACCCTGATAATAACCGTCAATGTGATAGGGATTGGCAGGTCCTGTGCGAGGAGATCACAAAGATTCTAAATTGCAAGTATGAAATATATAAATAATAATAGCTGCAAGTCTGAAACACTTTTCTTTTATGTTAAAAAACTGGGGAGGGTGATCAGAGTTTGGAGGAAAGGTCCTCTAAGTAACTCCTTTTCATATATATGTTTTGATGAAATGGGTTTGAGATGTGTCTTTTATAATTTTTGTGCAACGGTTTCTGTCAGCATAGAATCTTTTTTTTCCTCTCTTATATATAAAATCTGCAGCTACAGTTCAATGTTAGAACTGGATGACCTTTTTGTTTGGTGAATGGAAGAAATAATATATAAGATTTGTTTGCCTCTGTTTGGAATGATGCTTTATTGTCAGTCGTGGATCTTTGTATATTGTAGTGCCTCAAAGTTGCCTGCTGTTCTTTGCGTTGCAGCAAATATATATTGCATTGCATCAATATAATTGCTGAACATCTTTTTTTGTCATTGCACATATACTTGGCCCAGTTCGTTTTTATTTTTTTGGCAATGACCCTTCCCGCGATAAATTGCAGGATCTCATTTTGTATCAGTATCAGTGTAAATCTATACTTCACCATATCTTAAGAGGTATCAACGGTTCTAATTTGGAAACATTTTGTAAATTAAAGAAAATGAAAAACAAATAAGAAGTGGTTTATAGTATATGCATTTCACGTTTTCAGTGCGAATTCAAATACTTGGCCAATCCGTAATAGCCCGCCCTTAAAATCCTTTGGTGTGAACTCGAGGATCGAGTCCCTCAAAGTGCTGAGAACCCGTTCGCCCTGTGATTTGTTTCAAATCCTGTTTAATATCCCTCACTTCGAGGGTCCTTCCGATGCCTTCTAAGACAGATGTTGTCGTCATGTGGCTGGGCACCTTACTTAACTTCGGCACCAGAGCGTTGGAAGACAGGTTGTCGTCATGTGGTGTTGGGCACCTTGAGAGGACACCTAACTTAACTCGAGCCTCAGCCCTGCTCGCGAGCGAGATACTCGTGCGGGGCAAGCATCTAGCAGTCGTCCTCATCTTCCTCAACTTCAGAGGAGGTTGCAGTGGTTTCCTTTCGGCGTCGCCTAATTATTAAATTTCTCCCTTTTTGGCCAAGGGGATTTTTATTTTTGAAAAACTTGTGAGATATTAGAATTGCGGAGAGTTCACGACGTAAATCCCTACCCAATTCTAAGCCAGCAGAGAGACTACGACTTTTCTTTTAGGCGCTTCATGTGGAGTCTGAAAATCTTGCTCCAGTCCACGAAGTTCACGGAAATCGACGGGGGCTGCATCATAATGTGCATGTTGTCGTTACCATAGCTCCCACTTACACGCACCACTCAACCTTCCCCTGAAATGATCACAAGAATTTTGAAACGGTCCACTCTGCCACCTACAACTTTGCTTTCAGGTCATTACACAAATGGATCATAGGGAAGATTGCAATAAAACTATAAATTAATTGATCAATAAGATTTTTAAACCAAAATTAAAAATATTTATCTCTATTTGCACATTTAAACATTCGATAATGTATGAGTTAAAAATAAACAAATAACTGTCGAAGTTTAAATGGATTGCTACAGAGAGTTGCGGTGGTTTTTTTTCGACTTTGTCTAATTATTAAATTTCTTCTCTAAAAATATAATTTTCACACACAACACGTGCTACTTTCTTCTATTCATCACACAAAATTTGATTATTACAATGGACTCTATGAAGGGTATTTAACATTTTTTGACAGGCGCCAAAAATAACTTGATATGCAACCACACACTAAATTCTTTTTCCACTTAACTCGACTTGATTCAACACTCACTGAATTGACTCTCTAATTTTAGCAAACTCCTCGTGCTAAGGTAATTAGCTTATTTTAACACTCTCCTTTAATTACGATCGCTAAACTAAAACTCACTCATAACAACTCAAACATGTTTGCTTGTCTATGTCTTAGTTACACTTACAACAACAAAGTTTCTTCTATGAAATTCAAACACATCTTTTGCTAATGACTTAGTAAATATATCGGTAAATTGATCACTAGATTTACAAGGCTTCAAGTGAATTTCTTCATTTCTTACAAGTTCTTTAATAAACTGATATCTGGTATCAACATGCTTGCTCTTTTGATGAAACACATTATTTTTGGATAGTTTAATCGTTGAGGTATTGTCACAATATATTGTTGTTGATCCTTGTTGTTTCTGCTTGAGTCCATCAAACACTTTTCTTAACAACACTGCTTGACATGTTGATGTCGCTGCTACATACTCTGCTTCTGCTAATGGAAGTGTCATAATAGGTTGCTTCTTAGATGCCCATGTTATCACAATTGATCCAAGATGGAACACATAACCAAAACTCCTCTTCCTATCATCCAAACTACTTGCAAAATCACTATATGTATATCGAATCAGATCCTTATTTCCTGTGTTTGCATACCTTATGCCACAATCTTTAGTTCTTGCTATATATCTCAAAATTATTTTTCCTGCACTACAATGTGTGTCTTTTGGAGTCTCTATAAATTTGGAAATCAAACTTACTCCTTGCATAATATCCGGTCTTGTAGTTGTGAGATAGATGAGGCTGCCAACCAATCTTTTGAATAGAATTGGATTGATCTCTGATCCTTCATCATCATCGCTGAACTTTGTACCTGTTGCAAGTGGTGTAGGGACATGTTTGCAATTTTCCATCTTGAATCTTTTTAGAAAATCTCTAGCATATTTATTTTGGCAAATAAAAAATCTTTTTAAGATTGCTAAACTTCTATGCCAAAAAAATATTTCATGAGACCAAGATCTGTCATCTCAAATTCTTTCATCATGGCTATTTTAAATTCATCTAATTCAAAATCCCTTGTAAAAATCATGTCATCAACATATAAGCAAACAATAAAAAAAGCCCCAAGGGTTAGCTCAACCGGTCGAATCCCCGTTGTTAAAGTACCTCGCAGATCGGGGGGTCATGGTCGACGCCCTTGGGATTAGGCTCAGCTAGTAGGCCGCGGGGCTTGATCCCCTTCGGGGTTAATGATCAGCTCAGTTATTTCCTATGGGAAAAAAAAGAAAGTAAACAATCGAATTTGTCCATGCTCATTTACCTTTATGTACAAGGTAGGTTCAATGTTACTTCTGCAAAATCCATTTTTAATCATGTAGCTGTCGATTCCGCTATACCAAGCTCTAGGCGCTTGCTTGAGTCCATAGAGCACTTTCTTCAACCTATAAACTTTATCTTCTTTACCTTCAACTTCATATCCTTGAGGTTGTTGTACATAAATTTCTTCTTCTAGAATTCCATTCAAGAACACTGATTTCACATCCATCTGATATACTTTCCACTTGCTCTGAGCTGCTGTGGCTAGAACTTCTCTTATAGTATCCAATATGGCTACCGGAGCAAACATTTCTCCAAAGTCTATTCCCGGTTGCTACGAGAACCCTTTTGCTACATACAGAGATTACATACATTGATGTGGCAAATTTGTTTCTCCATAGAATTGATGCTCAACGAAGCATCTTGCCTTATATGGATATGATTAAATGGGTCATTGATCATATGAAACCATGATTGGAGTGGTCCAGTCTTTGGAATTCCGGGATCTAGCATGAGGTTGATGGTTGAGATAGTCCTAATAGTTCTTCCATTAATTTCGGCTATGCAACCCCGTTTGATTGCAAGCATGATCGAAACACTAGAAGAGGCGAGTTCAATGAGTTGCTTGCCCAAGGTGTGGCAATGCTCTCCCCATAGGGTGATGTTGATACTATAGACAGACATGTCTTCCAAGTTGAGATTTTTCCTAGGTGTTTCAGAGCCATCTCTTCGATGAATGGTGGAAGTTGGAGAAGTGGACCTGACAATGCCAATGATGTCGACAATTGAGCTGAGGTTTGCAGATCTGATTTCATCTATAGATTTAAAATGGAAATGGTGGAAAGGAATTGTTGGAACATCATCTAAGGAAGGTTCAATAGTGGAAGTTGCAGAGAGGGAGACTTCCCATTTGCTATTCAGATGGTTGTAATTTGTGTTTGTTGGTTTCACAGTGCCATTTGAAACCATGTGAAGCTTCCCAATTTGGACAGGGTCATGCAAAGAATCAATCAGATCGTCGAAGGCAGAGAGATGGATTGTATCATTGGTAGAATCAACGAAGTCAAATCCAAATACTTTTCCGGAGCCTCGAGCATTGTAGTAGGAGCGAACGGATGTTTTTCCAAGCACTCTATTCTAGATTGACCATCTTTTATGATAGTGGATTAGCGCCATTAATGCAATGGCAGCAGATAGAGCAGAGGACAACTGAGTTGATGATGACGCAAAATCTTGTGTCGAAGCTATAGTAGATGAGGCGGGGGCAGGGGATGTTGAAGAGTCGGGTTGGTATGTCGACATTTGTAAAATTTGAAGAAGGTCCGGGTCCCCAATCAAAGTTGCATGATGTTCGAGAACTTCCAGTTCAATAATTTGTAGAGTCCTGAAAAGAAGGAAAGAAAGAGAAAAGCAACGCGGCATTAGTCAGAGTGAAAGTGGTGGAGAGAGGGAAGGAACAAGAAAACATCAAGAATATGGTGAAGAGTCAACATACGCATAGCTGTGCAAAAAAGTGCAAATGACTTCTTTGAGAATGATAATTGAGCCCAATTGGAGGGCACCAAAGATGACATCGCCATTGTAAGAAGACAGAAGCAAAGTTCTATGCTGAGAGGTACTGTCAGAGAGGGAAATGTGGTAGCGTTGGGACGATGTCTTTGTGGAAGCAAGAAGGTCGAGTTCAACAATTTGGAGCAATGGTTGGATCGTTGTAGAGTCAGCGAGCAACAAAGTGATGGAATTCGTTGTCAAGACAACTTCCAAGATGACGAGGTAAGGAGGTGTCTTGAAAGGTGAAAGCCCGTAAAACGTTGTGAACATTGGAAGAGAAGCAAAAATAAAGAAGTGAGCACGATCATTCAAAGGATTGGCATACTTGGAGCCAAATGGAATAAGAAAGATTTACAATTTAGATTGTTACCAATAGTCAAAGGTGAAGCGAAAGAAAAATTGAAATGTTTAAGCATAGAAAGTTGGTTGTCTATATATGGCGTTTCAGAAACTCTACATGCGGGTGTGTTGTATGTCATGACAATGCACATAATATTCTAAGCTATCTACATTGTATGAAAACATTGATACTTTCCATTTGAGTGTAGAAGACGATATCGTTAGCAAGTTCTTGATTCTCACTTATTTGTTATTGAAATTCCGAGGCAATTATTTGATTGAAGGAAATGGCACGACATGCAATAGAAACAATGAGAGAAACGGCAAGAGACTAGCAATAACACAACAGCAAAAAATGCAACTCGGTGAATCAACATAATAGTGCGATGTGAAGAGGCTAAATAGAGCGCACACCCATTTACAAGCTAACCAGAGGGAGCAATAAATCAGAGTTACGACATGTGGCAAAGGTCTTGGGGTTACCAATGACAGACAATGACAGAGATGCTCGTCCGAGCGAGAGTAAAGTGAGAATAAATGCACATAGGCAGTCTATTAATTAGATTATTGAATAGAACAGTGATCGATGTCAAGATGTGTGGATAAGTTTCAAACCTTAATCAAAGGAAATTGTGACATATTGATTAAATATACATGGAATTTTCAGGATTTTGAAACTTTGACATGAGAAGAATCCTTTTCGAAATCTTGCAAGTCGAAAGTCCAATCCGACATATCTATGTGGCTCGCTTGAATAAAGACATATAATAAAGTATCGCGGGCATAAAACATATCAATTTCGTGCGAGCGATAATGAAGCTAAAATAAACGCATGTGGTTGGTCCATTAATTAGATCACTGAATAGAGTAACCTTCAAGACCAAGATGCGTACAAAGGTTTTAAGTTGCAATCGTTAAAAAAATGTGGCATATTGATTAAATATATATCGGATTTTTTGGGCATGGAAACCTTGACACCAAAAGAAATATTTTGGAAATCTGTGGAAAAAAAAGGCCGATCGATCATATTAATTTGCTTCTGTACAAGGGTGTAAAACATGCGATATTTCTACGAGGGAGAATAAAACGATAGTAAATGCACATAGTTGGCTAACCAGCGATAATTAATGAATAAAATAGATAGCGAGAGAAAGAAACATGCATAGACAATGGATTTTATCGGAGGTCTTATTCCAAAAGCTACGATAAGGGGGAGATGTGATTTCACATTTAAGTTTGGTATGATAAAATGATCGGGGCATAGTTCGAAGATTCAGAATCTATATATTTGTTTATTATTATACAGGACCAATGCTACAAGTATTGGAAATTTCGAAAAGAATTTCCGCAATGTTATTACTCTGATATAACTCTATTATAAACGGGTTCATTCGACCAATAGACCAACAGGAATGTCCCGTAGGTTCGAGGTATCACTGCCTTATCTGTTTCATATATCTAGCGATCCTTGTCGGCCTCCAAATTCCCTATTTTTTCAAGTTTTGACTTCTGACTTCGGAGATTGCTATTTGTTCCGATATTCGAACCCTACAGAGATATGAAAAGAAATCCAATAGAAAATCACATCTTCTCTCAAGGGGAATTTTCCGAGAAAGGGCCACATCTTAAAAGTGTCAATATTGCGAGTTGCGATATACGAGGAAATCGCCGACAATGGGCCGCTAGTGTTAAAGTGTTGGGATGGATGATAACAAATTAAGAAAGGATTTGTCTGCAAAACCAAAGAAGCTCGGGGCTTTTCTCTCTCCTCCCAAAGGGACGCGTGGCAACAAAAACACTGGCTCTGTTAAGAGACACGTGGCTAACAACAACTGGATGCGTTAAGGGGCGTGTTAAAGCTAGCGATTGGTTACGACAAGTGACACGG
The DNA here is from genome assembly GCA_031772625.1 of Pinus tabuliformis. NCBI lineage: Eukaryota > Viridiplantae > Streptophyta > Pinopsida > Pinales > Pinaceae > Pinus > Pinus tabuliformis. Next base: position 592,300,073 of record CM062804.1, read on the forward strand.
GGAGACTGATGTCATCACGATGTGCCAACAAGGTTGACACATGGCAGGCGGGTTTGATAGTTTCAAGGCTCACAACATGAAAAAATAGGGCAGCACGTGGCATTATTAAAATAGTGACACGTGGAAGATACATGGCAATGATGGCGTCACATATGGTAGATCAACGATCGGAGGTTGAGTCGTATTTTGCATCAAAGTGACACCTTTGATTGAAGGGCTCTGATATAGGGGTTAGACTGTGATCACGTGAAGATCCACTGGACCAAGGCCCAAATGTAGAAGGTGATTGGCGATCGGCAATCGAAGAATTGACATTCTATGCACCAAGGTTACACTTCCGATTGAAAATCGCTGATAGAGAGGACTCTGATTTGGGGGCTAGCACCATGGTCATAAAGAGTTCAAATGAATCAAGGGTGGCACGTGGGATTATTCAAAGGGTGATACATGGTAGATATGTGGCAGTTGTGACGTCACGTATGGGAGATCAGTGATCACTGGTTGAGGCGTATTATGCATCGAAGTGAAACATCCGAGTGAAGGGCTTTGATACAAGAGCTAGACTGCAGTCACGTGAAGAGCCATAGGACCAAGGCCCAAAAGCAGAAGGTGATCGGCAATCGGAAATCGACGAATTGACATGTCGTGCACCAATGTTAGACCTCTCATTAGAAATCATCGATAGAGAGGGCTCTGATTTGGGGCTTCACTCATTTCCTCTCCACGTAGATCAGGCCACGTCACTCATCGGAGATCGCAAGTTTTGGGACTGCAACCAAATGCTACATTGTGAAATCACCGATTGCGATTCAGTGATATTATAAAGGCCTAGGCGCGTGTGATGTGGTCCCATGCATTACACATTGGAACAATTTGTAGCGTAGTATTCTAAAGAATCGACCCCCTGTCCTAACCTAAAGGGCTTAGCCTTGGAAGGCACCACTCACTGGCTTTATGACATAACATCCTTTCCACAGGCATGATGTCAAACTCTACCATGTCGCTGGCGTGCGGTTATTAAGAATAAAAAAACTTTGGGCAGAGCAAATCGGAGATCGGAAGCCCATGGTCAATCACACCGTCGAAATGGTATACTCTTTGAAGGCCGACGAATATGCTACAATGTCGTGAGAAGGAACCTCACCATAAAAAGCCTATCAACGTAATTACATCCATCCATTCAAGGAATTGAAAGGAGAAAAAGTTCTATTAGTAAGTTAACATATGTTATCCATGATACCATTTATGAGATATAGGGCCATAGCAAGCCACAAGAGAATTTGAAGTATAATACTTAACCCAGGATAAACAATGCAAAACTTTCTACTCAATATGTTATTATTCCCTTTGAAATCCAGTGTCCATAATTTGAAAGTGTATGATTATTCAAAGTATGTGTTTGGAAGTAGTTGTGACACAATGCATAATGTAAAGTAGATGTCCTCTGAGACATGGCCTCCGGAATTTGGAAGTGTATGCAAAAATATGTTATTTTGAAGTAGTTGAGACACAATGCAGAATGTGTTCTGGCACTAGCTGAATACCTTTGCTCTGTTGATATCATTATAAAATTGAGCATGCTTGATTTTCAAATAAAGCTCGTGGAGTGTTTCTCATCCTGGCGGTTTGTCCCTATTTTGATATCTGGTATAGGAGTGCTTCTTAGTGCTTCGTGTGCTTTTTGATTGTTCTTCATATCAGATATTTGTTTCAGCTAGTTATTTGTTAACAGAGGACTTTGCCATGCCATCCTTATGGGGCTTTGCATCTGGATTGGTCCCGATTGGTTTCCTTGTGGATATCGGAACTTTGAATATGTAACTCCTTTTATATATCAATGAAAGAAGATGTTTTATATATCAATGAAACAAGTAAAACTTTTTATATATCAATGAAAGAAGATGTTTTATATATCAATGAAAAAAGTAAAACTCGTGGAAAGAGTGAAAAAATATTGATATCTCCATTGTATGGCAGGTGGCTGCACAATAATGTCTAGCAAGAAAGTGAACCAGAAAAGAGGTTGGGACGCTGAGTTCCGACACTGTAGCCAAAGGTAAAAGAAAGACTGCCAGGAAAACGCCCAAGAAATTTGTTTCATGTCATGAAGCTGAAAAGGAGAAATATCACACCAGAGAGAAATATTTCATGCACCCAATATCAAGAATGGAGTAGGAAAGAAAATCATTCAAGTTGTTCATTAACGTCCAAGAAAACAGTCACTTGCGAGACTTTGAGAAAAAAAAGGCAATGAACTATACTGCCAAGTGTCTAGTGGCCATTACAGTCCTTTCCTCCTCAGGGATAAACTGGGCAAAGCCCGTGAGCTATGTGAAGAGGCTCTCAACATTACAAGATGCGGAAACTCAGGCAATATAGCTTCCTTCTATAAAAATTTAGGTGCGGTGAACTGGGTATGGGGCAAAGCTGAATCGAAGATATATATGAATGAAGAGGAGGAAGGAAATGAAGTTTTGACTACAATACGGACTGCTAAACACCTTGTGTTAAAGACTGTAGAAAATTATTTGATGGTTATTCAATGTGGAATGTGTAATCCGGCAATATGGTTAACATAGGTAGAAGATAGTCTCAAGAGAATAATTGAGTGGGTTAATGGAAAACTGTGTACTTATACCACATGTTTCGAACCCGTTTTGGTTGAGGTTTGTGGATTGATGGAAAATGCCACATCTAGCAGCTCATTCCCAAACATAAAGAAATTCAGAGCTCTACTTTACAAGATTTACGTTGAATTCCTCTTCAAACAGGGGATTAAATGCATTAAGGATGGGGACAATGAAGGATTAGGGCTAGAAGTCGAACATGGTTACAAGCGATGTTTGATTTCAATGAGGGATTACTATCTGCCATTAATCAAGTGGGAAGCCATTACAATATCGACTGGAGACACCAAGCTGATAGAAGAAACGGAGGCGTTGAAAGAGAAAGTATTATTGTATCAATCCATATGTGAATCGGTTTGGGCTCGATCCGAGGGAGATGAGTTACTTAAGAAGGCATTATTGGACGATGAAGCCATCATCATGGAACTAGTATGGGATATGGTTGACTGATATAAGAGTTCTATTTTGCTCAACAGAGACAAAGATCTGGAGAGTGAGGCTATCCCCTTAGGTCATATTGGGAAAGTATTCTCACATGTTTTGAAATTAAAGAAAGATGCACATCATTATCACTTTGAGAGCACTAAAATTGTCCTTGCCATAATGTCCCCACGGATAGAAAACTCAGAGTGGTATTTATATTCCTCACAAAAAGTGAGTGGACACCAGAAGGATATGGTAGAGCAAGAGAGTAGAGAGTATAATGAGATACATGAACATGACGCACAAATGATTCCAGAAAAAATAAGTGTCATCAAGTTGGAAGGAGAAAAGGGAGAAGAGCCTTTCTTGCGCTTCATTTACAACATCCACACCCATCCGGATCCGAAGAAACGACTGCTAGGAAGCCTGGGTACAATAGAAAATGTAAAAGCGTCTCTTTGTAAAGCAATAGTGTCATACCACCCTGATAATAACCGTCAATGTGATAGGGATTGGCAGGTCCTGTGCGAGGAGATCACAAAGATTCTAAATTGCAAGTATGAAACATACAAATAATAATAGCTGCAAGTCTGAAACACTTTCTTTTATGTTAATAAATTGGGGAGGGTGATCAGAGTTTGGAGGAAAGGTCCTTTAAGTAACTCCTTTTCATATATATGTTTTGATAAAATGGGTTTGATATGTATATCTTATATATTTTTATGCAACGGTTTTTGTTAGCATATAACCTTCTTTTCCCTCTCCTATATATAAAATCTACAACTACAGTGCAATGTTAGAACTGGATGACATTTTTGTCTGGCCAATGGAAGAAATAATATATGAGATTTGTTTTTCTCGCGAATGGAAGAAAGAATATATAAGATTTGTTTTCCTCTGTTTCGAATAATGCTTTATTGTCATTCGTGAATCTTTGTATAAGTAGTGCCTCAAAATCGCCTATTGTTCTTTGGCTTGCAACAAATATATATTGCATTGCATCATAATTGCTGGATTTAATAACATCTTTCTTTGTCATTGCACGTATACTTGGCCCAGTTTGTTGTTTTTTCTTAGCAATGACCCTTCACGAGATAAATTGCAGGATCTCATTTTGTATCAGTATCAGTGTAAATCTATACTTTACCATATCTTAAGAGGTATCAACTGTTTTAATTTGGAAACATTTTGTAAATTAACGAAAATAAAACACAAATAAGAAGTGGTTTATAGTATATGCATTGGGCGTTTTCTATGCAAACTCCAGTAATTGGCCAATCCGTAATATCCCCTAAAATCCTTTGGTGTGGACTCGAGGATTGAGTCCTTCAAAGTGTTGAGACGAAAGAGTGTGCTTTGTTGAATCCCGACCAAATGGAGAGGAACAAAGTCGTTCAAAATATCAAATTTATATTAAAGAATTATTTATTTTTCTTATAAACTAAATAAAATATATATAATTCTATATTAAATATAAAAGAATTATTTATTTATTTATTTTATATTTCTTTCAAACTAAAAAACATATAAAGTATTAATGATTAAGAATAAGAATATTAGACTTGTATTTGGGGACCGAGAGGTCAACTCTGAACTCATAGGTTCCCTCTGCTACCGCCTTTGTCGGCTAGTTCAATGGCCCCCAAGGAGGGGGAGGGTCTCTCTCCACCTTTAACTGACTTCTTTGTCGATGTCGCCTTCCAATCCCTAGTGGCTTCCCTCCCCAATCGCGCACAGTCAGTTGTAGTCGCGTCCAAATTCGTTAAGCCAAATAATGATAATAAGAATGTTTCTCTTCCGGATGGAGCACGATGCATTTCCATGGCTTATGTCGAGAAAGCACTGATAGGTAAATTCACAGGTATGTGGCCTTCTCCAAGGTCGATGGAAGTTTGGATAGGAAAATCATGGAAGCCAATGATGAAGGGAGAGATTTCTCTCTCGATAGTGGGTAATGGGTTTTTCATTTTTTTGTTTGAAATAAAAGAGGAAAGAGATGTAGTGTTTTGAAACGGGCCATACTTCTTCGGCTCTAGAGGAATGTATTTGAATAAATGGACTCTGGACTTCAATCTAGACGAGGACATTCCCACTGCTATTCCAGTGTGGGTTAAACTTCTGCGACTTCCAATCTCCTACTGGAGTGATGATTGTTGCAGAGCTATTGGCAATGGGGTGGGGAAATTCTTGGACAAGTCTAAACCCAAAGGCTCCCAATTTGCCTGTGGAAATCAATCTAAATCTGGGGGAATGGAAGCATAGACAAATTTTGGACTATGAACAAATACCTTTCAAATGCAGACATTTCCATGATTATGGCCACTTTGCTAGAGTTTGCGCCAATTCTAGGAAAGATAAAAGTATGGAGGCTCTCGCTGCTTAGGAGAAGCAATGGAGAAAACCAAAAAGAGCCCTAAAAGGAAAAGGAACAATTCCAAAGCCTCGAGAAACTGTAGCCAACATCACAACTCCTTCCTCCTCAAATCCCTTCAAAGTATTAAGTGAAGATGAATTGGAAACTCCCCTCCAACAAGTCGAAAGGACAAGCGTGGAGGAGGTTTTGGTAGTCGAAGAAGGTGAAATAGTAGCAAAGAGTAATCCAAAGGAAGGTGGGTGTGAAGCTACCCCTCCTAAGGCTGCTCAAGCACCTGATCAACCGAGTATCATCCCTGGCAGTATGCATAAGGACACAGAAAGAGTTATCACTCAAAATATGACTCAAAATTTATCTTGGGCAGATGAATGTAGCAGTCAGGAAACAGACCCCTCAAAGAGAAAAGGAAGGCCAAACAAGAGGGAACAATGAGAAAAAGAAGCTGAACTAAACAAAAAACTTGGAAACCAAACAATCATTTCAGAAATTCTCAAGGGGAAAAGGATAAACAAAGAAGGAAAGGATGGTGGATTCTCCCCTTCCATTCATAAGTAATGAAAGTAATATCCTGGAATATAAGGGGGATAGGAAACCCTGCTAAAATCCTAGCAGTAAGAGACATAATCAAACAAGAATCTCCAATGGTGGTGTTTCTTCAAGAAACAAAGTTAGAGGAAGCGAAGATACTAAGAGAAGCTGAAAATTTCTGGAAAGATTGCTCTGGGTTCATCTAGTCATCTAGGGGAGCCTCTGGAGGGCTCGATGTATTTTGGTCAAAAAAGAATTTCACCTTGGTTGAAAAAATAAAGATGAAATCCTGGGCGATGGATCTCCTAGAGGAAAGAGATACAGGGGAAAGAATCCCCTTCATAAATATTTATGCCCCAATTCTATATAGTGAAAATGTCGAATTATGGGACTCATTAGAAGCTCCAAATGAGAGAAACCATCATTCCAATAGTGTGATGGGAGGTGACTTCAATACAATACTAAATATGGTAGAGAAAAGAGGAGGGACTTTGACCAGGGATCCGTTCAGAGATAGAATGGAGGAAACAATAGAGTGATGGGATATGATAGATATCAAGCCCAAGTCTGGGAAATATACATGGTCCAACAAATGGTTTGGTGATCATTTTATTGCAGCTCACTTGAATCATTTCTTGATACACAACAGTTGGCTCCTCAAAGGCCTGGATTGTTCTTTGACTATTGATGCACAAGGAGACTTAGACCATCGACCCACCATGATAACCTTGGAGAAGATTGAAAATCTCAGGCCGTTGCCTTTCAAATTTAATGTAGATTGATGCCTCTCTGAAGAGGTTGGGGAACTAGTAAAGCAGACTTGGTTGTCTCCATTTCAAGGCTCCCCCAGTTTTGTCTCGGAATATAATCTCAAGAATATCAAAAAAGAGTTGAGGAAGTGGTTGAAATAGAATGATCAACCCCTAAGGAAAAAAAGGAGAGACAAATTTCAAGAACTAGATGAGCACTATAAGATGATGGAAGAACCACAGATAGAAGAAAAACACATCCAAAAGGAAAAGGACTTCTCCATATAGATCTTTAATCTAAGTCGGCAAGAGGAAAATCTATGGAGGTTAAAATCTCATAGTCTTTGGTTAAAAGCGGGGGACTCCAACACTTCCTTCTTTCATAAATAGGCCATGGCTCGGGAGAATTAGAACAGAATAAGGGAGATAAAGCCTGAAGGAAGGCAGAAGGTCAACACCTTTGCAAAAATAAAAATTGAGGCCTTTAACTTTTTCAAAGCTCTCCTCCATAAAGATCATATTTCCTTTAGACAGTGCCAACAATTTTCTGCGGGAAATGCCACAAGTAATCTCCTCATCTTCCAATCAGGCTCTTTTAGGTGAAATAATGGAAGAAGAAGTTTGAAACGCGATTTGGTCCTTGGAACCTGAGAAGGCACTAGGTCTAGATGGCTTCTCCATCTACTTTTATCGACTATACTAGAACATTATAAAAAAGGATCTTATCAAAATGTTGAATCATAGAAGAGTCAAAAATAAGATCAGAGGAAGGACTAATTCATCCTTCATTTTCCCTTATTCCAAAGGAGTGTTGGGTAGGGCCCCCCTAGGTCAAAGTTTTGTAAAGAACCCACATTTTGAGGAGTGGAGAGCACTTCACGCAGTGTTTTAGGAGTCATAGGGGCTTTAGGGTGGGTCAAAGCCCCTTATTTTGTAAAAGGATGGGATCAATTTGTATGTTTTGAGCTTCGCCCATGGTTTGCGGACCATGGTATTGTAAGAGAAAAATATATATAAAGGGTTGTCTTAGTAAGTCAAAGGCATGGATGGATATGTTATGATGTTTTTGAGTTTGTATTCGTCATATCTTTCTGTTAGAGTGAAGGGAAAGGCTCCTGCATCTGTGTGCGTGAAGTCCTTGGTAAGTGTGCAGTTGTGTGTGCAGGTTAAGAAGGATTGTAATTGTCAAGATCTGAAGATAATAAAGAAGATTTTGAAGGCAAACCTGTGTACTTTCATTTTGTACTTTAATTTATGCAATCCCTATTTACTTTTGTGCTGTGAAGTAAAAGATAAGATCATAATTAATACATGAATGTTGTTACAGTTAAGGTCCATTGATTTATGCACATTAGATAGAGTTTTAGATATGCGAAGTAGTATTTTTGTATGAATAGATCAAATGTGGTATAATATTAAGTAATATCGCATAGCACACTAATAGATCTTTAGGTGAGTCAGAATAAGTTAAGATCCACACTCCATAATCCTTTTGGAAATGGAAATCTGGTTCCAACATCCCCCAATATTGCCTCGGGTGAGACTGCGGTCTGCACGAGCAAATTGTTGCCGAAGGGGTCAATGATAAAGGGTTTTGTTGGTTAGCGTAGCTAACTTTGAACTTGGGTCTAAGCCCTTCAAGCCAACAAATGGTTCTGTTGTTGGGACCAAGATCTATATGAGGGATATTTGATGTGGCATCCGACCAAAAAAGAGATTCAAGGTTGGGTCGATCTGAAGGTGTGCGAATTTGCAGCATAAGAGAATATAAATCCGCGCTTGCCAATAGAAGGGTGTTTGCAAAAGTATATCTTTACATATCAGCATGAGATATTTTTTGCGTTGTTCACTAACGAGCTACACTAGTGGCTTTCAAAACTAGCTGAAAGTAAGACATGTTGGAAGCGCGATGAGCCTACTGCGTGGACCCCAAAGCTGATTAAGAGACTCAAGGAGACTTAAAATAAGATCACAAGAGATGTTTATTATCGGATCGATAGTGTTCTTGGAGTCTTTATTTTTGAATTCACGATTGACACATCGATATCCTACAGTGAGGTTGAGCGCTAGTTTTTCAAGGTTCCGCGAGGTAAGTATTTGAATTCCTTAAAGGTCTAGATTAAGATGATGTTATGTGAGAAGGGCGTACTTCCCATATAATCATATTGATGTTGAAAGGGAGCAAGAATGGATCTACGTGGAGCGGAAAGAGATTCAGAATAGACCGCGATAATTTCGCTAAAGCTATTTACAGTTTGTTATTGGGTGAATCTGAAAGCGAAGAAGAAAGGAGTAACCCTAGCACACCTAGAGGTGTGTTGAAGTAAGATAATCAAGGCACTTCTAGGATTCCACATCCGAGCACTGCAGCTCCACCTCCACCTCCACCTCATACAACTACACCTCCACCTCCACCTCCACCCCCACTTCCCCCATTTAATATGGCTAACGCAGTAAAGATGCCTATTAAGGGTCACAGATCAAAGGATTCCGAATAATTTTGGTTTGTCGCAAAAGCTATATGGAAAGTGAAACAAATCAATGATGAAGATATCAAGAAATCTTAGCTTGTCATAGCGTTGCAGGACATATCGTTGTCATGATATATTAAGTATAGTACAAAAAACCTAGCCGCTAGGTTAGTTGATACAAAGACAACACTGAATGAAAAGTTCAAGAAACCAAAGTCGCATTCGCAGTGCATTACGAAGATAAAAGAGATTAAGCAAGCAATCAACGAGACTGCTTGGTAATTAGATTAAATATTAAAATGTTTGTTGGGACAAGTCAATTTTCAGATCTTCGATGAGCAACACAGAGTGGTATATAGTTGCGCTATTACCGCATCTCATATTACCTCCATCACAGCAAAATATTGCATCGCAAAATGAGGCATTAGAAATTGCGATGAAGCTAGAAGCATCGCCGGTACATGATACTCACATAGGATTTCAGTAGACACAGACCCAGTTAGCAAGCTTACATATGGAGATACAAGATTTCAAGAAGGGAAACGAAGTTCGGCCTGATATGCGCTCAGAAGTTTGGTGCATAAAGTGTAAAGAGGAAGGTCACTATGAGGACCAGTGTCCTGTCTATCGTGATTATTTGGTTGCTAGAGGTCCTAATCCTTTGAAGTCGGAATCTAGTGTTGGACTAAGTACCGGACTGAGTGCTTGGTGTAGTATTTTCTGAATTGCAGACCAACACTCGAATGAGCACTGTTATTTGTTACAAAAGTATGTGCAGTCACCAAATCAATTATTTTGTAACTTCTTCTAGTCAGTAGGAAATGACGAAATAAATTTTCGCAACTATGATTTGATGATAGAGCAAGTTGCAGTGTACAGAATACAAGTTGAAGGTCGCGCGCAGGAAGATCATGGTTCACATGCAACCCGTGGAGGATTTCAGGGCTGAGGATGCGATCGAGGAGGGGGCATTCGAGGAGGTCAGGGTCAACTTATATGTTATTATATGTTATAATTGTGTTGAAGCTAGAAATTTTGCGCGGGATTGTCACAACCCCACTAGCCCTTCCTGTAAGTATTGTAGACAGTTCGACCATGTAATAGAGGATTGTCCTGTTTTTATTGCTAAAATGCAGGAAAAGAAGAATCATCATCCTATGCAGAACTTGCAAATGATGAGGGTTGAACTGTGCGAAGATGATCCATGTGTTAACATAGTGACAGCAAGTGGTGCAGCTACGGGAGGAGATAAAATAGAGGGAAAAATGCCTATGGCGGATACATGGTCAAGAAGGTTGGAGAAAAGAGTACCGGGTTCAATATGTAGAGGGAGAAAGAAACCTTCATGGAAGTGAAGAAGAGTTTCATGGACCCAGGAGCTTCGAAGAATAATCCTGAAGTGGTTGCTACGACGAAGAACCCTGATCCAGCAATTCTAAAGTCCTTTCTGTAGACATGTATGAAGTTGCTAAGGGATCAAAAAGTAGTGGAATGATTGCAATAACTAATCGACAACTGCACTGGTAAAGAGAAGCCACAGCCTGAACAATGCACAATAAACAAAGTATATAGAAATAAGAAAAGAATCGGCTGAGAGATGCAATTAAATGCGCAGATTGACGAATTCGAAATGGATCAAGTAATTCTTGACTTGGGATCGAATGCGAATGTATTACCGAAGCAGAACTGGGAGCGAATGGGGCAACCAAAGCTATAATGGTCACTGATTCAACTGTGCATGGCCAATCAGCAGAATATCATCTCGATGGGTCGATTACATGGCATTGTTGTGGACATTGAAGGAGTGAGCGTGCTGGTGGACTTTTAAGTCATTGATATTATGGACGATGACAATTCATATCCGAATTTACTTGGACTCAATTTGGATTTTTATATGGACTCTACAAGTGAAAGACAAAAATCAACAAACAAGTGAAAGACAAAAATTGTATAAACATAGAAAAAAATGTTATGATAATCAAATAAATATTTGGGTTTGATAATTGACGGTATGGACCAAAAGAAAACACTTCTACCACATTTTGTCCGCACACCAAAAAATTTACAGGAAGAAAATTTTATTCAGTTTCACTTGGTTCGCTGTATGGTCTTTAATGGGAAGATGTTGCCAATGGTTTACTTCACAGCTCCAAATATTCATAATGATGCAAATTTTACCATAACTATAATCCATGATGTGCTTTCTCATTGGTCAGGTATTCTTCCTTAAGTTTTGTATCTGCAACTGGACAACACAAGCCATGAAAATAAAAATCAAGTTCTTTTTGGATATCTAAACATGCTTGTTCAATTAGGAATTTTTAAAAAGGTAAAGGTTGGTTTCCTTCTTGTTGGGCACACTCATGACCATATTGATCAGAGGTTTAGTCGTTTTTCAGTAACATTGAGGAGGAATAATGTTGGGAGCCTTCCATCATTAATTGAATGAATTAAGAAAGCATATATTCCAGAGCCTATGTTTCATGTGCTGGAGGAAGCTATTGACATGCGAAGGTTTATTTTGGGATCGCATGGTGAGGAGAAATGCATTGAACAACTTAATGACATTAGCTTCCAGCATCAACTTCGTATCAAAAAAATTGATGGAAAAACACTTATATGGGGCAAGAAGTATTCAACTATTGCAGAATGGGGGCCGTCATCAGTTTAGTATTTTTGAAGTTCATTCTAGATCATCCAATATTTGCATCAAAGATAATATTTTTACAATCAATTGCTGAACTCAATAATGCACGAAGGCATAAGAGAGAGATAAATTATTCTGAAGGTCTGGAATAAATAAAAAAATGTATTAGAGATACATGTGACTACTTTGATGTTGCCGATTCAGTTTGGTGGGAGTATTTTTTCAATGATCAAAGTGATATCAACTCAATATTAAGAAATGGATATACACTTTTGAAGGCTCCATTTATTTGGCCTCAAAATATGCCAAATGAACAGGAGGAAAGACACATTGTTGAACAACAACAATCTCAAGGCGTTATTAATTCTCAACAGGAAGAGAAAAGAGAAATCTATATTGTTTCTAGAAGATCATGCCAACAACGTGAAGGCATGGAAGAATTTTACAGGGGTTCTGTGCAGGATGTTAAGGAGGGTTGCATGATAGCAGTATTAGCATATGCAGATCCACTTGCCTATCCATTTTGGGTTGAGAAGGTTATAAAAGTCATTAAATAAAATGAAGATATTACAACGGTTGAGGTACATTGGTATGCCACAAATACCCACCCATTCAATGGTGTGTACAAGCTAGAGATGGTAGTTGATAAACAAATTCGCAGAAAGAGAAAAAGAAAGGGTACAAATATAAATCATTGCTGCACATACCTATTAAAATTGGAGGATGTTTACATACTTGTCTATGACTTCAATTTAACAAAGAGAGGAACTCTTCGCTTCAAGACCATAGATATTTTGAGGAAGTTTCTACCAAAACGAACAATGTTGAGATGGGAGTCTGCTAAACCTAGTCGTAAATCTAGAAGACTTTTGAAACCTGAAATGATGGGCATGCATATTGACTCAGATGGGGCTCTAGTTGATGAAAGAGAAGAATATGAGTCATCTTCATCTCCATCCAGTCATTCATTTGAATATGTAGATTTTGATGGTGTGCCAGATCCTATGGATGATTTTGAATAAATGTCTAAGAGATTTTATGTAAATGAAGTTTGCATGGTAACTTGAAATAAATATTTTGACTTCCATATGATCTTACATGAATTTATGAGTCATTTCTATGTTTGTTTGATTTAATGTTTTAATTAAAAGAAATTCATGTCTTTAAGATTTTTCCATGGTAACTTGAAATAAATATTTTTGACTTCCATATGATCTTACATGAGGTTATGTGGTCATTTCTATGTTTTTTGGATTATATGCTTTAGTATATGTGATATTCAATTACGAAAGTTGATATTTTGATTAAAAATAAATAAATATTAGAAATTAATGGTTATTTTTAAAATTATGCAGTGATATTGCCATGATATTATTTATTGTTATCATTTGGTATAAGATAGTTTTAAAATTGTTGAAATTTTAATGCCTCATTAAAAAGAACACTACATTTTGATGGTTGATTTTTAGGTTTTTCTTACAATAAGATAAGTTGTCTTAGGCTAAAATTTGAAAAGAGTTATAGTTTTATCCTTTTGAAATAAAAATTATTCTTGGAATAATGAATCTTTCATTTATTTGTTCATTTAATAAAATTGTTTTAGTCATATAATTTGTTCATAATTTCATGGTTGAAATGTGTTACAAACTGAAGGTTTTTAATTGCAAGGTTGAAAATTTGTCAAAATGTTAAGGTGTTTCTAAATTATGATATTTTATCTTTAATGCTATGGTTGAAAACAATTACAATTTCAAGGTTTTTTAGAGTCAAGATATTTTATCTTTAACTCCATTGCTAAAAATTACTCTTGGAATAATGAATCTTTCATTTACTTGTTCATTTTTAAAAATTGTTTTAGTCATATAATTTGTCCATAATTTCATGGTTGAAATGTGTTACAAATTGAAGGTTTTTAATTACAAGGTTGAAAATTGTTAAAATGTTAAGGTGTTTTTGAATTATGATATTTTATCTTTAATGCTATGGTCGAAAACAATTACAATTTCAAGGTTTTTTAGAGTCAAAATATTATATCTTTAACAACATGGATGGAAATAGTTGGAATTATCAGGATTCAAGACATGATATTTTATCTTTAACATCATGTCCGAGAATTGTTGGAATTTTACAGTTTTCAAAGTTCGGATATTTTATCTTTAACTCCATTGCTAAAAATTACACTTGGAATAATGAATCTTTCATTTACTTGTTCATTTAAAAAAAAAATGTTTAGTTATATAATTTGTCCATAATTTCATGGTTGAAATGTGTTACAAACTTAAGGTTTTTAATTACAAGGTTGAAAATTTGTCAAAATGTTAAGGTGTTTCTGAATTATGATATTTTATCTTTAATGCTATGGTCGAAAACAATTACAATTTCAAGGTTTTTTAGAGTCAAGATATTTTATCTTTAACAACATGGATGGAAATAGTTGGAATTATCAGGATTCGAGACATGATATTTTATCTTTAACATCATGTCCAAGAATTGTTGGAATTTTATAGTTTTTCAAAGTCCGGATATTTTCTCTTTAACTCCATTGCTAAAAAATGTCAAAATTGTAACCCGATTTTTTTTTTTTGTTATTCCAGAATAAACACTTTTTTTTAAGGGTGTTTTTTCATCCATTTTTCAAAACAAAAAATGGTTTTTACTTCCATTTAAAAAAAATGTTGAAAATTTACCCTAAAAAAAAAACATCGTTCTAGCATAAACAATTTTCATTTTTGGGTTGTTTTTTCATGTTTTTTGGGGTTTTTGGGCTCGAGTACTAGTTTTGAGGTAATAGTTCCCATTTGATTGGTAACTATGTTTCTTGAGCAAATTCCCTGAAATGTGAACTAATCTTATTTGCAGTTCTGTCGATATCAAGAGGGGAATCGTAAAAAATAATCGCATTCTGAGTGTGTCATATGCCCCATATAGTGAAATAGGGAATCAATCTAAAAGAAAAACGGTGTTCTATCCACCATTTGAAGCATGATTCGATTAAAGAAAAACACCATTTTGGCTGCAAATTATACACTTGTAGTATTGTTGCATGAAACAGTAATAGAGAAAGGACATTGCAAGAATAATTGTAAAACAATTTCACCCGTCTCCTTGCAGAAAATACAATAATTTGGTCCACAAATCCCACGTTTACCAATATTGTCCCAAGTTAATATGTGGTTCTTCCATGTTAACTAGTAAAAGAGGATAATTTTTACTAGGACCTTCTAGTGCCATATATTCTTGAACCATGTCTTGACCCTGTTGGGATGTAAAGTTTGTGAAATGAGTACATCTCCGCCACCACCAGATTTCCATTACTTAAATTGTCGTCGTAGTAGAGCACATCTTCTCAGTCGCTAAACGAAATACCAACCATCTTGCGGTTGTATGTGTACTTGTTCCATCTATCAACCTTATAATCTTTGATCTCGATCGCATCTGTCGATTTCCATTTTTAGAGTAGAAGTCCATGGATTATAACTCTCAATAACCTGTTATAAAAGGAGAAAACCATTTGCATGCAATTGGTTCAACACATCTTCAAATAATTTCTGACTATGCAAACTAAGTATGGGATCAATATCGATGAGAATATTTTTTCCATTCCCAAAAGACATTTCAGGTTGTTGAGAACCCATCGACTAATCTTTTGGAAGTCATTCCAGATGTGTGACCCACACGAACATATGCCATAATCAGATGTGAACCACTCAGTAGTTGACAAACATTTTAAATAATTCCTCTTCACAATGTCCTTTCCAAATGACGACACTTGATTAATCCCTCGAGAAGCTCATGATATAGAGTGCCCAAGAAAAATTCTGATGTCCTTGATACCCAATCCTCTGAATTTTTTGGCATAAGATAAATCGTCAAAAGGTGCAAAATGAAATTTATTACAATCTCTGAACCACAAAAACTTCACCATTATGGATTTGATGTGTTTGATGAATTTGCAAGAAAACAAGAACAGGTGCATCCAGAAATAAACAATATTCTGAAGGAGAGATTGCACAATAATATATGTACCACCCAATGAAAGCCATTTATGTGTCCAATGTGAATCTCTGTTCTCAAATTTTTCCACAATCCAAGTCCAGCCTTTGATGCAATATGATAAGAAATGCAGAAGACATAAGTTTGGACAAACACACGGGAGCTCACAGGTGCAGATCACCAGGAGCTCCCTCCAGCAAATGCATTCGCTTTTCTTATTCATTAATCATCAGGAATTAAATAGATACATAGGCAAAAACAGATTCCTAATTAATAGGAACTGAATGTCAAATAAAGAGCAAATCATAACTACGTAACCTATTCTCCATTAATTTCTAACATCCCCCCTTAATGGAGAAAGGGATTTTAAACACACCTAAAATGTCCCTAAACAAATCAAACTTCAGTCTTCCTAGTGGCTTAGTGAATTGTAGTTCCTGTGTCCTAGGCGATTGTTCTCCTCTTATTTCTTCAATCATCTTCACAACATGACTCATCTTCGGGCGTTCCTCAGAGGGCACGGACACACAGACCATTGCGATTTGAGGCATGCCCACCATTTCCTCCTCGATGTTCTTGTACCTCATGAGTTCTAGATCAAATACCTCGGCTGTCCATTCTTCCCTCATGAAGGTAAAGAAGACCTTCAGCTGTGCCAACAGCTACTCTGTACCGAATATCCCAGTCAAGAACTTGAGCGTTTGGGCCATGAAGTATTGATGCTAAGCTTCTGTGAGGGGAAACTGCAAAATAATATGCAATCCACCTTTGACACCAAAGCCAATCAAACGAGCAGCATTCGGATGGTTGATGTGCACAATGATCCCCATTTCAGTCAAAAAATCACCAACCCTCTGCTCCTCTGTTTTACTCCTGTTAAGCCTTTTGACCGCCACAATCCGTCCGTCTGGTAGGGATCCTTTGTATACCTCCGCATATCCACCCTTTCCTATAAAGTTATCTGGGCTGAAATTGAGGATAGCAGATTCAATTTCCTTCAATGTGAAGCATTTCCAAGAGGGCTTTGAGGCCGTGTCTGTGAGATGTTTCTCCAAGTTCCAAATCTGACTGCAGATAGACGAATTGCCTTTTCTTCGATTAAAGACATCTCCTCTTGAATAAGCGGAATTCCCAACACTATATTTATTGCTCCCAGGCAGCTGAGGACTTGCAGGAGGATATGTGGACGATCGACATACAAATCTATGCTTCCACATCCGTAGAAAACTCGTCCATCGGAATCCCTTTTCACCAGTTCCTTCCCCCCAGTGCGAGGGAGACGTTACGATTGATTTCTCCTTCTCCGAGAATGAATTTCTGGTGGGAGAGGAACTACTATCCGAATCCAAACATGAAGCCGGTCCCTCGAGAACAGCTCTGGGTGAGCTTCCGCCAGTTCGCTCAGACCACACTTTGCGGCCTTCGTCTTCTCCTTCGTCGTCATCTTCTTCTACTCTGTCTTCATCTTCTTCTTGATTGACATCAAAATGGACTTCAATAACATTTGATGTGAATGACGATCGTCGTTCCTGATCCCTGTGGAACCCTTCCTCTGCATCTTGCTCCAAACAACTCCGGCAACCTCCTCTTTCCTCCTCGTCATATACATCAAAATAAACTTCAATAACCTTGGGGGACGATGGAGAGTTTAGTTGCACATTAGCACAGAGATGGCGTTCGACTTCTTTCCCCATGTCTCCTCCGGTTGGGATTTCCTGTGTCTGCGCAGACACATCTCCAGACCATGGAAGCATTCGGGTGTGAAGCGCTCCAATTACCTTCTCAGCAGGTACCATTGATGATGGATACCTGCTGTCCCGTAACAGATTTTCAGCAGACTTATTTGACGTCATCAAGGCTTGCTGAGGCGTACTTTTCACATCCAACTTGTAGAGTCCTCCTATGCGAATACCTGTAGCAATGGGCTTCATCTGATCCAACAAATCTTTAATAATGCAATAAGATTTAAAAAATTCTACCTTGAGGTCCTGATCTATAATCTTGGACACAGAAATCAGGTTCTTCTTAATGCCAGGAACATACCACACATCAGATATATTCCTGATCTTACCATCAGGCAGAGTAACAAGGACATCTCCATGTCCCTTGATCTCGTACCCACTATTATCTCCAAGATAGACTTTTACTCCAGTGTTGGATTCTTTAAAATTTCTGAACTATTGCTTTTTACCTGACATATGCGAGGAGGCTCCAGAATCCACGATCCAAATATCTTATTCATCCTCCTCAGTAGCAGTGTCACCCTCGGTCATAAATAGTCTAACATCCAGATTCTGATCTGGGTCTGTATCTGCATCTGCATCTGCCAAATGACCTGCATGCCTTTTCTGATTGTACCTCTCTTGATTTGCCTTCTTCTTGCGACAAAATTTAGCAATATGGCCTATATTACCACAATAAAAACATTCAGGAGCAGAGTCATTTCTATACGAGGTCATACCTTGTGGTGTCATTTCTGATGTGTTGCCCCTCCTCTGATCAGCCATCGCTCTCCCTTTTGGCTTGAACTTTGTTATCAATGCAAGATCTGGATCTTGAGGCTTGAGAGACGACCTCCTTTCCTCTTCATGTAGCAAAATTCCAGTAAGTTCTTCAAAACTTGGAGGCTTTTCCCTTGCATTCAATCCAGTTATAAACATCTGATAGTCATCTGTCATACCGTTCATGGTGATTGTCACCAGATCATCATTTGCCACGGTTTGACCAATATCAGATAGTTTATCTTTAACTTCCTTTATCCGAGATAAGAATGACGAAACAGACTCATTCTCCTCCATCTTGATTGAGAGGATCTTCTTCCTGAGGAACAAGGTTCGGCTGGTGTTCTTGATTTCATACATGTCTTTGAGAGTTGTCCAAATCTCATTTGCTGTCTTGCAATCCCGAATATGAGGGATGATGCAATCTTTAACTGACAATTTTAGTAGGACCTTTGCCTTCAGCTCCCTTTTCTCCCATTCTTGAGTTGTTGCATTCGTTCCACCATTTGCAACAGTTGGCTTACCTTCATCACCAATGACAATGTTGTAGGTATTCTGACCTTCAAGCAAAGTCTGAAGCTTAAATTTCCAATTTATGTAATTGGAACCATCCAATTTGTTGCTTTCATTTAAATAATCTGCCATCTGAGAATTCATCTTTGAAAAAAAACAGGCTACCCCGGCAGTAGCGCAGATCACAGATCCTTCAAGGGATCGAGCAATGTTCTCACACCGCTGCCTTACGCTGCTCCCTCGGGGCCTTCTCCAAAACGCAACCTCCTTACCCCAATCGACTGGATTCAATTCGAATCACATGGGCTCCTTGGAATATTCACCTCACGCAGCCTGCGGCTTCCACGACAGTCTTCTACCAAAGGAGCTTGATATGGCTGGTCTTCCTCCTCCTCAGAAGTGAATCAGCAGAATGCAATCTCTCCAGATCTCGGCCTCCAGGCAAGCGATCTCGACTTCCTGAACCAGGAAGTCCGAGAATCTTTGCAGCAGCACCCACATCTTCTTCTCAATGCCTTCAAGCTTCAAGAGTCGGCCTCAGATCGCACGGGCTCAGTTTCGATCTCTCCACCCCCACGCTTCTGCTATGGTAGCGACTTAACACACTTCCTTAAGTCTCATGGCAGTTTTTGTGTGCAACCTTCACATGGAAATCTGTATGCAGGATACCAAACAACAATCTCTGTTCACACCACGAAAATCTCTATGGGCTTCACCGAAACCTTCTTTTGATTCGCATTCAACAGGAAATTAGCCGCAGATAAGTATGACCTATCGACCTTTCAACTTTCAACACGAAGGCCCTTTCCCGATCCATGGTGCTTATGCAGTCGATCTACGGACAGATTCGTCCCTCTTCCACTGACTCTGTGACAGGCCCAAGGAGACCTGCTGAAAAATCGCCGGATCTCTTCAGCTTCACTACACTCACTGCGCTCGGCAGTCCTTTCCTTACCAGCGGTCAGCTCAACAAAATTTTGTTTTCCACATCGGGCCACCGATGGGCTGTTGCAACTATCGCATTGAGTTCGATCCACAATCACAGCGGCAAAAAATCCCTCTGTAACGGAACCATGCCTAGTCAAATATGATGCACACTCCACCAACGATTACCGTGTGTGCTACTCAGCAATTCCGCACTCGCTCCAGGTATTCCTCCTCGGCAGTCTGCAACAACTTGCTTGGCTCTACACGCAGTTTTCAAACACTCGAATCGAACAGTGCAGAGGCTCAATCCACTGAATTCGACTCCACCGCAGACTCGACTTTAAATCCTAGAAAGCACGATCCCGCAACAGATCAGGCGTTGGAGCAGGCCGCAACTCTCAGCCACTTGGTGTCCTCGCTCTTATCCCGCAGCGATGGAACCAGAACGCAGTGATTCACTATCAGCTTGTTGTCTTTCCCTTCAAACGCGTGGTCTCTCTCCACTCAGGGTTACAGGCATTCTTGAGCCGTGTAGCTCTGATACCATGATAAGAAATGCAGAAGACAGAAGTTTGGACAGACACACGGGAGCTCACAGGTGCAGATCACCAGGAGCTCCCTCCAGCAAATGCATTCGCTTTTCTTATTCATTAATCATCAGGAATTAAATAGATACATAGGCAAAAACAGATTCCTAATTAATAGGAACTGAATGTCAAATAAAGAGCAAATCATAACTACGTAACCTATTCTCCATTAATTTCTAACACAATAATTGTTAGGTTTTAATATGAAAACTAAATATGAAAAGCCATCATCCAACTAAGCCATTTTGATGTTTAAAAGATAAGCAATATCATTCACAAGATCATTCTTCTCAGTTTCCTTTATGAGAACATATTTCTGATTATTGGAAAATAGCCCATATACCTCCCCAAAGCTAGTGATGAAATGATGAAGGTAGCACCAATGTGACATGGATACCTATCTGAAAATCAAGACATGTTTTGCAAACATTAAATGGGAGATTGATGAACTCCTGATAACCTGCAAGCCCAAAAAAAATCATGTTCAGGCACTTCTCTAATTTTCCAGCGCAATCCATCTATCACCAAAAGGAATAATACAGGTGATAAGGAACATCCTTGTCAAATGCCTCTCTGTGCTCTGAATAAATATGATGGGGAGTCATTTATCAATATAACATAATGAATGGTGGAAACACAAGCCATTATCCAATTTACAATGTGGTATTTCAGACCAGTCATTGCCAGTACCGAACGGAGATATGTCTAATCGATGGAATCATATGCTTTTTGAAGATCTAGCTTAAGTATTAGAGCATCATTTTTATTGGCCTTGATAGAATGTATATCTTCTTCTGTAATGTCGATAGCATCATGAATGCTTTAAAAACCCAAACTGTTCATTTTTTATGTACATCGAGAGCTTCTCCTTGATCTTAGTAGCAATAATTTTTTAGATCAACTTGTAGGAAATACTACATAACGACTTGAAAATAATAGAGAAACAGATGTTAGGTTGTTTTGATCATGTCCTAGATTAGGCTTAGATCCTATTTTCTGGGATATGTTTTAACCTCCCTATTTGAATCCATATTTATATGCTTGTATTGATTGTTTGATGAATCAATGAGAACCAATGTTATGGAAGCCTCAGGGGCTCCTCACCTGAGGACTGCAAAGTTTCATTCATCTGTTTGTATTCCTATTTTTTAGTTGGTATCAGAGCATCATGAGATGAGATGAGTCTGAGGTTGAGTCTGTCATGCAATGAGGTTGTTGTGTTTTTACTGCTTGATGTGAACGAGGAGAGCATGCTGGCCTACATGTAGAGGAGTCGGTGTATTTTTTATGGTGTTCTTCAAAAAAAATTGTTGAGATCATAGTTTAATCTAACTTCAATTTGGGAGATTGATCTACGAGTTGGACACATATTCTACATGGATTTTGGATTACTTCTCATGGAAAATTGTGTGCGTGGAGGCCATGCGTGCTACGAGTCTGTCAAGGCACACTTACTGCGTGAAGAAAGCTATGGAAAAACAGATGTGTGGAGTAGCCTACTACGTGGATTTGCGTCGGGGACAAGTGCGTTGCCAACATTGATTGACCTGTGGAGTCATGTAACGAACCTGAGGAGACAAAACTAAAATGAATATTATGTGAGTGAAGAGGATCATCGATCTTGAGTCATGGTGTATTGTCAGTGCTGGTTGTGTTTGGTATGGTTTCAACGACCTCATCAATAGATGAGCCAAGTCGATCTGCACGAATGTCAAGCAATAGAGCAACTAGTAAGGAGAAATCACATGTTGGTGTGCATCCATCTACTACTAAAGTAGTTAGTGTCACAACACTACTAATCTAATACAGGAAGAGTTGTCGGCTGTCAGAAGAGCTTGATCCACATATAGGAGGCATAAATCAAGAAACCCTAATTTCTATCGAATAGAGGGTCCATTTAAAGTGAGTTATGCATGGAAAGAGGGTCTCCGATTTGCATGAGAGCCCAGAGTCGGTGGAGCATTTCATTGTAGAGAAATCCTAACTAGAGCGATGACACTATGTAAACGAGTTGATATCTGTCTTGAATCTTCCAGATGATTTGTTTGAATATTTTTGTTGACTTAATTCAGCATCAACACAGGGAGATAGACAACGAAAGGTGCGCTGAAGAAGGGAAACTTTCGAAATTGTAAAACTATGCATTGTAATGCACCCCAATAACATCGAAAGGAGCGTTGTGTGACTCTAGATTGTTGACCTTTTGCAAGCGCTCCAATCTCATGCATGGCCTCCACCAGGCAAGGAGTCGAATCCAATCAAAAGGGAATTCTTGGAACATGAGCACATGAACTTTGTTTTAAAAAGTCTTGAATGGTATTTATTTAGCAATTGTCTTTAGTGAGACTTTTTGGAGGCATTTCCGGTGGGTTTTTCCGACCAAATTTCTCTAAAATCTAGCAGCAATTTATTGAAATCGCAAGTTTGATAGGTAATTTCTACACAATCAAAGCATCCTAGAGGTTTTTCAGGGTGCTGAATCCAAATATGCAGTTAAAAAACCATTTTAAATAATACAAATCAAGATTTAACGTCAATTTTTTTTCCGCTGGATTCCGTCACCGGAATCTCCAAAAAGTTGCACTAAAGACAACTCCATTTATTTAAGTTTAAGTGGCGCCCACCATGAGACCCTCCATTGGAAAGTGGCACCCAAGGTTTTTTTTAGAGAGCTTGTATCTTAAAAGAAGTGTTGGGGGGGGGGGGGGGGGAGGGAGGGGCGCCGGGGGTTTATATTTTTTTAAGGGGAGCGACCATCTATAATAAAAGGGGGAGCTTTATCTTTTTTTATACATGAATTAGTCCTATTAATTTTTTTTTCAATCCTTGTAAATATATATATTTGAAGTTGTTGGAAGTCCTCTTGAAAGACATTGGGAGAAGATGGTGAACCCACTTGTAGAGACATACTTGAAAGAAGCTAATAAACTAGATGGCACAAACTATGTCAACTGAAAATTCAAGCTGCAAAGACTGTTGGAAGGTTATGGTGCTTGGACCATCACGAAGGGAGAAGAAGAAAAACCTGCTACAGGCTCGACAGTTGCATCGATTCAGGACTGGGAGAAGCAGGAGAACAAAACAAAGGTATTATTAAGAATGTCAATGAAAGATAATGTATTTCCTTATATTCGTGATTATTAGACCTCTATTGCGACCTGGAATGCATTGAAGGAATTGTATGAAATTAAAAATATAAATCAAATCCTCTTTCTGAAAAGTAAGCTCTTTTATATTAAAATGGAAGAGAATGAATTTGTTAGTGTGTTTATTTCCAGAATTAAAGACTTGAAATATAAGTTGGAAGATCTAGGAGAATCATTACCTGCTACTGATCTTGTGATAATCACCTTAAATGGAATGTCATAAAACTATCAGATGTTTATTACAGCTTTTGCAGCAAGGGAGAAAGCACCAAACTTTGAGGAATTGATAGGTATAATGTTGTAGAAAGAAGAGAGGTGCAATAATTTGAAGCCTTAGAATCAAGTTTTGGCACTTGTGGTGAGGAAGAAATTCTTCAAAGGGAAACAAGGAGGAGAAACTAAAGGTGGAAGCTCATCTCAGAAAAGGCCATTTCCCAAATCAAATCAAGGTATTTCATCTATTAGAAATGACTCTCGAATGAATTTTTTTTACTGTGGTAGAAGTGGGCATCTAGCCAGAGAATGTTATAAGAATTAAAGTGATGAAGCTAGGAATAATAAACACAGAAGACATTCAGGACATTTTGTAGGAGAAGGCCTAATTTTTTTATCTAAAAAAACTTAAGTTTTTTATGTCCAATGTTGTGTTGTCCACTGAAACGGTTGATGTTAATGCTTGGTTTGTGGACTCTAGAACTTCAATCCACATGACGTGCAATAAGGACTGGTATGAAAACTTCAAGGAAATAAGAAATGGCAGTAGCATCTATCTTGGTGATGATCGTGCACATCATATTAAGGGATATGGTGATATTCCAGTGAATTTACCAAACATAAGTGTTAGGTGCATTCATAATGTTATGTATGTTCTTGCGATCAAGAAAAAATGATCTTTGTGTCTACAATTACAGATCAAAATATGAAGGTTGAATTCTTCAAAACACACTGCATAGTGAAAGATTTGTTATATCACTCCAAACATGTTGATTCAGGAGTCAAAGTTGAAAGGTTGTACAAGCTTGATGTAACCAGTAAAAGTCATCAAGCACTGACTTCTACAACTATGTCAATAGAAATTCTTTGGCATCAGAGATATGGTCACATCAATTATCATGATTTGTTATTGTTGCAGAAACAAAGAATGGTTGAAGGACTCCCTATGTTAAAGAATGAGTATGCTGCTTGTGAAGGTTGTGCATTAGGAAAAATTCATAGAGATGAATTCCCCTCTAATTATGATAGGAGAAGAATAGATGTATTAGAACTCGTGCATTATGATTTTTGCGGACAAATGTAGACCAAATCTCTAGGAGGTGCCTATTATTTTCTGTTGTTTATTGAGGATTTCACAAGGTACACTTGGGTGTACTTGCATAGGAAAAAGAGTGATGTCTTTGAGTATTTCAAAGAATTCAAAAATATGGCAGAAAAGAAAACAGTGTAGTTCATAAGATCCTCCGTTCAGATCAAGGGGGAGAATATAGATTGGGATACTTCGTCAAGTACTACAAGGATCATGGAATAGTGTAGCAATTCACAATACCCTACAATCCACAACAAAACAATGCTGCAAAAAGGAAAAACAAGACATTTGTGGACTGTGCATGGAGTATGATCAAAGGTAAGAACATCTCAAATGCCTTTTTGGAAGAAGCCATTAGTATTGTTGTTTATTTAAAGAAAATAAGTCCAATAAGGTATCTTGATCTCAAGACCCCAGTTGAAGCCTTGTATGGTTTTAAACCAATAGTTCATCATTTGAGGGTATTTGGGTGTAAGGCCTTTGTACATGTTGTAGCAGCTACAACCACCCTCCAAAATTTTGGCTTGCATGAAAATTTCGGAGCCTACCTTGGATCCTACGATCGATCATCCTTGACCACTTGTTGGTAAGCTGATGATCTCAATCTTCCCCTCCTCGATCTTAAGAGTTGTTCATGTTCTCACATTTATGTATCATGTGTCATCTTTGGCATATGGGTTGTTGTTTGTCATGCAAAGGGAATGTTGTCTTGCTTCAAGGGAATTGTGTGCATATGAGTGGTTGTCATCACATAGACATGTTTCACACTCACTTCACACACTCTTATCACGAAGGTTGTTTCATCAATAAAAGTATGTCTTCTGCATTTTGGATGGTCTATGTTATGTCACTAAGTGTCCATGTGCGATCACAGTCGAGTCCTATCACTATTTACATATGTGTCATTGATATCACACTTAGCCATTTCGCAAGCAACCTAGCCTCATTTAGTTTCTCGGAGCTTTTCACTTTGCTTCTGCAACCATAAAGTTTCCTCCCTTACATGTTGAAACCCCGCAGCCCACAGAGACCCAACCAAAAATGCTTTCCAGAAATGCGCAGAGCAGTTAGCTAGCAAGCATTGCGCTCCATAAATGTGCAAAACAGTCAACTTCCCTCCATTCAAAAACTACGTAGAGGTGTCCTCCTGAGACCCCCATCCCTCAACAGTGTCCTGAGCCTCAAAACTGCGCAATGTTGTCCAAGTTGTCCTAATGGTCTTGCATGCAGAAACTGCACAAATAGGCCTCCCAGGGTCTCAGTTGGCAACAATCACTTCCCGCTGAAACCACGCTGATCCATTGCCCAATCACTACCAAGGAGTTGATCACTCCCAAGGAGTTGAGGAGAAGGACCAAGAGACCGAGTAATGGAAAATATTGGGACCGGATGCAAACTTCGTAGGATGCATGATCATATTGAGGGTAAGTATGGTAAGTAAAGAAAACCTTTCGAAGTACACCTCTTAGTTGATTTTGCAGGACTGCTTTTCATTGTCATATCATCCTCTCCTCAGTAACATGCATGTGTGCAAACATGAAAATTCATTTTATGTGTTTATTCTACATGTCTTGCTTCCTTTTCACTTGTTTGACCAACTGTCGTCTTTGGCAATTTGATTGTTATGTCATGCTTGCAACCTCGTTCTGATGATGTTGAAGATTTTGTTTGAGTTATGTTTGCTATGTAAACATCTATCGCACTCACACACAATGTTGTAAGTATTGTCGCGCAATGGTCTTCACGGTCATCCAAATGTCTATCTGAAGTGTCACACTTGTCACTCTCACCATTATAAAGTCCCATAGTCAATCACACTGAGCATATTGTGTCTTGTTGGTTTGAGGTGTCTTGTCGCCGAGTCATGTTGAATGTGTGTTCACAAGGTCATGTATTCACGATTTCACTTGCTAACACACTTAGCCATTTTTTCTGAAAGTTCATCGACTAGACCACTCTCCATCAACGGGACCTCTGCTAAGCTACACTGCGCAGTCTCAGCCCTCAGTGATCATGTATTGCTGCCCAAAATTGCACAGAGCTGGAAGCTGCCTCCTAGGTATTCTGCACTGCGCAATCCTAGAATCAACCTAATTGACTGTCGCCCAGAACAACGCAGAAGTTTCTCAACAAGTCATCTCAATCTGTGGTGCCCACAAGAAAATCTATCAAGTTTCCTATCGATCAACCAGAGAGTTTGACCGGGCAGTGACCCTAAGCTTCACATCCATCCCGAATCTTGAAAAGTCAATGAAAAAACTAAAAGAGAAGGGATACACAAATAGGAAGTTGAGTATAACATTATTAAGTGTGACTTAAAACATGGCATTATTAAGTGTGACTTAAAACATCTCAACAACATAAATATGTTCTTTAGCATAGAATTAATTGTTAATTTATTTATTTCAAACATAAATTTGTTCCTTTCACATAAAATTAAGTTTTTACTCCACATAAAATCAAAATTTTACTGTGAGTCCATTTTATTTCAAACAACTATAAATAACATCTACTTATCTTAATAAATTTATCCCAACAATTCTAGATAAATTTATCCCAACAATTCTTCTAGACATTAGTAAACCTCTAATAAAATATAAAAAAAAAATATAGTACTTATAATAAATTACAAAGACAGATCAAAAAGCCTAACTATTTAAACATAACCCTACAAAGACAGATCAAAAAGCCTAACTATTTAGGCATAACCCTAGACTACAACCAAAAAAAACCTCATTATGAAAACCTAAACCCCACACTACATATTTTGGATTCAGGAAACTCTAAAGTATATGATACCTGGATTCAGAGCCCTTTAAAATCTACGCTGCATGTTATGGATTCATAATTTATAAAGCAAAACCTGCAAAAAGTTCCATTAAAACTCATTAAGTGAACATTAAAACTGGCAGAAAAAATGAATAACACTTCTTTTCAAACCATAAGCCGCCTAGCAATAACAACTATGATAAATTTTCAAATCATTAAAAAAAAAAAAAACCGCATAATAATAATTACAGAAGATAAATGAAAATGGTCAAAGAATATCTTCTCCTTTCAGAAATGAAAGGAAAACAGAAAGAATCGAAGTATAAACGTTAACAGGAGCAGAGGTGAAGAAGAGTTACCTGAATACTAACAATTAGACTCTGTCTTTTAATTCTCATACCATTTTCTGAGAAATTTTTCAAATTTTGGAAACGCATACGTTTCAAAATATAACTCACAAAATGTAATGTAACTCACTGCGGATGTTTCATAATAAATGCAGCCGCGTTTTATCATACTATTTCTATTTTTTTATTTTATGAAACACGTTTGTCACTCTTGAACTCTAACTCACACGTTTTGTAATGTAACACACATTCATAATGAATGCAGCCACGTTTCATCATATTTTTTTTTATATTTTTGGTTTCGAATTAACTACGTTGGGCACTGTTTCAGCTGGAACTTACCAAACATTATATTTTTGGTTTCGAATTAACTACGTTGGGCACTGTTTCAGCTGGAAGTTACATGTTTGGTAATGTAACACACATATTTTAACACGTAGCGAAGTTTCAAATTTCTCATAGGTGGTTTCATTTTTATTTAATTTAATTATAATGTGGTAAAATAATATTTAAATCTGCTTTAATTACTTAATTTAAATATGTAAAAAGTTATAATTATAATTTTGTAACTTACGTGATGTGCATGATGTGTTGGTTGGGGCGGTTGGCTTTCGCATCCCCCAGCCACTTTCGATCCTTGCGGGATTGTTTCGAAAATGACTCGTATATGTTTCGATGTGACCTATTCTGCTCGCTTCCGTCATAAATATTGTATGATAAAAAAAATCTGCTCGTTTCGGGGATATTTGATGTAATATGATTCTTCAGCGGGGATTCTCTCCCCAAAAAAAATTAATGTAACACACATATTTTAACACTTAGCGAAGTTTCAAATTTCTTTTTTTCATTTTTATTTTATTTTTATTTTTTTATAATATTGATAGGTGGTTTCATTTTTATTTAATTTAATTATAATGTGGTAAAATAATATTTAAATCTGGTTTAATTACTTGATTTAAATATGAAAAAAGTTATAATTATAATTTTGTTCATTGATGTAGTGGCCATTACAAGAATATAACTAACAAAATCATTAAAGTGACCAATTTTAATATAGGGAAAGCCTATGGATATATATATATATATATAAACAAATATTATTATTATTATTATTATTATTATTATTATTAGTATCTTTATCTAATTCTAGATATAAATTAATTTATCATATAATACTTATTTTTGTTAATGATACTAATAATTTTTAATATAATAATGCCAGACCATCACTTTAAATTATGTATCTCTTCTATGAAATTTCTTAAATTGTTTTTTCGGGATATTATAATTGTGTTATTTAAATATTCACAATAACATATAAAACAATTATATTTTTCTATCTTTATTAAATAATAAAATACAATTTCAAAACTTTTTAATTAATTAATTAGTAGTTTAAAACTTTGAAGCAAATGAAATAAAACAAATTCCTTAATAGATCAACAAAATATCGCTCAAGTCTTAAAAAAATCATTAATGTGATTAGTACAAAATTACATATTCTCCTATCATTTTTTAGGTTAAGCCAACATAGAACTTATCTAAGCAATAAATGAAAAGATATATAATAATGAACCACACTAGTTGGTTCGAAACGCGTCGACAAATGATTTTCCATGTGATTTTCGCCGAAGAATCTCTCTCTAAATAATAATGTTTTATAATTTATTGTATATATGTAATCTATACATTTAGAATGGAACTAAAAAAAGTGATAATATTTTATTTTAAATTATAATAAATACATTATAATATGAAACATCTTATATCTCATTTAAAAATATATGTAAAATAATGACAACATAAAACATCTTATATCTCATTTAAGAATATGTGTAAAATAATGACAAGTATATAATACAATTGCAACATAAACCACTTAGGGAAAAAATAATAAATATAAGAAACCATAGTAGATATTAGAAACCATTGATGCAATATCTAAGGGGTTTTATGCAACATGTTTATGACTTGATTAAAAAAATTGTAGAAATTTTGAATAATAAACACTTATTCACAGAGATTATCCCGAATATATACTATTGCGGAATACATGCACAATACATAACCTCCTCTACGTTGATCATCAATTTAGCAGCATTAAAAACAATGAAACATCAATCGCATGCGCACATTAACACAGTATGTAACCCGGGGAAAGCATACAGCTGAAAACCCCCAACTATCTGTATATTATAATGATAGAGAACATGTAACAATACATAGTACAATACTCCTCACAAGTACTCAATACTATCTCCACCTGTTACACACAAACTAGCTCAGATCTGAAGCCTCAAATCTCCTCCACTGTTTGCCTGCCTCCACTGTGCAATCTGCAAGAGAAATCATCCACTCTGTAAAAACGAATTCCCTTGGTATACTACGCAAGCCATCATTGGCAATCTCCATCCATGCATGTGCAAATCTCATGCACAACTATAGTCACAACTGACAGCTGTCTTGCCCTTTCACTCACCTCTAACACCTGTCTCTGTTAAACTGTCCATGCACTGAGTTAACTGATGTATTCTTTAGTTTCTTTATGAGTTAATAATTAGTGAATTAATTAATAATTAATTCACACAACTCATCACTAGTGTATTCTTTAGTTAGACTAAAATACAACTAGTTCAACCAAGTCAAATTGAACACAACTCCATCAACTCCACAATCAACTCCACCAAACTCAACCACATGAGTTCTAACTGAAGTCCACCATGCAATAGCTCAACCGACCCATAAGAAAAGCGTATTTCCTTTTGACAGTTGCATGTGCCACATCTGTAGCTCAAACTGAAGTGCTCCAAGAGGATAAGATAATGTTTATAGTCCAAATATTATTAAGAGCTAATAATATTCGACTGTTCTATTTTTAGCCTGGCAATCTAAAAATAGAAACCGCCCATATGTCTAAAAATAGAAGTCCATCTATTTTTACCAACATGACCAATCATCCACAAATAGCATCCTGCAACTCATAGACCATGATCCATATGTCTAAAAATAGACATAGTCTAAAAATAGACTTTGCGCCAAAAATACCCTGCAGGCCCACTTAGTGAAGGCGACTCCTTTCCACTAAGCTCCATGATCTTGTTGCATTTTCAACACTCCCTCTCAACAAGATATGGATTATCAGCAACCCCTATCCTACCTCGGTGGTATTTGAATTTGCTCCTGGTGAGCGCCTTCGTCAAGATATCAGCATCCTGATCCTCCGTTGGAATGTATGAAAGTAACATGACTCTCTGCTGCACACAATCTCTGATATGATGGTACCTGATGTCAATGTGCTTGGATCTATCATGAAATACTGGATTAGCTGAGATTTTAATGTCTGGTTATCACAATAAATCACTGTAGGCTCCAAGTGAGAACCAAACAACCCGACCAGGATCTTCCTCATCCATATAGCCTCGCATGCAGCCAAACTTGTTGCCATATACTTGGCCTCTGCTGAACTGAGTGCTGCGGATCTCTTCTTCCTGCTGTACCAAGAAACTATTGTCGACCCGATACTGAAAACCCCTCCAGATGTGCTCTTTCTGTCCGTTGGGCTCCATGCCCAATCTGCATCCGTGAAGCCACATAGCTTCACCTCATCCTCCTATCTGTACCACAATCCATATCCCGATGTGCCTCTGAGATAACACAATACATGCTTGTCTGCCTTCCAGAAGAGCTTGGTTGGCTTAACCATAGCTTGTGAAAGCTGGTTAACAGCATAGCATATATCGGGTTGTGTATTGACCAGATACATAAGTGACCCCACCAACTGTCGATAAACAGTGGCATCCACTACTTCTACTAAATTAGCATCCTCCTTCCTCCAACCTCCAG
Source organism: Pinus tabuliformis (assembly GCA_031772625.1). Lineage (NCBI taxonomy): Eukaryota > Viridiplantae > Streptophyta > Pinopsida > Pinales > Pinaceae > Pinus > Pinus tabuliformis. Next base: position 592,331,821 of record CM062804.1, read on the forward strand.
GAAGAGGAGTATCAACAGGCTTGCAGCCATGCATGTTGAACTTCTCCAGTATCTTCCAAGCATACTTACCCTGAGAAACAAATAGTCCATCACTGCGCTGCCAAATTTCCAATCCCAGGAAATAATGAAGGAGGCCCAAGTCCTTCATCTCAAAATCCTTAGCAAGATCATCCTTGCATGAAAGTATCAACAGCTCATCACCTGTTAGAATCAAATCATCTACATAAAGTACAATGATAAGCAACTTACCCTCCACCACAATCTGGTATAAGTTAGGATCCGCCTCACTCTTGGAGAATCCAAGTCCGATGAAATAATTGTCTATCCGTGTGTACCAATCATGTGGTGCTTGTTTCAACCCATACAGCGCTCTCTTGAGCTTGCACACATGCGACTCGCTGCTGAAGATCTCGAAACCTTCGGGCTGCTCTATGTACACCTCCTCCTCAATGACTCCGTTGAGGAACGCAGGCTTCACATCCATCTAATGAATGTGCCATCCCATCTGCGCTGAGAGAGCAAGAATCGTCTGTATGGAAGACTACCTTGCGACAGGTGCAAAGGTCTCCTCATAATCGATCCCCTCTATCTGTGAAAAGCCTCGGGCAACAAATGTTGCCTTGTACTTCTCCACACTTCCGTCAGCTCCCTGCTTAACTTTGTTGATCCATCTCGAACCCACCACTGATTTCCCTTCCGATCTTGGGACAATCTCCCATGCACTGTTTCTGACAATCGAATCATACTCTTCCATCATGGCATCTACCCATGCAGGATCCTCCACAGCTTCCTCGAAAGAGGATGGCTCAGTCACAACACATTTTCTCACAAGAGCCATGTATCCAGTGTACCGATCAGGGCACTGTCTCTGTCTACGTTGAGTTGTAGGTGGTCCTACAACCTTCTCTGCATCTTGAACTAGTCGCTCAGCTTCTATCATGCGCTTTCGCCCTCTGATGGTTGGCGCTGCATGAGTGGTCTCTTCCACTCCATGAACTTCGTCCTGTGGCTGATCCACGTCCTGAAGCTCATCCTTAGGAACTAATAGCTCCTCATCTGCATGCAAGTGTGGCTCCCTCTCAAGCGAACACTTCATGGCTTTCTCCTCTTGAAATTTTATATCTCGTCGCACAACAGTCTTGCCACTGTCTGGCAAATAAACACGATAGTTGTGGGGCATATCAATGTACCCCACAAATATCCCAACCTCTGTGGTCGGCTCCAGCTTCTTCCTGGCATCCTTCGTCACATGCATGTAAACGTTAACACCAAAAATCCTCAAATAAGAAAGATCAGGCCTCTTACCAGAATAAGCCTCCTCGGGTGTACTCATGCCAAGTATCCTGTGAGGACAACAATTCTGCACATATACTGCAGTATTGCATGCTTCCGCCCACAAGTGAAGGGGTAGGCCCTGATCATGCAACATCGCCAGTGCAGCACCCATGATCGTTCTGTTCTTCTGCTCAACAACCCCGTTCTGCTGTGGGTTATGGGGAGCTATGAGCTCTCTTCGAATCCCTTCTGCACTACAGAAATCCTTGAACTCGCCAGAGATGTCTTCACCACAAATCATCAACAAAGATCACGTAATACCGGTGCTTTGCTGTTGAAGCTACTGAGAAAGGTCCACACATGTCTGTGTGAATTCTCTCAAGGATCGTCGTGGCGCGACTATCTTTCTCGTGAAATGTGGCTTTCAAAAACTTTCCCAAAGTACACCCCTTGCATTGATTTGACTGCGCAAAATTGCCTTTAGGAAGCCCAATAGTGATCTGCTGCAGTGTCTTCAAGGCTCCATGGTGAAGGTGATCCAATCTCCTGTGCCACAACTCGCCATCATCCCGACTCACCAATCCTTCTGCCTTGCATGCCATTGTTGCGCAGCCATCTACATACAACTGATAAAGGTTCCTGACTCGAACCCCTATCTTCCGGGTTTCTCTAGTTGTCTTACTACACTGGAAATCCTTCCCCTCATTGAAAACAACATCATATCCCTTGTCTTCTAACATCGCCACAGAGATAAGATTCTTCTTCAATCCTGGAACATGCATCACTTCCTTCAATGCAAAGGGTTTACCAGACTCCCTCTCAAAGGAAATGGTACCGATACCGGTCGCACTGTATCTACCATCATCGCCCATCTCGATGTGCACTCTAAGATCTTTCTCCTCCAGATCAGAAAACAAATCTCGATCTCTTATCATGTGAAAAGACGCACCTCTATCCAAGAACCATACCAATCCCATCACACTTGATACCAAGCATGCGATCAACGAAAAATCAAGCTCAAACTGCGAGGCTAAGGCCTCCCCCACTGCAGATCCAACAGCTTGCTTATTTTTCTTCTTCTGCGGACAATTTGTGGCATAGTGTCCGTGCTGGTGACAGTGAAAGCACTTCACCTTGGACATGTCCTGCTTCTTGCCTTTCGCACCAGAATGAGAAGCTTTCTTACTCTTCCTCTTCTTTGCTTTGGCAGCTAAAGCGCAATTTTCTTCATCAGTTGCCTTTGATGAAGATCCGTCCTTGGTATTCCGCCTGATCTCCTCCTGCACAAGATCTGACCAAAGTCTCTCCCATCCTGGAAATTTCTCCCGACCATTGACAAAGTCCTGATAAGAATGCCAACTCTTCGGAAGACCAAGGAGAGCCAAGCTCACCAAGTCCTCATCATCGACAGTCACCCCCACACTTCCCAGCTCATCCCTGCATTGAGTGAACTTCGTGAAATACTTGGGCATATTGTCTCCCTTCTCGCATTTAATGTTTCTGAGTTTATCCTTGAGCGCCAGCTTCCTCTGATCGCTCTTGCTTTGGAATAGATCTGTCAACGCTTTCCACATCAAGTATGGATAAGCCTTTCCATGCAGGCTGGACACAATGTGATCCTTCACGCCCTCCAACAGAATCATTCGACAATTTGCTGTCTTCTTTTGCCAAACCTTAGCTTCGGCAGCATCAGTAGGCTTTGGGACCTCAGCCTCTATGAACTCCTTTAGCCCATTATCATCTAACACGGCCTCCATCCTGTCCTTCCATGCAATATGGTTCGAGCTGCCCTCAAGAACATACTCCAATCGCAATCCGTTGAAAGACATTGCAACGTTGACACCAAGAAAACACTGCTGCAAATTCGAATTCCACCAGCTCAAAAACTCAACCGCTTCGGATCTAAAATTTGTGAGAACAAAGTATTTCTCGTACAGAGATTCACTGTATGGGCTTTTACCGGATATCTCACATTCCAAAGGAAGGATGAATCCAGAGGCTACCTGGCCCGATTACAGACTCTGTCTGAAGAAATAAAATGTAATCACTTTCTAAATAATAGATCTGATGATCAACAACTCTGATACCATGTAGAAATTTTGAATAATAAACACTTATTCACAGAGATTATCCCGATTATACACTATTGCAGAATACATGCACAATACATAATCTCCTCTATGTTAATCATCAATTTAACAGCATCAAAAATCATAAAACATCAATGGCATGCACACATTAACACATTATGTAACTCGGAGAAAGCATAGAGCTAAAAACCCCACACTTTGTATATTATAATATTATATTATCAAAACATATATATATATAAATGAGTCACTTAAAAGTACCTTTCCTCCAAACTCCGCTTAACAACTAAAAAAAGGGTGTTTCAGACTTACTGTTATTATTGGTATATTTCGCACTTGCAATTTAGAATCTTTGTTATCTCCTCGCACAGGACCTGCCAATCCCTATCATATTGACGGTTATTGGTGGTATGACACTATTGCTTTACGAAGAGACGCTTTTGCATTTTCCGTCGGAACCAGGCTGCCCAGCCGTTGTTTCTTCCGATCTGGATGCGCGTGGACGCTGTAAATGAAGCGCAAGAAAGGCTCTGCTCCCTTTTCTCCTTCCAACTTGATGACACTTGTTTTTTCTGGAATTCTATGTGCGTCATGTTCATGTCTCTCGTTATAATCTCCGGTCTCTTCCTTTACCATATCCTTCTGGTATTCACTCACCTTTTGTGACGAATATAAATACCACTCGGAGTTTGCTATCCGTGGGGACATTATAGTAAGCGCAATTTTAGTGCTCTCAAAGTGATAATGATGGGCCTCTTTCTTTTATTTGAGTACATGTGAGCATACTTTCCCAATCCGGCCCAAGGAATTCAACGTAAATCTTGTAAACTCTAGCTCCAAATTTCCTTCTGTTTGGGCATGAGCTGCTAGACGTGGTATTATTTTCCATCATTCCACACAGCTCAACCAAAATGGGTTCGAAACATGTGGTATAAGTACACAGTTTTTCATTAACCCACTCAATGATTCTCTTCAGGCTATCTTCTACCTGTGTTAACCAGATTGCCGGCTTACACTTTCCATATTGAATAGCCATCAAATAATTTTCTACACTCTTTGACATAAGGTGTTTAGCAGCCCGTATTGCATTCAACGCCTCATTTCCTTCCTCTTCTTCATTCATATCTATCTCCCATTCAGCGTTTCCCCATACCCAGTTCACTACACCTAAATTTTAATAGCAGTAAACTAGCTCACCCGATTCTCTGCAACTCGCAATGTCGAGAGCCTCTTCATATAGCTCACGGGCTTTGCCCAGTTTATCCCTGAGAAGGCAAGGACCATAATGGCCGTTAGACACTTGGCAGTATAGTTCATTGCCTCTTTTTCTCAGGGACCCGCAAGTGACTGTTTTCTTCGACTTTAACGAACAGTTTGAGCGATTTTCTTTCCTGCTCGCATTCTTTATATTGGGTGCATGAAAGCTTTGTCTTTCGTGTGATGTTTTCTTCTCCTTTTCAGCTTCATGACATGAAACGAATTCCTTGGGCGCTTTCCTCGCAGTCGTTCTTTTACCTTTGGGTACAGTTGAGAACTCAGCGTCCCGACCTCTTTTCTTGTTCACCTTCTTGCTAGACATTATTGTGCATCCACCTGCCAGACAATGGAGATATCAATATTTTTTCACTTTTTCCGCCAGTTTTGCTTGAAAAGCAAGCATGCTCAGTTTTATAATGATATCAACAGAGCAAAGAAATTACGCTACAGTGCGACAATACATTCTGTATTGAGTCTCAACTACTTGAAAAAACATATTTTGTATACACTTCCAAATTCTGTAGGCTGCATTTCAGAGGACATCTACTCTGCATTCTGCATTGCGTCACAACTACTTCAAAACACATACTTTAAATAAGCATACACTTTCAAATTTTGGAGACTGGATTTCAGCATGATAACAGAGTAATAAAAAGTTTTGCATTGTTTGTCCTTGATGAAGTATTATACTTCAAATTTTCAGATGGCTTGTTCTGGCCCTGTATCTCATGAATGGTAACATGGATAACATTTATGAACTTACCGATAAAACGTTTTCTCCTTCCGATTCCTTGAATCGATGGATGTAATGGATAGGTTCCGAGGACTCCAGCTCATGCATTCTATTCTCCAGAACCAATTCATGGACAAATATAAGGCCTTCGGCAAGTAAAAAATGCATAGCATGAAACACTTTTCTAAACGAAACTGGCCTAAACATGAAGTTCCATCAACATTTACTGCAACTTTTCCATATCCCCACAGAATTATTGAGATTAATGTAAGTTTTTTTTTTGTGTAAGTCAGAATTTTGTATTAAAAGGAAAATATGATACAAGTCGGCTGCAATTGCAGCCAACGGGCCGCTGAACAGCAGGCCGAGCGTCCGAAGACTAAAGAGAATGGACAGCACACCACGCAGGGCGGAAAAGACCAAAAGACCTGAGAAAAGATACTGGGAAACAAGAAGGATCTGTTACAGATCCTCGCAAACAAAAGGGGCAGTCAGAAAGGAAAGAAATCCACCTCGGCTCCCAGGAGAAGAAAGGACGAAACCAGAGCTGAACAGAAAGAAACTAAAAGAAGAGGGACGAGCGATCAAAACCAAAGATTTCACACAGCGAGGGTGGAATCATTTGGTCGACCTTTTTTCCCTTTCTTTTTACCGACTTTGACCCAACCATTTGGACATTGTTGGTCAAGTATGATTTGTAAACTGTGTTGGGTTGGAGGCGAAAACTCCTTGTCTGAATCCGAAGGAGATGACTCATGAGTTCGTTTCTGAGAGATGGGAGGGACTGTTGCTTCCTCGTGACGCACTGAAGGAGAAACCTGTTCTGGCATTTCGTCCATGACTTCCTCATCTTCCTCCTCGTCCTCTTCATCTGAGCTGGAAAAAACATCTATTGGGGGAGGATCCTGAGGTTTCCAGCTTTTGGATTTTGGCTTGGATTTGGCTTTCTTTTTTTGGAAAGGCATTGAAGGACACGAACTTTGAAGGTGCCCTGTGAGATGACAATTTCGGCACCGAAAAGCTGTATTCTCGAAATCCAGAGGTTGAGTCCAATGGAAATCACCTATTTTGAGAATGATCTGATTAGGAAGTCCTTTGCTTATGTCTATTTCTACGCAGATTCTGGCGTAGGTATAAATTCCTTTTAGCCCTCTTGAGGGATCTGTGTCGAGGTAGCGACCTAAGGAGTTGTCGATAGCTTCAAATACAACAAAGTTCCATAAATGCGCCGGAAGGTTAGGAAGTCTTACCCAAATCGGGAGTTTGGTGATGACTACTGTGGAAGGATCGAACTCTGGGAACCACGGAGTAAGGAACAGACCCACAGACTTCCAAAACCAAGGGCCCTCAATTAAGACTCTTTGGTAATCCTGACTGTCAACAAACAGTGTTATAAAGAAGCCTTTAGAACAGAAAATAACCTTGCAATTGTTGGTCTAATTTGCATGAATCCATTGGTACAGATCTGCTGTACTAGGCCAGAGACCATTGAACCTGCAAATGATGCCAAACTCTGCAAACAGCTGGTGTTGCTTTTCCAACAAGGGATGTGATATTTCAATGGAGGGGGTATCCTCCAGCTTGTCCACTAAGAAGGGTTTGGGAGCTTGAGCAGGAGGAGCTCTTTCCTTGGGCTTCTGAGTATGGACAGCATCTTTATAGGAAAAGGCTGCAGCTGAAGAGGATTGTCCAATAGCTCCCCCTCTCAGACGCATGGACAGCGTAATGGAAGCATTTCTTTGAATATTATAACAGGACAGGGGACAGGTATCCTCCAATTGTTTACCTTCATAAAGGAGACGCTGATAAATTGTTGGAATCCCCGCCTTATTTTCCAGGAGTAGCTTGAGGTGCTGCACCAGATCTGAAGACCTCACCCAATGCAGCATTGACTTACCGGAGATAAGTACGATCAGAATCTGGAATGGTTCTGAAATTTCTATTCTCTGCGGGCTACTGTAACCCTGATGGCCAGGAAGACTGGTATGCACGCATCTGTCTGGGAGGGAGGCACTCCTGAGACTCACGGTTGTTAGATTTGCAAGGTTATACTTAGGCCATGCCTCCGCTGAGTCTTGAGAGTTAAGCCGGAGACTTAATACCTTTCCAGCGCATTCCGTTTGAGCTGAAACAGAGAACAGGCCCCTGTTTGGGAGAATATCTCGAAGGGGTGTTTTGTCAAACATATGCCCCGCATCCTCCTTGGTTCCGACAAAACAGGGTGGCCGAAGCTGGTACTGGACGACCAAGCTCCTTAAAACCCTTAATCTCCATCTCCTTTCCCTTTGGACTCTGCTGGCTGCTGCAATAGGGACGCCAACAGTCAAATCTGAGCAGTTTCGTAGATTCCAACTTACCCTTCTGCTTGGGGTGATCCTTCCCACAGAACCGCCTGCTTCTTCTTTTTCCAGACCCCACGAAGCTGATTCCATCAATGGCTTCCAGCCATGTTCAGTGGTGTCTATCTCTATGAGCCCCTTCGAAACTACGTGATCCTCCGGGCCAAGAGCATCGGCAGATATTAAAGAAACCTCCTGATACCTCCCGGCGGCACCGCTGAGCCTGCAACGAGGGCCATTCGAACTGACAGCAGAACTACGATGGCGGGGGGAGGGGCCATCAGACTTTGGAGTGACGGAAGCTGGAATCATGGCCATAATCTCTGCACCTGGAAATTCCCGCGCTCGGCTTCTCCGGAACTCCTAAAGCCGAGATTAATGTAAGTTAATCAGACGAAGCATGTGTGATTAGGTTCTGATGATGCCAAAATCTTATCCTTTTCTCCGTTGCCATGATTTTTTTCCACTATCCTGCCTGACATGAAATATGAAGTATTTATTATTATTATTTTATATGGAAATGATTAATGGTTCTCATTTTAAAATAAATACTTTGCCATATCCGAAGAGGATATTTGTCGAAATGGTTTTGCCATATCCAGAGAGGATATTTGTCGAAATTAATGTGAATGCAGAACATACAGATATCCAAAGGCTTAGGCTAAACGCAAACCCAAACGATTTGCACCTTTGACGGCCTTTTTCCGACTCTTCTCCCCAATTTCCGTCATCCACATTTCCAGGGCTCCATCCTTCCAAACGGCGTTCCTTACTCCGTTCCAGCCATGATTTGAGGTTGACGTGGGTACAGGGACCCAACGGTACATCCAGATATTACCAATGATTGCACCATGCATGCGGTGGCCCTCCTCGATGGCAAGAGCTAACTAGCCTGCTATCGGGCCTTTAATGCACCGATAGCGGGTCCACCATGCCCAGGCCCATGCCCATGTCCATAACATACACCATGTCGGACATCCCGATCCCCGGCGAATTCCCGGCGACTCCACCTTTTCTATTCAGCGATAGTTTATTTAATGCGGTTTAAGAGTATTAGTGAAAGCAGCATGATTTCCAGTACTTCTCATTTATTATCAGCAGATTCCCATTTATATTTCCCACTTCCGGAGGCCATTTGAATTTGAAATTTGTTTTCCCGCTTTGTTTTGAAATTTGTTGTTCCGCCTTGTTATCGCAGGGCATGCTCTCTTTCATACACTTGCGGCATGCTCTTTGGCAGACCCTGTGGAGACGAGATCACGAGATCGACGAGCTCTTGCTGTGGCCATGGTAACGGGGCCTCGGATGGCTGGCATGGCAATGCAGTGTACATTGTAAATACAAGCACACAGAATTTGTGATGGTTATGAGAATGAGGTGGTCTGAATGAAAGCATTGTTCACAATCACCAAATTCTTGAAGAAGCCATCCACCTGGTTTCTCAAAAGTTCTTAAATCTTCGTCAACCCTTTCAATGTTTATGTTTGAATTCATCCACATGGATAGCCATTCTCATCTTTAACTTCTCCTCCTCACTATTTCCATTCTCAGAAAGTAATGGCATTGTCTGGATGAGTGACCTCAGGTCCGCAGCTACTGCCTGTAAGCTTTCCAATCCATCGATTATCCAACCCACGATTATTGCTTTGCACTTGTTGAAAAATTACCCTCTTTTGCAGGTCCAGGAAAGACACGGACCACAAGAACTCAGGCGGAACGCACAAGTTTAGGGTCGAATTTATTAACTAGCGAGAAGATTCAGATTCAGAAAAAGAAGAGCACATCAATAGAATCCATGCAAAGGAACCAGAAAATAATATAGTTATTGCCTTTACTCCATATAAAGCCCTATGCATAAGCGCATCAGGGGATGACGAGCCCAAATATAATACCTTCCCCTCACCCTCCAGGGTTTAATCAAAGCCTCTAACTTGGTACTGAAAATTCCAATTGCTGCATTGCGTTTCAGGTAATTGAAATTTTCATCTAGCTGATTATCCATGGCTCGCAGAATTTTGTCAGACGACCGGATGCCATCAGAGAGGTCGAGCAAAAGTTGTGGTCCTTGAACCTTTCTGATTTGGGTGTTCACTAAAAGACTTCCAGTTCTGATGATATCGGCATCCTTTGATATTTGAAAGACTTTACCTCTGGATCTAGTTGAACACAAGATTGCAGAGCGCCACATAATCTGAATCACAATATGCAAAGCTAATGTAAAGAGGCAAAGTTTATCTCGTTTATAAAAAAAAGGATGTCGACAAAAGGATATGTAAAAGACTATATGTAACTGGTTTTCATTCATAATACATAGATCAGATAGTTTTTTTCTTCAAAGGATGTTGAGCTGAAGTGGCGTGGCATATATTAATAAGGGTACAATTGGAAATTGGAATTTGTAGGTAGAGCTAAAAATTGGAACTAGTCTTGGCTTGGGAAATCGAAGGAGAAGCTGTTTGCTGGTCTCTCGCTGAGTTGCATGGAAGTCGAGTTTTATGTATAATATTTTAATAATGTTATATTATTGTTATTAAATATATTTTAAAAAAATATTATGGATTATAAAATAGTTGTTATATTAATTTTTTTTTTAATTTTAAATTGAATTTTGATAATCTTGTAAAAATCTAATGGAAAAATTATGATAGCATTTAGATAAACATATATTCTCTTTTTCCAAAATTTTGGTTAATAGATTAATATAAAAGATAAAATAACTATAAGTAAGGAAAATAAAAATAAATATTAATGATATACACAACATACATATAATTTTATTTTAGAAATCCTTAATTATGAAAATCAACAAACCTTAGAGTCATGCCTTTATCTTCTTTATTGTGTTAATTTCACTACACATAACATTTAGGTATTATGAAAAATCTGAAAACCTAATATGTTAACTTTAAATTACATTAAAACTCTAATCCCTTAAGTGGGATTAAATCAAAAACCCAAAAAACCACAAAACATATCAAAAATATACCATGTAAAGAATGTCACATTCAAAACATTAATTGCCTAATATTAGGATATATCACCTAGCATAGATTCATGTTAAAGGATTCTTACCTAACTTATTTGATTTTGGTGAAATTGATATGATTGACATATCCTTAAATTACAATATTCTAGTTCCCCAATGAATCAGGTTTTCCTAGAACACAATTTTGAACCATTAGTATCTCCACTCTTCCACTTCCTACCCAACTTAATCCATTAGTAGTGCAATATTTTAATTTCTTATCGGATGAATTTAGTGATCTTTTCTTATGTTTTATCACTAAAGAAAAAAATAATTACTACTCATATTGTTGTTAAGTAATTGGTGTTGTCACAAACCACCTAGTCTAAATTCATGTTAAATATTTCCTCCCTAACAACTTATTTGATTTTGGTAGCATTGGTAAGAGCTCTAGATATCCTCAACACATATTCGTTTATTTCCCCAAGGATTTAGGCCTACATGGAACATATTTTTATTCATCAATGTCTCTACTTTTCCACTTCCCAGCTAACTTAATATGTTAGTATTGTAATCTTCAAATTCTTTGTTGATTGGTTTTATCCTCTTAAAACTTCCTTTGAGAGACATAATAAGTTGCTTTGTCCTCTCTTAGAGATGGAAACTCCCTTAAAATTTACTCCACCTTATTTTATCCTATGGTATTTTTAATCTATTATTTCTTGAGAAGAAAAAAGAAATAATAATCACAATTGATGAAACCTTTTTCTTTTATTCTACTTAACTTGAATACTTTAATATTTCACTAACCATGTTTTCAATAAGGAGTTCTATGAAGGAAGCATTTGCAAACTGATCAAAAAATGGATTCATTCTCAGTAGCTTCATTTTATTTCATTTTCACATGATGGAGGGGTAGAGCTTCTTGTATCTTAAAGAGATTTGGGGGCACTATTAATAGAAGAAAGAAAGGAAGATTTCTAGGGCATCACTAGATCTTTTGGATTCATAAGTAAGATTTTTGTCATTTTTTAAATTTGTATATTTCAAATAGACATGGTGTATGTTATGGACATGGGCATGGGCCTGGGCATGGTGGACCCGCTATCGGTGCATTAAAGGCCCGATAGCAGGCTAGTTAGCTCTTGCCCTCCTTGATGGCAAACCATAACCAGACATAGGATTTAACAAGGCAAGAAATAATCAGCGGGCTGCAAAGGCTTTAATACACTACACACCATACATACATTATACATTGTCATTCTTTCCCACCCAATTCGATCCGGCCTCCGACAACTTTCACCTCTCACCCTTTCCCGACCTGTATTTGTTATTCGTGTAGGTCATGTTCATGGTTGAAGTGATGACATGTATTATACATGATAATGTTGAAATTATGTTAGAAATGTTGGAAATGTTTTTTCTCAGGATAATATTAGCAATTGCCTAAGATAGTGCAAAGATACACTCAAGCAAAATAAAATATTTAGGAAGATAGAGTCAAAAATAAGCTTATAGTTAAATTTTATAATTCTAAATCAGCTAAATAATTTCAAAAAAAGACTTTTAATAATACAAATAAATACAAAAACAATGACAAACAAATATTCATTTTTATTAAAACTTTGCATGCTTAGAAAATATGTAATAAAAAAAGAAGTCTAAATCTTACTTTATGTTTAATTTTAAATAGATGATGAAAACGCTCTGCAACTTGAGAAAAGCTTGGAGTTGGCGCCAGTTTGGGTTCTACGGTTTCATGGCAAGTTGCGCAGGAGGGAGCACTGCTCCCTCCTACAGTCAGGTCGTCACAGAGGGAGGACGGACGACAGGAGGGAAACAGTTCAAAGTTCTGATGGGAAACACTACATATACAACAGGAAAGGAAACCGTGGAACGCAATGAAATCTCATTTCAGGAAAAGGAGAAATGAGACTCTGGGCTAGAAGGGGAGAAGGAAAGCAATAACAAGAAAAGGCCTCAATCGAAAACATCGGGAGCTTGCAAACCCAAATCAAGCATCATCCCCATGGTCATATTAAGTGATCCTGCGATTCAAGCGCATAGGGACCATATGAGAGAACATGTGATCATCTACAAGTTTATGGGAGTATGGCCAACGGAGAGAGCCTTACATATCTGGATCAGGAGCCACTGGAAGCCCAAAGGAGAGATACATGTGCATCTGGGTTCGAAGGGCTTCTTCATGGTAGTGTTTACAAGCCTAGAGGACAAGGACAGAGTGTTTGAAAATCTCTGTGTATATGTGTTATGCTCTCGCATTATTTATTTTCTGTGTTTTAGAATTCATATGCAGGTAATTTCTGTACGGGGTTAAAACCTACACAACTCTGACAACTATGAAAACAACTAGAATGACAGCTAAGACAACTAAGTGGTGCTTGGAGTTACTTCTTCCAAAATTCGATTATGCTCTAGTAACTTAGGCAGTTCAAGATGACCCAAGTTCAACTCCAAGCAACCATACCCTTGTGATAATGTGGTCAACTCAATGTTTCCAATATGTTAATTCATGTTAATGTGCCAAACACTTTGTAATGTCCCCATTTTCAATTTCCTCTATAGTACAACCAGGTTGGATTCTTAGGGTAAGTGATGGTCAGGCCACCGGAGCCACATTATATCATCAGGGGTCTTGGAGTGGTTTTAATGGATTTCATTGGATCCAATGGAAATCACTTGGCATATTCCATCATCGGAACAACTTTCCTTTTGTTTGATTTGATTCTAACAACTTGCATAAATTATGGCCAGATAAATTATGTTGAGTGATTTACCATTTTCCTAGGTTAAAAGAGACTTTAATTAATCACTTAATTAAATAAAAGGAGGGGAAAATAATTAATGGAGGGAAAAAGTCCAAAGGTGACTTAAGTGAAATGAAATAAAATAAAATAAAAAGTCACTTAGATGGAGTCAAAGGGGAGCTTCTAGAATAATATTAAAATAATCAAAATAAGATACTTCTAGAAGCTTGGAGATCTATCTATTGAGTCTTTAAAAGGAGGAGGAGGATATCCTTTAGGGACACCTTGGATTTGTGCATTTGTCTTTGTTGAGGGTTCAAGAACTAGGTTTTCAGGTCTAGTAGCCCTAGGATGAAAACCCTTGCGTGATTCGATGAGAGTGGATGAAAACCCACCTCTTCCCTTCGTTAATTCATCCAAAATTCATAGGAGCGCTTATCAGTTGCAGTTCAGTTTGGGAGGTCAAATATTGTATTGTAGCAGCTAGATCCCAAGGCAAAATCCAGTTTGGAGGATCCCATCTCAGTTATCCTCCTATTATTTTTAATATTTTTATATGAATATAAATAAAGTTGGGAGTTGTTGCATTTTTTTTCTTGTCTATTTTGAATCATAGTTTATGTTTCTTATTTTTTTCGTGGACTTTATGGTTCAATTTGTGTAATTTGTTACTTGAATTAACAACATAATTTTTCTAAAGCAATATTCCATAAAATTTATAAGCATGATATTATAGTGGTATCATAGTTATGCAACCTGCCAACCTAAGGGTTTATTTCATATCAGCTTCGGGGAAAATCGAGGATTTTATGAGAAATTAGTATTTGGTGATCCTCCATAATCACACTAGCTAGAATCTCCGCAATTTTGGTGGTTTTCTATAGCCACCCTATTTGGTTTATTATTCTTCCAGAGTTCATCGTTTTGCAGGTGATTTCTAAAGAGGCCCCATTGTGTGTTGCAGTAGAAATATTTTATTAAGGAGGGCTAACAATAATTTGTCCAATTATTTATTCAAGCCAAATTATTTAAAAGGGGTCAAGGTTTAAATTTTATAAGAAGGCCAAATATTTAATATTTAGCCAAATTCTATTTCTTGGCCAATTTATAATGTTTTCAAAAGTGATCGAGAATTAATAAATTTAATAAAGCCAAACAGGTCGACTCTTACGTTTTTTAAAGTCTGTGAGTAAATTAAATCTCAAAAGGTTGAATATTTTTATTGAAATTATTGGGATTCTGAAGTATTATTTCAAGGAAGAATATTATTAGAGGATCGAAATCAAAATTCCCTTTTCTGGAAGTCGAATCCTTGTGCATCAGTAGAATTTCTTGACTTAAGGGTCGAATTTAAGCATTGGTTCCCTTCTACTCTTTGACAAATTGTATCAATGTTGAAAAATGTAGCAAGAAATTCTCAATTTGATTTTGCCTTGATTAAATTGACAAAATTCAAATTCCCACATCAACAAACAACTTGGATGCAATTAACTTGTGTGACATGGCTTGTGTCACCTAGTTTACCAATTAAATTCAAGTTGGAGGAGTTAGAGTTCAGTTAAGCATGTTTGGTTACTAATTTGTAGCAATCAAAGTCAATTATCTCAAGTTGTTTTCAGTTAAACTAGTTCCATCTGATGGAGGAACTAGTGGAAGGTTAGTTGTGTAGTGGGGCTTCAGTCAAACTTAGTGATCATCTAGTTAACTGACTAATCAACCCAAAATGCTAGTGCATGTAGAGAATTAGAGTTGCCCAGTTGAGATGGAGATTCCAAGCTAGTGTAACATCAGTTGTAGACTATTACAGGGTGTACATGTGTTGCATGCAACCTAATGATAAACCTAAGGAATTGGGCAATCCATTTTGTAGAAATTCCTAAATAATAGGGGCCTAATCTCTCAAGGATTTATGCAATGAAATAGGGGCTCAAGCACAGGCAGAAATTGACTAAGTCTAGGTTAGAGCTTCTCAGTGAGCATAGAAATAGGTTATTCACTTTTAGGTTGTGCTCAGTTGAGCAAATCAATTGTAATACATCTCTATTCATAATATTAATGCAAGTAGGCATTGGGGTTTTTAGCAGATTGTTTTCCCCAAGAATAATATTGTGTGCATGTGTGTTATTTTTTATTGCATGTCTGAGATTGTGGTTCTAAATTGTGAATTAACTTCTGCATATCAGCAGAGTAGGGTTGTGTCTTGTGGATTTGATTAAAAATTCATGAGCACTTGCAAATCTACACCATAATTTCTACATGGTATCGGAGTAGGATTCACATTAGAATAAGAATTTTGAATTTGTTTATCAGGAGGATCGAATTTGGAGTTCAGTGTAGTAGGATTTCTTCAGAGCTGAGAAGATGGCCTTCAATGGACTAAGGCTAGAGTGTGCCTTGGAAGGCACCTCTAATTTTGTTGCATTGAAGGAACACATGGAGGCGGTATTGAATGATAATGGATTGCTAGAATACATCAATACATATGTTGCAAAACCACCAGATTATGATTCCCGGAACCTTGCTCAGTGGAAGAAAGATGTAGCCAAGGTGGGGAGAATAATCTTGGAGGGAGTACGGGATCACATTATCCCAAATATCCATAGAAAATAAACTTCGTTCTAAATTTGGAAAGCACTAACAGAATTGTTGGAGAATAATAGTGACCATAGGAAGTTGGCCCTCTATGATAAACTTCGAAGTATCAAGATGTAGAAGAATGACATTATCCATATTATTTGAGCAGGTTCACACAATGTCATGATTAACTTGGTGGGGTTGTGTTAATGTTGCAGAAGATGACTTGGTACGCCTAACCCTTCTAAGCCTTCCCAAGAGTTGGAATAGCTACCAATATTCAGTGAATAGGATGGAGAAACCACTGAATTGGGAATGTGTATGGTTTGCTTTGGTATAGGAGGAAATAAGGTGAAATACCTAACATAGAACCTCATCCAAAGAAAAGGAAGAGGACTTTTCTCTAGTCAGAAAAGGAATGAAGGACAAGGGAAAGAAGTCCCAAGGCGAGGTTGAATCCATCCAAGAGGGAAAGAAGAAAGATTTGTCCAAAATTAAATGCTTCCATTATCATGAATTCGAACACTATGCCATGAAGTGTCCACACAAGAAGGCAAGCAAGAAGACCTTAGGAGGATGAGCAAGTGAAGCCTTGGCTTCACAGTTCGAGCTTGACTTTACCCTTATTGCAGGCATGGCTAGCACAGTGATGGGGAGCGTGTGGTACTTGGACTCAGATGCATCATTCCACATGAAAGGGTCTAGAGACTTTTTCAGTGACCTGGAGGAAAACGACTTGTAGATGCACATCAAGATGGGGGATGATTGAAGGTATAGTGTGACTGAGATTGGTATAATCACCTTTCAGAGGGAGTTGGCCTCCCCCCTCAAGCTCAAGGATTTCATATTCATTATGGGCCTAAAGAAAAATCATATCTCTATTACAATTTTGTAATACCGTGGTTATTATTGCGATCTTTAGCAAAGGAAAATAATTCTAAAGACACGTAGCCATGGGACATGTGAAGCCGATCTGGATTCGTGCAAAGAACTTGTATAAGATAGATGTGGAGGATTGTGTTGCATTAAGAAAAAAGGTGGAGAAGGTGCGGAGCTGTGATGTCAGTGAACTTTAGCAAAGAAGACGTGGCCATTTGCATCATGGTGCCCTAAATATTATGCAGTAGATAACCACAGACCTCCCCAAAGGAGCACTTGAGTAGCAGGATGTATGTAAAGGATGTACTTTGGGGAAGCACACAAAATCCACATTCCATTATCTGGATAGCAAAGTGCATGTGTTCCTTGAAAGGATACACTCTGATGTCTATGGACCTTTCTTGATATCCTCCACTGCCAAGCACAAATATTTTGTCATTTTTATTGATGAATTATCGCTGAAGTGTTGGATCTTCTTCATGTGGAAGAAATATGAGACATTCTCCAAATTGTAGAATTCAAGGCATTGATTGAGAAAGAAACCGACAAGAAGGTGAAGGCTCTCAGGAGCGATAATGGAGGTGAGTACGTGTCAAATGAATTTAAAAATTTATGTGTGAAATAAGGGATTCGATGAGATTTGACATCACCCCACAACCCACAACAGAATGGGGTGGATGAGAGAAAGAACTGTAGCATTATGGGATTAGGGAGGGTGATGTTGCATGACCAAGGCCTACCTCTACATTTCTAGGTCGACGCATGCAACACAACATTTTATTCGTAGAATTGGAGTCCTCATCAGATTCTTAGCATGATTACACCGGAGGATGATTTCTCGAGGAGGAAGCCAGAGATGTCACACTTCAAGATTTTTGGAGTCTTTATTTACTAACATGTCTCCAAAGAATCAAGGAAGAAGCTAGAGTCGATAGCATAATTGTGGGTATTTTTGGGTTACACAACAACTCCCCACAACTATCGTGTTTACTTGTCATCCCTTAGAATGACAGTTATGTGAAGGGATGTAAAATTTCATGAGAAAAAATCCATCCAGTGCTCTCTTGAGAGGGAGCTTCAAATCCCACCAGAAGAGGAGATTTTAGCTCCAAAGGAGGAACCTCAAGAAGTTGTGGAGCAGCCACAAATTGAGGAGCAGAGACTGGAGACAACCACTTAAGCATAACCATCTAGAGAAGGCAGTAAAAGAACCAGCGAAGTTGAAATCTTGTGCAAGATGCGAGGGAGAATGTGGGTGCTCCTTCAAATCAGTGTAGGTGGAGAAGGTTACCTGACCCATACACTGGCTACATGGATCTAATGACTAAGCTTGTAGAGACTGAGCCATCCTCTTTCGAGGAAGCAGTAGAGAAACCTATATGGGTTGATGCAATGGTAGAGGAATACAAATCCATCATAAATAACAATGTTTTGGAAGTGGTCCCAAGATTAGCAGATAAATAAGTTGTGATTTCGTGATGGATCTTCAAGGTTAAGAAGGCAGCAGATGGAAGCGTAGATAATTACAAGGCCAGATTTGTGGCCAAGGAGTACTCTCAAGTTGAAGGGATTGACTATGAGGATACCTTTTCTCTTGTAGTAAGGTACCCGTCCATTAGATCAATTCTTGCTCTAACTACACATATGGGGTGGATGATCCACCAAATGGATGTAAAAACAACATTTCTCAATGGAGTTATTGAGGAGGAGGTGTACATTGAGAAACTAGAAGGTTTTGAGACATTTTATCGAGAGTCTCATGTGTGCAGACTCAAGTGAGAGTTATATGGTCTCAAATAAGCACCCTGCAATTGGTACAACAGGATCAATAGCTATCTCACCAGTTTGGGCTTCACCAAAAGTGAAGTGAATGCAAACTTCTATCGTATTTTGGTAGAAGGTAAATTGCTCATTATTGTCTTATATGTTGATGATTTAATTTTAACTGGTGATGATCAATTGATCAAATATTTCAAGGACCTTGCAAGGTAGTTTGAAATGAATGAAATGGGTCTCATGCACTACTTCCTTGGGTTGGAAGTATGGCAAGGCAGTGGGGAATATTTGTCTCTCAAGGAAAGTATGAAAATGAGATACTACATAGGTTCCGCATGGAGAATTGCAAACCCATGGAGACACCTCTAGCGACCAACTGGAGGAAGGAGGATGCCACTTCAGGTGAAGAAGTGGATGCTACCATTTATCGGCAGCTAGTGGGTTCAATAATGTATCTTATGAACACTCCACCATATATGTGTTATGTAGTCAACCAATTGAGCCAAGCTATGGTTAGGCAAACCAAATTATTTGGAGGGTAGCTGAGCATGTTTCACAGTGCCTCAAAGGCACTACCCAATTTGTACTATGGTACAGACTGACATAGGGAGTGAAGTTGTGTTGATTTACAGATGTAGATTGGGTGAGGAGTCCAACAGACTGAAAGAATGCATCAAGTGGAATTTTTAGTGTTGGGTCCGCAGCAGTTTCCTGGTAGAGTAGGAAGCAAAAATTTGTGGCATTCATCTTGGTAGAAGCAGAATACCTGGCTACAAGTCAAGTAGCATGTGAGGCAATCTAGATGAGAAAGATACTTGTTGGTTTGTTTGTTCAGATGATGGATCCAACTGTGATATATTGTGATAATTAGAGTTGCGTCAAGCTCCCTGTGAATATTATTTTCTACGATCGATCCAAGAATATAGATATCTAGTATCACCATTTACGGGACTATGTGCAGAGGTAGATAATGTTGTTGCAGTACATTTCGACAGAGGAACATGATGCTGACATTTTGACAAAGGCCTTATCAAGAGGGAAGTTCGAGATCCACGGTTGCAGGATAGGGGTAGTTGATAATCCCTTTATTGTTGAGAGGGAATGTTGTAGAATGCAACAAGAAATTCTTAATTTGATTTGCCTTGATTAAATTGAGAAAATTTGAATTTCCACATCAGCAGACAACTTGGATGTAGTTAACTTGTGTGACATGGCTTGTGTCACCTATTTTATTCTGTAAATTCAAGTTAAAAGAGTTAGAGTTCAGTTAAGAATGTTTGATTGCTATTTTTTAGCAATCAAAGATAGTTATCTCAAGTTGTTTTCAGTTAAACTAGTTCCAATAGATGGAGGAATAAGTGGAAGATCAGTTCTGTAGTGGGACTTCAGCTTAGTGATCATCTAGTTAAGTGATCAATCAGCGAAAAATAGCTAGTGCACGCATAGAATTCAAGTTATCCAGTTGAGGTGGAGATTCCAAGGTAGTATAACATAAGTTCCAGACTATTCTGGAGTGTAAAGGTGTTGCACGCAACCTGATGATCAACCTCAAGAATTGGGAAATCCATTTTGGAGAAATTCCTAAATAAAAGGGGCCTAATTTCTTAAGTTATTATGCAATGAAAAAGGGGCTCAATCATAGGAAGAAATTTACTAAGTCTTTGTCATAGCTTCTTAGTGAGCAGAGAGTGATCGAGGGGATCAGAAAAATGCTCAAAATTGAAATTATTTTAAATTTCCCAAAACCAACACCATATCGTAGTGCTCGTTGTTCTAAATCCAATGCCACTTGAATCACCTAAAACCAACATTGTATGCTCAAGTTATGATGTTCTGAAGTTTTGGCCAAAAATCTAAAAATTGTGCAGCAGGGTTGACTTGGCAGACCATATGCTGACATCAATAGCTGACTTGGCATGCACAATAGACTATACCGACCAACCCAAGCTTGACAACTGGTAGGGTCATATTGAGGTCATTGGCGGTTTTTCATTGGTTTGTTGGTTGTGAAGTTGACCAATTAAGAGGCGCCACGTGGCCCAATGAGAGGGTACTACGTGGCACCCCATGGTTGGGAAATTTTTTTGCAAAGAAGCCAAATGGCCTCAGCGAGGTTTTACCCCTCAACCTTCCAAGTAATAACTTTGTGCTTTATCGGTCAACCACACAAAAGTTCTCAACATATATGTGTTGGGTGTGTGTTATATTTTTTCCATCACTATCCCCAGTAATGAAGCCGACGGGTTAGAGGGGGGGCAGCGAGACCCCCCTTCATTACATTGCGCGGAACGGGGGGTTCACAAGGGGCATGACAGCCCCCCGTGTCGGGGGGTTTGGGGGGGGTGGTAGCCCCCCTCTATGTGGTTCGGGGCAACGCCCCAACGAAAAAAAATTGGACCCTATATTAGGTTGGCAGACCTACCTATGGTTTTGTGCGTGGTTTTCACACATGGTTTTGGGCATGATGGTTTTCTTCTCTTGGTATTTTGTAGATCCGGTCAAGGGAACTATGATTATGTTCTAATCCAAGGTTAATGGATTGGGTTTTATGGATGCTTTGGCATGTATATATGTATTGTAACATTGAAAGGAATATAATGAAAAATCAATCTGGTAGTCCCGATTTTGGGATCCAAGGGAAATCTCTGTGTATATCTATTTTATGTTTTATTCTCTTGCCATTGTTTATTTTTTTGTTTTTAGAATTTGTATGCAGGTAATTTCTATATGGGGTTAAAACCTATAATATTGTTGTTGAGTTATATTTAAATTTCATTATTTGGCGAGTTAGGGGAAGGGAGCGGGGTGCTTGGCCCTAGCCCCCAGTCACATACCGCCCACAGGACCTTCGAAGGAGCGGAAGGTGAGGGTGCAAGTACTAGGCCCCAACCCCGATCTCATGGTGCAAAGGTGACCACATCGAGAGTTAAGCAGAGGGAGCAGGCAGTTAAGCCCAGCCCCTGGTTTCGGTTATGCCATATGTCCACACCCAACGGTGGAAGGAGAGGACCGAGTGGCACCTGGCCTACACTGGCCCCTGGTCCCATGAACAGAGCGACAGGGGCAGGTAGTTAGCCCGACCCCCGGCCACATGGCACCCATGTGACCTTATCCGACTCTTAAAGGTATTGGCATAATTAAGGAGGTGACAATTTGCCTCTTTCTTGGCAGGACTTTCATCGATGCCAGGCGAATTTGTTGCTCTGCAGTTAGAAGAAAGGTGAACACCGCAGGATGATTAACCAAAATTGGTGTTTTGTATAACAATTAGCAAAAATTGTTCAAGGAGGCATATCTTGCTCAGTTTTTAACCTTTTTGAGCTCAGGAAGAACCTAAATAGGGGGTTTTAAGCATTTTGAATCCATTAGCAACACTATTTTTACATTTTTAGCATTGTAAACTGATGTAATTACATATTTTAGCACACAATTGAAGAGACCCAACATTGGAACCTGGACCCGAAGACGTAGCCCAGGAGGTGTGAACTCTGTTATCAATTGTTGTTTTTTGTTGTTGTGTATGGTTCATATCTATCTATTTTATTTATGCAAATTTAGTTCTTAAAACACTAAAGTTTATGTTTATGTACTTTTTCAACTTGATTCATTTCCCACAAGACATAAACTTGCTTGAAAAGTTTTAATAGATCTTCACACTTTTAACTGCAGATCAGTTTGTTATCAGACCATGGTTGTTTTGAAGGATTGTTTGTGTTTGCGAGTTTTTTTTATGCTTACAAGGTTAAATTTGAAAAGAGGAGGAGTGCTTGAAGAACCAAATCTTGAAATTGGTTCAAGGAGGTCACAAAATTCTCAAACTGCACCAGTCATGGCACATGATGAAGGACATGAGATGATATCTGAGGATGAGAGAGATTTCAAAAAAGATTTTCACGACATGTCTGAAATGGTGAAAGTTTTATATGAAGAGAGGACTACAAGGTTGCATGGAGAGATTTAAAATCAACCAAAAGGTAATGGTGGTGATGGGAGCAAGACTCCATCTCCACCTCCTCCTTCACCTCCATCTTCACCTTCATCCTCTTCTACTTCATCGCCTTCACATACTCCTCCAAGGTCTCCAAAAGTACATGCTAATTCTCCTTTGTTAAAGCTTGATGTCAAGTTTGAATTGCCTATGTACAATGGAGAAGTAAATGCTGAGAAGTTGGATAATTGGGTTCATCATATTGAAGTTTATTGCAAGATTCAAAGGATTAAGGATGATGTGACCAAGATCCAAATTTCTTCTCTTCGATTGGAAAGTGCAGCTCTCATCTGGTGGGAGGACAGAACTCAAGAAGACTTGAAGAAAAGTGGTAAAATTATCTCTTCTTGGAATGATTTTATAGTTGCATTAAGGAGAAAATTTATCCATTAGCTTACATGAAAAACGCAATTATGGATTGGAAAAATTTTAGACAAGCTAAAGGGTGGAGTGTTCAAATGTATACATAATAATTTAGAATAATAGCTTTAATCTTGGGTGTAGATTTGTCTTCACAAGACACTCTCCTTAAATACATAGGTGGATTACATAGTTATTTGAAACATACAATTCTCATGTTTAATCCCACCAATCTAGATGAAGTATGTGTTCACGAAACTCAATTAGAAGAAAGAGGGTGATCCGAACTTAAACAGGAACGCAATAAAATATAGAGATAACCATAAAGACAGATATGCAGCGGAAATAATACTTCATTTCATTACTGTAAAATACTGAAATATGCTTACAAACAAAAATGGAAATAAACTAGCTAGGGCGATGGTAGCTTATCTCTGAGAAGAGATGTGGCGGCTACATGCCTCTGAACTGTTCTGAACTGTGTTACAATGAGGCTCGAAGGCCTATTTATTGTTGAGAAACAATGGAAAACCCTTAACATTCCGAAATCTAACCCTAGAAGATGAAATGCCAAATTGTGGGCCCCGTTTGGGTAAATTGGTACATCAATTTCCCGGGGTCGTAACTTTGGCATGTGATCTTCGTTTGACGTGTGCAATAGCTCGTTAGAAAGATCTATCCGAGCACTACCACTTTGGGAGGCAACATCAGTCCATGGACCCATGTTGCCCCAGATTTCCCAAAAAACGTCGTTTAGGGCCTCAAAACAGCTCCGGAAGTTCAGGACCTAAAAAACTGCTAAAAATAGTAAATTGTGCTGCAATTTAGGAAACTGAAAAGACTGAAAGAGACAGTTGTGGGGGTCCAAATGGGATAGGTGGGTGGCCACCAACATCCACCTGGATCATTCCTCCCCCCTTAGGAAGCAATGGTCCCCATTGCGTTGAGTTCCTCCATCTGCTGAACTTGGTCCCTGGTGAGCTGTTCTGCAATCTCTGATGTGTTCAGAAATGGTGGGAAGCATGGTCGATGACGGTCCACATTGATCACTTGGTGCAAGCGAAGGAATGGAGGAATGCTATGCTTCAAAGCATTGTTACCCGTAGCCTTGGTACTGGTGTAAGGACCATGTCGGAGTGGTCTGAGTTTCTGATGGGTTCTGGTAAGGTGTTCTCTCTGCAAATGCAACCAAACTTTATTGCCCACTTGAAACTTGTGTGGTACCCCTGTGGGTGAGGAGAAGTTGTTCCTGTGTTTTGTCATGACCGTATCCCTTTGTTGCTGTTGCTGCGTGGAGTAACCCTTTGCAGGGGTCATGGATGTAGCAACGATCTTCCCCTTACTCTGGGAGTGAACCAGACAGATGAATTTCCTGGTCTGTGATATGAGCTTGTTGCCTTTCTTGGTAGTGATCAAAGATGTGGCAGTAGGCGGGGCCACCTTTGGTATCCTGTATAATGAATTATTCAAAGAAATAATGACAGCGCGAGGCCTTGACTCATACACAGCATGTCGCCTCTACAAGTATGGCTGGCCTAATAGTACATCGTAAACATCCAGAGGTGTAACATCACACAATACCTCGTCTGTGAAGGGTTTGATGCTGTAGGGAAGGCGGCAGTGCTGGCGAACTTTTAGATCTCGTCCTTCGTGAAGCCACCCGATACTGTACGGCTGGGGGTGTGGTGTAGTCAGTAGGCCCAACCGCTTCACGACCTCTGCTGAAATAAGGTTCTTTTGGCTGCCACTGTCGACAATGAATTGCAGCGGCAAACCCTTCACCCACATCTGTGAGTGGAAAAGACGCTCCCCTTCCTCTGGATTTTCGAGCTCATTTTTCTGGATCTTGGTGGTGGCAATAGTGGCACTGGGATCTGCATCAATGATTTGCTTCCCGTTTCCATTCCCCTTGTCGGGTTCTGGCTCAAGGTCGGAACATGCATCTGATTCAGAAGCCTTCAACTCGGCCACCAGCGACTGCTTGGTCTGACACTCACTTGTGTTATGAGTGGGACTCTTATGGAACTCACACCACTTTCCTGTGTCCTTCTTCGGCTTCGTGGTGTTGTTCTTTTCTTGCGGCTTCGACGGGTTGTCTTGGGTCACCCCGCCTTGGCTTTGTCCTTTGGGCTTCGGATTCGCAGATCCAAAGTCTCGCTTCTTCTATTTGAACTTTTGCTTGATTTTGGCAGCATATCGGTATGTTGTGCCGAGTGAGGAGATGTTCAGGAACCCCATCTCTTCCTGGATGTATCTGTGTAGGCAGCTGCGGTATTTGAGTACCAGATGTAGCTCAGAATCTTTGATACCCAACTGTGTGCGAAGGGTATGAAAAATGTTTGTGAACTCCGGCACATCTTGGTCTCGTCCCTGCCGCAGTGTGGTCCATTTGATGTATTTGTCCTCATAGCTTCCAAGAGGGTAGTACTGCTCCTTGATGGCATCCCGGAAGTCATTCCAAGTGGGTGCGGCTGAAAATAGTGAGCCTGTACTTTCATCCTTCTGCTCGCAGTAGGTTTCCCACCAGTCCTTGACGTGGGGGGCTGCTTTGAGAAGAGCAAAAATAATCTTTTCCCTATTTGAAATTCATGAACAGAAAAATACCCATCTAGCAGATTTAACCATTTACCCACGACATCTGCGTCTATTTGACCCTCGAAGATGGGGATTTCAAAATTAACTTGTACCTTAAACGGTGTGGCATTTCCAGAGTCACTGTTGGAAGCCGATGCGTCGCCTCTGGGTAGCCGCTAAAGGATCTGCGCAAAGCTATCCATCATCGCGTTCCTTTGCCGCTCGAGGGCTTCTTCGAGCAAGATTTTGATAGGATCTCCTATCCCCTCGTCTTTCTTCTCATCCGCCATCGGAGGCCGTCGGGATTTGCAAGGCTGGTCTTGCAAAGGTTCAACCAGTTCAAGCCCTAACTCCTTATATCCCGACCTCGTTGGGGGCATGCAAAGAAAAACAGAGAAAAAGCAGACTGCTCTGATACCACTGATCCGGACTTAAACAGGAACGCAATAAAATATAGATATAACCATAAAGACAGATATGCAACAGAAATAATACTTCATTTCATTACTGTAAAATACTGAAATATGCTTACAAATAGAAATGGAAATAAACTAGCTAGGGCGATGGTAGCTTATCTCTAAGAAGAGATGTGGCGGCTACATGCCTCTGAACTGTTCTGAACTGTGTTACAATGAGGCTCGAAGGCATATTTATTGTTGAGAAACAATGGAAAACCCTTAACATTCAGAAATCTAACCCTAGAAGATGAAACGCCAAATTGTGGGCCCCGTTTGGGTAAATTGGTACATCAATTTCCCGGGGTCGTAACTTTGGCATACGATCTCCATTTGACGTGTGCAATATCTCGTTAGAAATATCTATCCGAGCACTACCACTTTGGGAGGCAACATCCGTCCATGGACCCATGTTGCCCCAGATTTCCCAAAAAACGTCGTTTACAGCCTCAAAACGGCTCCGGAAGTTCAGGACCTGAAAAACTGCTAAAAATAGTAAATTGTGCTGCAATTTAAGAAACTGAAAAGACTGAAAGAGACAGTTGTGGGGGTCCAAATGGGGTAGGTGGGTGGCCACCAACATCCACCTGGATCAGAGGGAAAAATGTTCCTCAAGAAACTAGCAAGAAGCCATTCAAATCTAGAGATAAAGGAAAGGGGAAGTTTAAAGGAAGGGGAAAAAAGAATGCTACAGTCAAGAAAGAGGGAGAAAAACTCGCATGCAAAAATTGTTCAAAATAAGGCCATGATGAAGACCATTGTTGGAAATTACATCCAAAAATGAGACCCAAGAACTTTAACAACAAAGGGAAACAAAAGACAATTACAACAACTCAACAAGATCTTGGATGATTCAGGTGATGAGACCAAAGTCACATCCATGGGAATGAAAGGTAAAGATTCTTTTGCAAGTACTAGTTCTTCTAGTAAGCCTATTGAGCCTCAAAATGATAAAGAAAGAAATGAGATTTTCCATATTAGGGTCATTTGAAAACATACCAAAGTCGATACTTTGTTTGATAGTGGATCCAAATTTAACCTTATTTCTGGAACTATTGTCAAGAAACTAAACTTGGAAACTATACCTCATCCTAAACCTTATCCTTTGGGTTGGGTATGTGATAATGCCAAATTGCAAGTGACAAGAAAGTGTAAACTTAAATTCGCCATCACTGCAAACTTTATTGATGAGGAACAACTTGATGTTGTACCACTTGACATATGTGGAATTGTTTTCGGGAGTCCATACTTATATGACTGAAAAGACATATTCTATCGTCATGAGAACAAATATAATTTGTTTAAAGATGGAATTGAGTATATTGTTAGAGCACATCGCAAGAAGATGAATTTGTCTCTTGTAAGTGTTGGTCAAATAAAAAAGGCTTGTAAATTTCAGTAAGAATTTTGTATTGTTTTTTTTTTTGAGAGAGAGTGGTTCACGGACACCCTGGTCAACGGGTGGCGCTACGTCCACATAAAAATATGGGTTGACGCCCCTCGGCCTACTACAAGACCTGACCCCAAGGGCTTCGGGGAGAATGGACCCTGTGACCTCACAATGGCGAGGCACTGATTTTGACCAACTGAGCTAACCATTGGGGCTTATAATTTTGTATTGTTGATGATCAAACCCAAAGATATTGTTGAATCTAAAGCATTCCAAGGATGTGGTGTAAAACTCAAGCATGATTTGGTTGAAGTTGTTAACACATATGATAAGATGTTTCAAAAACCTGGAGGGTTTCCTACTAAAAGAGGAATCCAACATGAGATTTAATTGCAGCAAGATGTGCCTCTTCCAAATATTGGCATGTACAAAATGTCAGTTCTGGAGAATGGAGAGATCAAGAAGAAAATTCAAGAGATGCTTAAAAAAGGGGTCATTAGGCCAAGTACATATTCTTATGGATCTCCTATTGTCTCAGTTCCAAAGAAGGATGGTATATGGTGCATGTGTGTGGACTTTAGAGCTTTAAACAAAATCACGATAAAGAACCTTTATCCTCTTCCTCGTATTAATGATTTGCTAGATCAATTGAAGGATGTTGTTTATTTCACTAAATTGTACCTAAGAAGTGGTTATCATTGGATCAGGATTGTTGAAGGTGATATTTGGAAGACTTCTTTTAAGACAAAACAAGGTAGGTCTAAATGGTTAGTTATGCCATTTTGGCTTTGTAATGCACCTGCAACATTCATGAGAGTTATGAATGATGTGTTGAGACCATTCCTGGATGATTTTTTCATAGTATATTTAGACGATATTCTTATTTTCAGTAAGACTCGTCAAGAGCATGTTAAGCATGTTGAGAAATATTTAGATGTCTTAAATAACGAGAAATTGTATTTGAATGTCTAAGTGTGATTTTGGGAAAACCTCTTTAGTTTATTTGGGTCATATTGTTGGAGGGGGTGAGTTGAAGATTGATACCTCAAAGGTTGAAGTCATTGTGAATTGGCCTAAACCCAATAATGTAACAGAGGTTAGGATATTTTTCGGAGCAACCCAATATTGGAGAAATTTTATTGCTAATTTCTCATCTATTGCAGCTCCACTACATGCTTTAACAAGTGTGAAACAGGTCTTTCAATGGGGAGGCAAGCAACAGAAAGCCTTCGATACATTAAAAGATAAAATTAGTACATCACCATTTATTGCACTTCTAGATCTTAAGCAGCTATTTGAGATTCAAACTAATGCAAGTGATTATGCTATGGGAGCAATTTTGATGCAGTGTGGTAAGCCTATATGTTATCATTCTGAAACCTTTACCAATGTAGTAATTAACTATCCAACTTATGACAAAGAGTTGTATGCTTTGGTACAAAGCATGAAGAAATGGAAGAATTATTTGATGGGTAAGGAATGACTATTCATACTTACCATCAACCTTTTCAATATTTACAATCGCAAACCAAGCTACAACAAGCTAGACATTTCAGTTGGATGGGATTTCTACAACAGTTCCTTTTGGTAATCAGGTATAAGAAAGGTATATATAACAAATTTGTCGATATGTTATCAAGACCTATTGTTAGTTCATTTTTCATTCTTAAGCATAATTATATCATGCATGAGAGTTATGTTGAATAGTATGCTGAAGATAAAGATTTCAAAGATGTTTATGCAACTTTTTGTCAAGGAAATCATGTTGAATAATTGGATTATCATGTTCATGATAAATTGTTGTATCATTTTGGAAAGTTACATCTTCCACAGGGTGAAAGATTCAACATCATAAGGGAAGCTCATACTTCTCATATTGTTGACCACTTTGGTGTAGGAAAAACAATTGCACAATTACAATGGTATTGTTATTGGCCTCGTATGAATGAAAGTGTGTCAAGATATGTACGATGATGTTCTATGTGTCCTACCAGTAAGCCTAGCAATATAAAGTTGGGTTTATATACTCCACTTACTATTCCTTCTCATCCTTGGAAAAGTATTTCTATGGATTTTCTAGGAGTGTTACAGATCCATTTGGGCACATCAACCCCAACTTACAGATTAGTACTATTAGGGCCCATCAAACCCTAATTCAGTTGTTACATGCCCTAAATGAGGTCAAGCATCAGAATGCCTCCTTCCCAAGATATTCCATGACTGAATTCATCCAAAAACTGCCTCTAAGAAGATCAGCGCAGGAAGGCCTTCATCAGGGTGCACTGCAGTGTAGTCCAGTACACTGCCTAGGTACTATGTAGTGCACTTGAGCCCTCTTTGGCCTGTGCGGGGCGAATTTGAGCGAAATTTCATTGGGGTTTGGGAATATTCTTATCCATTGGATGCATCTAGAAGCTTCCCAAGTTTATCTACTCCTTTGAGCTCGAATTTGGATGAGGTAGGGAGTTAAGGAACATCAATCCCTTCATCCCTTCCTCCATGGAACTAAATTCTAATTTTTTGAGGGCATTCATTATCAATATTTATGGCATAACTTCCTTCGTTCACCTATAAAAAGACCACACATCTAAGTGATCAGCGGTTGGAAATCATTGAATTATTGGGAGATGCTGTTAGTATGAGACTTAAGTTGGTTTTAAATATTGTAATGATGTCAAAATGTCTTGCTTATTATGAGGAGAGGATGGGATTGAACTAGAGGAGTGATACTGAGTCAAGCAAATTGGATTGTAACTCTTCCTTTTACTAATAAAGTGTTCAAAACTTTTTCCATATGTTTGTATTGTCCATTAATGCTTTCATATGTGTATTATGAACTTGATTCCATTCTATGTTTAATCAATAGATCATTATCATATGCTTTGATCGGTTTTTGTCTTCTATTTGTGTGCATGTAATTTTCAAGCAGATTAAGTGCGGAAAGGAGCAATAGAATTGGTCAAGGGAGATAAGGAGTAAGAGAAAGCTACAGGTAGGCTTCTTTACTGTCTTATTTAATATATTGGTTATAGAAAAGGTAGAGAATGCTTTGCACTATTGTTCTAGACTTAGCTACTAGTCTAGGGGTTTAAGCGTTTATCCGTAGAAACTAAAACTTCCCAAAACAAATTGGCGACTCCACTGGGGAGCGATCATCCATCTTAGTAGCTTATCAGCCTCCTAAGGCATTTCTACATACTATACTTGTGGTCATTGATTGAATTTCAGTATGATTTCATAGAAAATTGAGTCAAAACTGTGTCAAATTGCCTTCAGAAATGGCTTACTGTCACCAGCGCAGCCCAATGAAGGACATAGTGCGCTGCAATGCACTTTCTACATAGAGCCAGTGCACTGAAGCGCATTATCTCTCACTGCAGCCTACGTTGATCCCTTGAGGTTCAGTTTCCCATCTAGGAGCTGAAGTTTTGTGCCAATTTTCTCCTCTTTGAATTATTTGTTGAATTCCAATGATGTCTTGTCTCTTAAAATAGTGTTTCATCTCCTTACCTAGCCCTACTTAGACTAGGATTGATAAATGTTTCTTATGTATTTACTTTGTCATTTTCAATCTATAGCTAAAAGTTGCTTTTTGGTCGATTGATCTTTGTTAAAAGAAAGTGTTGTAAAATCGTCTTTTCCTTCGAAAGTTGAATTTTCGTAAAGTCCTCATTCATGAAAGATCGATTGATTGATGTATGCATATGATTAGTCTTTTTTTTGAAAGTGTCGTAATTCCTCATTTCTTTGAAAACGAAGGTGTTGTAAAGTCTTCCTTTCCTTGAAAATAAATTGTCGCAAAATCATCATTTTTATGAAAATAGTTTATTGATCGATTGTGCATTAGTTTTCCTTTTTGTTCATTCACATTAAGGGAAATAAAAAAGAAATACATGCATGTTGCATTGAAAATGTTTGTGTGTGCTGATAGGAATAGTGTAGGGAAATTTCATTAGATGTGCTCTTTGCTCTTTGTCAAAGATCTTATTGCTCTATCCCTACTAGATAAGGATTTTCGTTGTTAAATTGAATGGAAAGAATGCTTATCATATTAGTTTCATTTTAGGAATTGCAAACATACATCACATGGTGAACCTTGAAAGGCAAATTCTAAAGAAGATCAACTTAAAATTTATCTGAATTTTCCTAATGGAGCATTGTCACTTAACGAAAAACATTTAGAGGTCTAGGCTAGAGACGTGTTCCGGCATCGTAAAACAAAGCAGCTGTCGCTAACTTGTCTGCAATACATCTCGAGTGTGATACCTCATTCCACGTACATGAGTATATCATAGCTCGTCCACATACCTTCGAGTATATAGGGTGGTGTTACAATACGTAAAGTATATGGGAATGCTCTCACTGTGCAGTTTTGCATTAGACGGCTCTTATATGGACTGGGCCTCCACGTACCTTCGGGTATATATGGGAGGAAAACTCTAGGTTGCTATCCATCCTTAAGTAACCAAGTCGGCCGCCTTGTAAACTGTGATACACCGAACACAGCATTCGGGGAGATTGCTTACCTGTAATTCTTGGTTCACTAGGAGGTATTCTGCAGTTCACAGTTGCTTGGTAAACCTTTTGCCTAGATTATCCCTCTTTTGTTTTGTTATGTTACTTTGATTAAAATAAAATTAATTGACCGCAGATAACATCCTCCACGCTCGCTCCTTTGTTGATCTTAGGTTGAAACATATGGTGACGATTCTAGAGTCCATCGATCAAGGAATTCCTTTTGATGGGAATCCTAGTCCTTTTCCTTCTTTCAGAAATATTGGTGCTCCTTATATGGCTACATTGTCCCTTCTGGGACTTACCATTGGCTTGCCAGTATGGTTGTTTTCAACCTCCTTGGTTCAAAATGTTGTGATTTCTCCGCAATCGAATACTCCTCCAACTGGACAAAATAAATCTCCAGTTGATCCTAAGGTTGACCCTTTGTCTTCTTCCTCAGTCGTGCCTTCCTCCCCTTCTTCCTCTTCGCTTGGTGAAAGTATTGGTACTAGTAACCAGGTAGCTAAGAAGAAGAAGAAAGGGAAGAATAAGAAGAAGAAGCAAATTCAGCAGAGGGGCAACCAAGCAACCATTGCTTTGAATGAAACATCAGATGAGCAACCATCCATCAAGCCTCATAAAGTTCGATATCCATGCAAACTTTGTGCGGGAGACCATCTTCTTCGAAATTATCTTGATATTCCTTAGATCTTAGAAGAATGGTCTTCCCTTCACATCATCCTGTGTCATAAACTTCTCAAGATCATGTTGGTGACACACCATCAACTAGTGGTAGTAAAGTTCAAGGAAATAAGGGTAAAGTTAAGTTTCATTGTAGGTTATGTGAAGGGAATCACCCCATTCACCTTTGTCCCTGTCTGGATGAAGCCAAAAAAGTGTTGGATAACCATCCTGCTTCACCACAGTGACTTCCATCTAGTTACAGGAAGCTCTCCCTAAGTCCTTCACTAGTTTATGAATTGACTAACCAAAATCAAATATCGGTCAAACCCACTCTCCCTGAAAGTGAATCCTATGAGTCTATACCCGACCCAAATCAACAGGTCAAGGTAACGATTGACCCGATTTCACCTTCAGTTAATCGTACCTTTCCCGAAGAGAGTGAATATGATACCACTCAAGTTCTTTTTGTTTCTTTAGATTCCAACGAGCTTGGGGGCAATCCTCCTGTTCCATCAAGACAGGAGGAAAATCCTCTTGCTCTCGTAACTCAAGGGATTAATTCTCCCGTTTCTATGGGACCCCCTCCAAGTAGTCTGGTCACTTCCTTTGATAGGAATTGACTGGTAGGATTTCGTCTTCCTTCTTATGTGCCTTTCTAGATCATAGTACTAGTTTGTAATATGATTGTATCGGACACTATTATAGATGAAGGTGCATCTGTGAGTATCTTTTCCTCAACTGCTTGGCAAGTGCTTGGTTCGCCGCTGCTTGTGCCTGTTGTTAGTGTCAGTCTTTCCAGCCTTCCTCTAGTGATCAAATATGCTCTTACAAAGTGGTCTCAGAGTGTCAAGGTCAAATTTTGTCATTTCAGTGAGTCTTCAAGCAAAATTTGGTCACTAGGCATTAGGTCTAGGGTTTGTTTTCACTCTTTTCAAATTTGTCCAAATGGCAGTCCATGTCATCATTCAGCTGAGTCTATCATCATTCATAGGGTTTTCATTATCATGTCAGTGTCTAATGAGTCATTTGACATCTTGTTCATGCTTCAGTCGCACCTAGGCAAGCTCATTTCCCTCTCCTAGGGTTTTGATGGCAATATCTCTTGGACAGTCAAATCATTAGCGAAACTTGTATCCTGATGTTCATACACCTTCCCCTATCCTTAAAGTACCTTATCAAATGCTTCCCATCACTAAGATCCCCCAAAATCCTCATTTTTGCACAAACCCTAGTTTCTAGCTACAACCTGGCAATTTTCTAGGTTGGGCCTGTGTTTTGCCCTTTTGGACCCCTTCCCCTCACTCGATCGCCACGATTCCACTTTCCCCTGCTTCCTAACATCCCTCCCTATTCCCCAAAATTTCCTTAAGAATTTAGAAGCCCCCTATCCCCTTCATTTCGCTCCATTTCGACAAAATTCCTTGTTTCACACATCGGGACAAGTCGCACTCAAATGATGTTCCAGAGCAATAAAAGATGAATTTTGGAAAACTGAGAGAGGTTTTTTCCCATAACATGCCAAAGAAGAAAAACCTCCTTCACTTTTTGCACAGGTGTCATGGTTTTAGAGAAATGTCAAAATTGCAATCGCCAGATCCAAGGAGGTTGGTCAAGGCACTAAAACGACGGAAAAGGCCCGATCCACTCCAAATTTTGGCCAAAACCTCTTTGACTGAGCATGGTACTTTATTGGGGACTCCCAGCACAAATTCCAAGAAATTTTGAGCATTTTGGGTGATTTTTGGTCTTTAAGGCAAAAAACAGGTTTTTCCGCTTGACAGGTCTCACCCCCCGCGCGACCCTTTCATTTGGCTACTCTGTTCCGGGAAAACTCAGCATTTCTGGATTTTTCATGAAAATTTACACATGCTCACCCATTTCCAAGAGATTTTATGAAGTTTTGGGCCTCCAGAAAGTCAAAAAAAAAAGCAAAAAATGACTTTCTGCCACATTTTTGACACACAGAAAGCAGTCTTGGGAGAGTGCAATTTTGGAGGGGCAAATGACAACCAAATTCAGAAATTCTAGTTGGGTTGGAACGTAGACTCACAGACCTTTCCAACAAGCCTACTCTTGTCTCATTTGGACACCTGAAAGTGCCCCAAAAGTGCTCTCAAAGGCGCGCGACCCGTCAGGATTTGGCGCGCGACCCATCAGGCAATTTTCACAATTTTTCACTTACAGCTCATGGATTCGCCCAGCTTTTACTAGTTTTGACTTTTGATGGGATTTTTCACCCTCTTTGATGTAATTTATGTATTTTCATGTTGATATGACACTTATTTACCTTCTCTAGAAGATTCATTCATGAAATAGCATGCATTTAATGAATGAATTGGTTTCCTAGCTTATAGAGGCAAGTTGTTTTGATTGCCTAGTTTTCAGTGCTCAGTTTAGAATTGGTTGAAACAGCTCCTAGAAGGATGAGATCGACCCCTAGAGGCAAGGAAAGGTGTTATCTTGCCTATATTATGTATTTTCTTAGTCATTTTCAGAGGTTGGAAGGTTGGACTCTTGAGGGAGAAGCTCTTATTGTATTACTCACTGTATCTCTGCAATTTTTGGCAAAGGAAGACCAGGGTTTTGCAGTCCTTTTTGGGATTCTTGTGGTCACATGTATTGATGGTGTGTTTCTCTTTGTACTTTTAAGTGTGTTATGTGAATCATTTCCTTACTTTTCCTTCTGCACATTAGGCAAATGAAGTGTTAAAGTAGAACTCATGATTGTCATGCTCTGCTTTTAAGTTTGCTTAATATCAATGTTTTCGACTGTTTAAAGGGAATTCAAGGTTATTGCTTGCTCTATTTAACTCCTCACCGATCATTCTCATCCATCCATCTCTATTAAAGGCATCAATACTGTTTCCTACCTCGCCCCAAAGAAACCCCCTGCGAAAACTTTGTCCAATCCCCGCACCTAAAATTTCCATTTCCCCAATTTTCCACCAAAAACCCTAAAAATCCCAAATCAACCCTTTTGATTAGTTTACTAGCCTAAAATCAATGTTACCCTATTAGTTATCTCGCCCATTGAAGATCTTTATCGAGATAGACCGGAGAGAGCCCTCTCCTGCCCCGTAGGGCTAGCTACGAGGCTAAGTGGTTTGATATTGCCTTGAGGTTTACCTTTCTCAGCCTGAGGTGAAATTTCAAGCGCTAACATATTGGCGACCATACTGGGGAGAACAAATTGTTTGCTGATTGATGTGTTTGTTTCATAAGTCTTAGACGGAGCCTGAAGTTATGCTAGGTAGCCTCCGAAACGCTTTTGCTTTGCATAAGCGGAAGTAGATAAACGCTGCTTCAGTCAATCTCCGTGAGCTTGTGAATACGGCCACTTCATTTGCATTTCACCCTAGTACATGTATCAAGTTCAGATCTGATTGTTGATAGCGGACAACGATCAGACACTTGAAAGGCTGAAATCATTCACTTGGCGACTCTAAATCATTTTCGAGATCAGATCCAAAGACTCCACTGGAGGATGATCCCGACCAGCAAAAACATGAAAGGACAACATGGACAGACCAGGTATTCAAGTTGGAATTTCATCCAAGACATTTTGTTCTTTGTCATAAACTATTTCTTCTCTTTTCCCAAGAATGTCAAGAAGGCTTTGCAAAGTATATTGTATTTGAGAAGAGATCCTCGACCTGCAGTTGATTCTTTCCCTTT
Source organism: Pinus tabuliformis (assembly GCA_031772625.1). NCBI lineage: Eukaryota > Viridiplantae > Streptophyta > Pinopsida > Pinales > Pinaceae > Pinus > Pinus tabuliformis. Next base: position 592,368,100 of record CM062804.1, read on the forward strand.
GAAGATTGTGAATATCAAAGATTTGCATACCTTTGAGCTTTATCAAGACCTTTCTTCTAAATTTTGTGATGACCATCTTCAGATTGATGAATCTCAAGAGACCAAGACTGATTCTATACCTGCTGTACATACCCCTACACCTTGTAAAATTCCAGATCGGTATAAACCTCTTGTTTTACCTTCTGTTCTCCATGCTTTCCCCAAAAACTATGATCTATACTTGCCGAGGTTTGACGGTGAATGTAAGAATATCAACGCTGAGCAACATGTGCAGAATTTTGTGTCTTTTCTTGATCTTTTTGAAGTTGATGAAGAAGATGTTAGTATTAGGCTTTTTGCTCTTTCTTTGCAAGCTAAAGTGAAGAGTTGGTTCAAAGCCCTGCCTGATGCGAGCATCTCAGATTTCCAGCAGTTTGTCAAAGTTTTTCTCGACAGGTGGATGATCGGGCAGAACCTTTTCTTGATTGTAGAAGAGTATAACCAGCTGAAAAGATTGCCAGGGGAGACAGTACAACAGTTTTCAGCTAGATTTAATCAAGTTTATTATTCAATGCCAGTTGATATAAGGCCTACTCCTAGATCTTCTCTCTTGCACTATCCGGGTGCCTTTGATTCGGAGATGGAGTTTCAGCTGAGAGAAAGGGATATTGCAACACTTCACGAGATGCAAAACAGTGCAGTAAATGTAGAGGCTCATCTGTTGATCCGAAGGGCAAGGTTGAAGGAATAAGAGATGAAAAACATAGATCCGGAAAAATCAACATCTCTAGAGGTGAAGCTTGACAATTTGGTAAGTGAAGTAGAGGAGATGATGGACAAGATCAACGCAAGAAATGCTTATGAGGTTCAAACTCATGGCTCACTGATTGAAGAAGAACAAGTTGCTGATCCAAAACATTTTGTTTCTTATCCTAGTTGTCATAGATCTGATAATGATTGTTTTGTAAATCACCTTGGTGAAGAAAGAACTATTGATATGACCTGCATGCTTGATGATATGTTTTATACCGATGATTTGCCTCAGTATGATCAGTATGATGATGATTATGTTCTCCAAACAAAAGCTAATCTTACAGACAAATCAGCAGCTAGTTTGTGGGAGGAAGAAGTTCATTTTCAGCAGCTTGAATATAATGATCAGCCATCACATATCAGCTATGACAGTGACAAGGAAAGTGCAGCAAATTTTGAAGTAAGTGAAGGATATTTACCTTTTTGTTTTGATTCATGTCAGTTCATTAGAGACAACTTCCATGAACTTAGAAATCAGCTGTCAATAAGTCTTGATCTAGACCATCATGAAGGCAATAAAAACCTTGTTCCAGACTTCTCATATTCAGATTTGCAGCCCCCAAATGCCATTGGTTGTCAAGTTGCAGATGAAGGCATGGAAGCTGACATATTTGATCAAATGATACAAGAAGGTTCCTTACCTTTCTGTTTTGAATCATTTCAGCTTTTGAAGGGAACTTTGCATAATACATCTTCAGTGAAGAATGAGCAGCATGTAGGCAATCATGTAATCACAATGGAACCAATAGAAAATGGGTTTCAGCAGTCTTTTCAAGTTTTTCATGATCCAATAGCTAATGTTTTGGACGACGTTTGCAGTCAAAGTCTTTCTCCATTGACTACATGTGAGCTTGAAACATGTGCTGATATGAACTTGATCCGGCAGCCGGTTTCTTTGTCATTTTCAACAGAGGTCTTGTCACAAGGCTCAGACCAAAGTTTTCATTCATGGTATGAGGAGAAGAGAAGTAATCTATTGGATGAGCTAAGTTCCAGTGTGCATGAACTTCAAGATCCTTATGCAGTGTTTTTGGAGGCGGATAGCGAATTCATATCATTCAACAGATCTGTTTCTAAGTTACCATGGGAGTTGTCGTTCAGTAGTTCTCTCTTGTTGTTCATAAGTGAGCACTTGCGGAGAATTCGAACAGCAGATGGAATACTTACTTGGTTGCATTGGTTGTTTCATTTCACTTGATCAGGTGATGAATGAAACTGTTAGAGTAGGTTTTGATGAATAAGCTCAAACTTGAGCATCATTTCAGTTTGTCGGTTGTGTTTACGTATCAAGTCAGTTTTTAGTTGATTGAGAGTCAATTTGTGTTGTCAAGTCATCAGTTTTTAGTCATGCATTTCAGCTTGAGTTTTTGACTCCATTGCCCAATGGTTGAAAGCACTGGTCTGCTCTCCCAGAGGTCTAAAGTTCTTGGCACCTCCAAGGAGCTACCATCCCCATTGGAGCCAATGTTAGTGTCAGTCTTTCCAGCCTTCCTCCAGTGATCAAATATGCTCTTACAAAGTGGTCTCAGAGTGTCAAGGTCAAATTTTGTCATTTCAGTGAGTCTTCAAGCAAAATTTGGTCACTAGGCATTAGGTCTAGGGTTTGTTTTCACTCTTTTCAAATTTGTCCAAATGGAAGTCCATGTCATCATTTAGCTGAGTCTATCATCATTCATAGGGTTGTCATTATCATGTCAGTGTCTAATGAGTCATTTGACATCTTGTTCATGCTTCAATCGCACCTAGGCAAGCTCATTTCCCTCTCCTAGGTTTTTGATGGCAATATCTCTTGGACAGTCAAATCATTAGCGAAACTTGTATCCTGATGTTCATACACCTTCCTCTATCCTTAAAGTACCTTATCAAATGCTTCCCATCACTAAGATCCCCCAAAATCCTCATTTTTGCACAAACCCTAGTTTCTAGCTACAACCTGGCAATTTTCTAGGTTGGGCCTATGTTTTGCCCTTTTGGACCCCTTCCCCTCACTCGATCGCCACGATTCCACTTTCCCCTGCTTCCTAACATCCCTCCCTACTCCCCAAAATTTCCTTAAGAATTTAGAAACCCCCTATCCCCTTCATTTCGCTCCATTTCGACAAAATTCCTTGTTTCACACATCGGGACAAGTCGCACTCAAATGATGTTCCAGAGAAATAAAAGATGAATTTTGGAAAACTGAGAGAGGTTTTTTCCCATAACATGCCAAAGAAGAAAAAACTCCTTCACTTTTTGCACAGGTGTCATGGTTTTAGAGAAATGTCAAAATTGCAATCGCCAGATCCAAGGAGGCCAAGGCACTAAAATGACGGAAAAGGCCCGATCCACTCCAAATTTTGGCCAAAGCCTCTTTGACTGAGCATGGTACTTTATTGGGGACTCCCAGCACAAATTCCAAGAAATTTTGAGCATTTTGGGTGATTTTTGGTTTTTAAGGCAAAAAACAGGTTTTTCCGCTTGACGGGTCTCACCCCCCGCGCGACCCTTTCATTTGGCTACTCCGTTCCAGGAAAACTCAGAATTTCTGGATTTTTCATGAAAATTTACACATTCTCACCCATTTCCAAGAGATTTTATGAAGTTTTGGGCCTCCAGAAAGTCAAAAAACAAGCAAAAAAATGACTTTCTGCCACATTTTTGACACACAAAAAGCAGTCTTGGGAGATTGCAATTTTGGAGGGGCAAATGACAACCAAATTCAGAAATTCCAGTTGGGTTGGAAAATAGACTCACAAAAATTTCCAACAAGCCTACTCTTGCCTTATTTGGATACCTGAAAGTGCCCCAAAAGTGCTATCAAAGGCGTGCGACCCGTCAGGATTTAGCGCGCGACCCATCAGGCAATTTTCACAATTTTTCACTTACAGCTCATGGATTCACCCAGCTTTTACTAGTTTTGACTTTTGATGGGATTTTTCACCCTCTTTGATGTAATTTATGTATTTTCATGTTGATATGACACTTATTTACCTTCTCTAGAAGATTCATTCATGAAATAGCATGCATTTAATGAATGAATTGGTTTCCTAGCTTATAGAGGCAAGTTGTTTTGATTGCCTAGTTTTCAGTGCTCAGTTTAGAATTGGTTGAAACAGCTCCTAGAAGGATGAGCTCGACCCCTAGAGGTAAGGAAAGGTGTTAGCTTTCCTATATTATGTATTTTCTTAGTCATTTTCAGAGGTTGGAAGGTTGGACTCTTGAGGGAGAAGCTCTTATTGTATTACTCACTGTATCTCTGCAATTTTTGGCAAAGGAAGACCAGGGTTTTGCAATCCTTTTTGGGATTCTTGTGGTCACATGTATTGATGGTGTGTTTCTCTTTGTACTTGTAAGTGTGTTATGTGAATCATTTCCTTACTTTTCCTTCTGCACATTAGGCAAATGAAGTGTTAAAGTAGAACTCATGACTGTCATGCTCTGCTTTTAAGTTTGCTTAATATCAATGTTTTCGACTGTTTAAAGGGAATTCAAGGTTATTTCTTGCTCTCTTTAACTCCTCACCAATCATTCTCATCCATCCATCTCTATTAAAGGCATCAATATTGTTTCCTACCTCGCCCCAAAGAAACCCCCTGCGAAAACTGTGTCCAATCCCCGCACCTAAAATTTCCATTTCCCCAATTTTCCACCAAAAACCCTAAAAATCCCAAATCAACCCTTTTGATCAGTTTACTAGCCTAAAATCAGTGTTACCCTATTGGTTATCTCGCCCATTGAAGATCTTTATCGAGATAGACCGGAGAGAGCCCTCTCCTGCCCCGTAGGGCTAGCTACGAGGCTAAGTGGTTTGATGTTGCCTTGAGGTTTACCTTTCTCAGCCTGAGGTGAAATTTCAAGCGCTAACACCTGTTACCCAGAATCTATTGGGTTTTAATAGAGGAACCAATCAACCACTAGGGATCCTCCCTCAGTTACCTATTACTTTGGGAGGAAAAATCATTTATCTGAACATGATGGTAGTCCCAGGCCCTTTAGATTACAATTTACTTCTAGGGTGCGACTATGTTTATGACATGGGAGCTGTTGTTTCAACACTCTCTCGAGTGATTTGTTTCTCGCATGAAGGAAAAATTGTCACCATTGACTAGCTTTCATTTCTCGGTCCAAATATGGCTTCCAGTCAACCATCTTCCCTAAATGGTCCTTTTGTACCAACGTTATCATCCCCGCCATGGGTTAATTGTGTGGCAACCTGTTCCATACCTACATCAACTGACGATCAATTCAGTGATGTTGTACATCATGTACTGGGGGCATTGGAACCAGAACTCTCCTTCGTGACTTCTTATGAGTTGTGAACCAAGGATATGAGGATAGTTCCTGGTCTTGTGTCAACCTCATTAAAAAATGAAACGAGTATGAGCATAGTTCCTTGTCTTGTGTCAAGCTCGTTAAAAAATGAAACAAGGAATCTAAGGATAGTTCTTTTACTATGTCAACCTCATTAAAAAAATGAAATAGGTCCATGAGGATAGTTCTTTGTCTTGTGTCAACCTCGTTAAAAAATGAAACAGGCCAACAAGGATAGTTCCTGGTCTTGTGTTAACCTCGTTAAAAAATGAAACCAAGGAATATGAGGATAGATCCTGGTCTTGTGTCAACCTCGTTAAAAAATGAAACAAGGTGTACGAGCAGAGTTCCTTGTCTTGTGTTAAGCTCATTTAAAAAATGAAACAAGGTCCCAAGTTCCAAGTCGAGTCTTTGATTAGATCTCATAAAATCTCAGTCGAGTCTTTCACTTGATCTCATAAAAGGACCTTCATTCCATCCACTTGATATCCATGAGTAGTCTACTTAGGTGAATGTAATGAAGCTTTGGGGGCATGCACCTAGTAGTAAAGTTAAGTTTCCCTGTATGTTATGTGAAGGGAATCACCCCATTCACCTTTGTCCCTATCTGGACGAAGCCAAAAATTATTGGATAACCATCCTGCTTCACCGCGGTGACTTCCATCTAGTTACAGGAGACTCTCCCTTTCATCATGTTGTGGGCATGTAAACTAGTTCCAAGCATAGTTTTTCATTTCAAGCTTGTGTAAGCATGAAACTGAATCTAAGCATAGTTCCCTATGGTTCAAGCTTGTTTAAAAATGAACCCATCTTCATTTTAACCCTTATTATTTCCATTCTATCAACCTTTTCTATCAAATGAGCCTTGGTTGTTTCATTCCATCACCACCATCTCTTTGGCCGATCATATGCTTTCACTTGGTTTTTTTAACTTTTTGAGGAACAATTGCAATGAGTGCTCTTATTAGCCAGCCTCTTCACATAAATCAACATGTTTTTAGAAGTTCCAACATCACCAGAACCAGTTGCTACCCTAGACACCACTCGTTCCTCAAAATGGAGTCCTCTTTAAGCTCTTTTCAGACTCTCTAGATATGAAAAGATTGTTGAGCACTTGTCCTTTCCAGCTCGTTAATGGATTGGAAATGATTTCCCTCTCGTATTGTTTTACGATTTTTCAAACTTGAGAGACAAATCTACGAAAAAGAACTTTTGGAGTTTCCTTTTCATCCATTTTCAAACTCTCTAAACATGAAAAGTACCAAGTTATATTTGTCGTTAAAGTCGTTAAAAACATCAAATAGCGACAAACTTGTCCATCTAGACAAGACTGAGTTTCACCTTCGCTAGACTCGTTAAAGCATCAAATAGTGATGGATTCACTCGACGGGTGGAATTATACAACAAGCATATGTTATCCTTCTCAAGCTTGATAAAAAATAAAGAGGTACTGATCAGTAATGACTGGGGAAAATTGGAAAAAGGGGAAACACTTTATGGTAGCAAGTCGCTCTTGAACATGACACTTTCACCTCATCACCGTGACTATGTGGGTTGGGTCATTCAGCTTGACGGTTATCACATCGTTGGTCTATCATACCATCCATTACTTTGTTGTGGGTCAATGCTACCAATTCATTTTAGTGTCGCCGACATGTTCAAGAGAAGTCATTCAGTTCAAACTTCATCCTTTGCAATACCGTAAACCTTCATTTTCATGACCGCCATTCCTGAACCTTCTGTTTTCAATCGATTTTTCATCTCCAAAATCATTTACCTCGTTTCGTGTCATTGATGTGGGATACATCAAGGCCCTCCTGCAATGAGTCGCTTCTTGTCGACATCAGCACATCATCTAAGAAGTTGACTTAGAAACACCCCTTTAGTACCTTGAGGCTTGCATACATCAATGGCAAGCTTCTCGTTTCCGGCGATAGGTTGACATCATTGGCCTTTGACCGAAAGACTTTGTATGGTGTTCGACATCAAATCATTTATTCACACCATGTGAAATGTATTGTAGTACCTTGAGGGTCATTATCATTATCAGTGATTCCTCTCGTGTTTGTTAACGACTTACATCATTGGCTGGTAATCAGATGACGTCTTCCCATGTTCGACTTCATATCATCTATTCACATGGTTATACTTGTACTTGAGCGAAATATTAAATGAGATTGAAGACCCTGGATGTAGTTTCATCCATCCGGGCTGCGATATTTTCAGGAGTATTAAATCAAATGTACAATGGCCTTACATTCATTGTCATCCATTCATGAGTCTATATCTGTAGATGACTATATTTGTACATGTAATGAAAGTTTATAAGTTGAGCATGAGTATGCCTTCACTCAGCAAGTTCATGAGAAAAAATCAAATTATCATGATATATGTATTGTAATTGATCCAGGTCACCTTCCGCTTCCAAACCTCCTCTCCACATGATAAATCATTTCACTCGACATATATATTTACGACTTCATGCTTTAGGGGGCAACTATTACAAATCCATTTGGGCACATCAACCCCAACTTACAAATCAATATTATTAGGGCCCATCAAACCCTAATTTAGTTGTTACATGCCCTAAATGAAGTCAACCATCAGAATGCCTCCTTCCCAAGAGATTCCATGACTGAAATCATCCAAAAACTGCCTCTAAGAAGATCAGCGCAGGCAGGCCTTCATCAAGGTGCACTGCAGTGTAGTCCAGTACACTGCTTGGGTGCTATGCAGTGCACTTGAGCCCTCTTTGGCCTATGCTGGGTGAATTTGAGCGAAATTTCATTGGGGTTTGGGAATATTCTTATCCATTGGATGCATCTAGAAGCTTCCCAAGTTTATCTACTCCTTTGAGCTTGAATTTGGATGAGGTAGGGAGTTAAGGAACATCAATCCCTTTATCCCTTCCTCCATGGAACTAAATTCTAAGTTTGGGAGGGCATTCATTATCACCATTTATGGCATAACTTCCTTCATTCACCTATAAAAAGACCACTCATCTAAGTGATCAGGGGCTGGAAATCATTGAATTATAGGGAGATGTTGTTAGTATGAGACTTGAGTTTGTTTCAAGTATCGTAAGGATGTCAAAATGTCTTGCTTGTTATGAGGAGATGATGGGATTGAACTGGAGGAGTGATACTGAGTCAAGAAAATTGGGTTGTAACTCTTCCTTTTACTAATAAAGTGTTCAAAGCTTTTTCCATATGTTTGTATTGTCCATTAATGCTTTCATATGTGTATTACGAACTTGATTCCATTGTATGTTTAATCAATAGATCATTATCATATGCTTTGATCGGTTTTTGTCTTCTGTATGTGTGCAAGTACTTTTCAAGCGGATTAAGTATGGAAAGGAGTGACAGAATTGGTCAAGGGAGATAAGGAGAAGCGAAAGCTACAGGTAGGCTTCTTTAATGTCTTATTTAATCTATTGGATATAGAAAAGGTAGAGAATGCTTTGCACTATTGCTCTACACTTAGCTCCTAGTCTAGGGGTTTAAGCGTTTATCCGTAGACATTAAAACTCCCCAAAACAAGGAGGACTACCTATGTCTAGGAAAGCTCATGATTATCTCGATGTTGTTGTGGATTTTTCATCAAAATATGTGTTTTGATGCCTTGTAAGAAGCATGTTATAGCTAAACAAACTACACGTATTTTCTTCCAAAATGTATGGGTGCATTTTGGGTTACCCACTTCTATTATTTCTGATCGAGATTCTCAATTTATCGGTAAATTTTAGTCAAGTTTATGGGAACTCATGGACATAAAGTTGAAGAAGATCACATCATTTCATCCACAAACTTATCGCTAGACAGAAGTGGTGTTCAAAACAGTAGTACATATCCTTCGTGGTTATTGCATAAAGCATCCTAAGCTTTGGGATGAAAACTTACATTACATCTAACATGCCTACAACAGAGTCAAGCATTCTTCGACTCAGACATCTCCATTTGAAGCATGTTTGGGATATTTACCAAAATATCCCTTATATTTTGTCTTTGGGAAAGATGTTGCAGTAGATGGACACAACGACATAGATAAGGCCAAGAGCTTCATTGAACAGATTCAGTTGGTGCATAAAATGGTACAAGAACAGTTGGAAAAGAGTCAAGCCAAGTACAAGGCAAGACATGATAAGCATCGTGTTGACCATAGCTTTCAGGTGGGAGATCAATTTTGGCTTTATATTAGCAAGGAAAGGCTCCAAGGAGAAGGTAAAAATCTCAAACCAATAAGATATGGACCCTTTAAAATCTTGGAAAAGATTGGTAATAATGCCTTCCAGTTAGATTTACCTCCATACATGCAAGTTTATGTTGTTGTAAATGTGGAGAACTTAAGATTATATGAGCCTCCTTTGATTGAAGATCAAGGAGAGAATGTTCAGATTCCAACAATAGAATATTTCTCTCCTGAATACTTAGAAGAATTGCAACAAGATATTATTCTTGACAGGAGGATAAGGACTTCACGCAGAGGCAATGTGGAGTACCTTCGTGTGGGGCTCAAGGGAACTAATCCAAGTAAGGCCAAATGGATTGAGATTAGAAGGGTGAGGGATTTGTACCCTCACCTACTTGCTGACTAAAAATAGCCTTTTGGTGGTCCAAAATCTTCCAGCGGGGAGGAATGATCAAGGGGATTAGAAAAATTCTCAAAATTGAAAGTGTTTGAAATCACTTGAAACTCTCGCCAGATCATAGTGCTCTTCATTCTGCATCCAACGTCACTTGAATTGCCTTAAATCGACATCGTATGATCAAGTTATGATGTTCTAAAATTTTGGACAAACAACTAAAAATTGTGCAGTAGGGTTGACTGGGTTGCTAACTGGGTAGGCCGTACACTAACATCAACAGTTGACTGGGTATGCATAGTGTACTATGCAACACAATTAGGGCTTGACAAGTGGTAGGGTTGTACTAAGGCAGTTGGTGGTTTTTCATTGGTTCGTTAGTTATGAAGTGGACCAATTAAGAGGTGTCATGTGGTCCAATGAGAGGGTGCCACGTGGCGCACCGTGGTTGGCCAAAAAATTTGTAAAGCCGCCCAAGGGCATCGGCGGGGTTCAACTCCTTGACCTACCAAGTAACAACTCTCGCTATATCAGTAGACCACACAACAGTTCTTGGCATATATGACTATCGAGTTATATTTAAATTTCATTATTTGGCACATTGGGGGAAGGGGACGGGGTGCTTGGCCCCAACCCACAGTCACATACGACCCACAGGACCTGTGGAGGAGCGGAAGGCGAGGGGTTAGGGACTAGGCTCCAGTCCTGATCTCATGGTGCCCAAGTGACCACGTCGGGAGTAAAGCAGAGGGGGCGGGCGGTTAAACTTGGCCCTCGGTTTTGGTTACACCATATGTCCACACCCAACAGCGGAAGGGGAGAATTGAGTGGCACCTGGGCCACGCCTGACCCAGTCCCGTGAACTATTATATGATGAGGTGCCAAGACCGAAAGGAGCAGAGTGATGGAGGCGGGCAGTTAGCCCAATCCCTAACCACATGGTGCCCATGTGACCTTATCCGACGCTTAAGGGATATTGGCATGATTAAGGAGGTGACAATTTGCCTCTTTTTCAACAAGAATTTCGTCAGTGCTAGGTGAATTTTTCACTCCGTGGTGAGCAGAAAGGCGTAAATCATAGGATGATTAGCCAGAATCGCAATTTTTCAGAACAGTTAGCAGAAATTGTTCAAGGCATATATTGTTCAATTTTTAACCTTTTTGAGCTCAAGAAGAGCCTAGATAGGGGTTTTTAGCATTTTGAATCCATCGCCAACACTATTTTTGCATTTTGAGCACTTTGAGTTGATTTAATTACATATTTAAGCATATAATTGAAGAGGCCCAACATTGTAAGCTGGACCTGGAGACGTAACCTAGGAGGGGTGAACTCTGTTATTAATTGTTATTTTGTGTTGTTATGTATGGTTCATATTTCTCTATTTTATTTCTAAAATTTAAGTTCTTAAAACACTAAAGTTTATGTACTTTTGCAACTTGATCCATTTCCCACAAGACATAAACTTGCTTCCAAAATTTTAATAGACCACCAAGATTTTAATTATAGGTTAGAGAGATAGGTTATTCGCTTATAGGTTATGCTTGGTTGAGAAAAGAAATTGTAATACATCTCTATTCATCATATTAATGCAAGCATGCATTGGGGATTTTAGCAAAATTCTTTCCCCAGGAAAAAATTGTGTACATGCGTGTTATTTCTTATTGCATGTCTGAGATTTTTGTTCTAAATTGTGAATTAACTTCCGCAGAGCAGTAGAGTAGGGTTGTGTCTTGTGATTTTGATTACAACTTCATGAGTAGTTTCAAATCTACACCATAATTTCTACAGTCAATTATCAAAACATTTGAGAATCATCGCTTTGGTAGGGGATCAAGAATGAATTCTCTACATTCACCTAGAATTGCATTTTGGATTATTCGTGAAGATCACAGTATTGCAAAGGTTGATTTCTGAGCACACACATCAAGAATTATATTTCAAGATCAGTAGGCCAAATAGATTGGGTCGAAGGCATATTGTCTACCATATTAAAAGAGGTCAAATTATGTTGCTTCAGCAATGAATTGAGGAGGGAAAATTGTAGCACCGTAGAAGTTGGTTGATGTAGAAATTTTCTTGTAGATTCACAAGCTCATGCAATTTACTAAAGCACAAGACAAGAATCTACTTCTACTTTCAACCAGCGAAAGCCAGTAGATCGATGAAAACAATAATAGCAAGAGGAGGACAAATCAATGGCACATAACACAATAAGTATCCGGGGAACATTAATCAGAAATCCAAGATGATAATACAATCCTTTTTCTCATAAGAACAATCCTAGCACTCAGTATAATCAATCCTCAGCTCACAAGTAAGCTCAAGACAAACCTTAGCCTCTTCTACTGCTTTCCAAGCCCCTATTTCCTTGCACAATTCCTATGGCTGAATACCCATATTAATAGGAATACAGTGCATCCAAAACTATTCAATCCAGTCTAAGTCCAGTTCATGATTGCATGCATGATATATACAACTCAGTAAATCATACAACTGATAGTATAATGTCCTGGCACTCTAGTCTCAGCTATGTCTTTCTCAGAATCGACATGCATGAGTTTCTGATGAGGGAATCTTCAGTTAAATGGAGTAGCACTGGTGAATGCATTAGTGCACCAACTCACTATTAACTCTCTATTAGTTCCTCAAACAGTTTGGAACTAATTTAACTTAACTTATCTCATTAAACTGAGTTACCTAATTACAACTCACAATTAACTCATACTAGAACCCTAAAATATAGGGAGAACATATACATGTCTTCAAAAAGCCTTCCAACTCGAAACTCCTAAGCTAATTGAGTTAAGTAAACTTAATTAACTATTTACAACTTGCTATGAGAATAGAATTCAATTTTAATTCTCAGTCTAATTCAAGGACAAATTAAACTGGAATTTCTGGATTCTATTTTTTACATTTCTTGTTTCTATTTTCAACACTCCCTTTCAACAATAAAAGAATTCAACTTGATCTCGATCCTGGACCTTTGGAATGTTTTGCATGCAACACTTCACTCTAGTGTTGTTGCTACAACAACTCTAGAAACAAAAAAAAAGGTCCAACCTGAATCAATATGTTGCATCTGTCATCAAAGTATCTAACTGTTATTGCCTTTGTCTAATGAAAACTTTGTGCCTCTGTTGACTCTACCTTTATGCATTGTTGTCAACCCTTCTTTGCACTCTTCACTATATCACTGCTCTAACCTTTGTCATACTGATCAATGACTACATAAATCACCATTGATTCCTCCCGCTACTATGTACTTTGTGCTCTTGTAACAAGACACAATGCATGAGATAAAACCTCTATATCGACCCTGGACAATGTCAGCCCTCTTGGGTGTTGGAAATAATACTGAGAGGGGGGGGGGGGGTGAATCAGTATTATCAGATCAGATAAAACTTTTCAATTTCATACTCAGATTCATACACGCAGCTTCAGTTAAGGATATCAGCGTATACACGCGGCTTTGTTAAGGTCAACTAGCGTACATGCAGTAATCTTATGATTCAGTTAGCTTATCTTCAGTAAATGCATCAGAACATTATTACCCATATTAACAGTAAACAGGTGCAGTATAACAGAACAGATCATCACACATAAGGCACACACATGAACACCATGATATAAGGTGGAAACCCAATGTGGGTGAAAACCACCTGCTGCAATTTGTTTCTATCTTCCTTTAATAAGAAACTTCTTTTACAATGTACTGGTGCAGTCCTTTACCAGCACGCAGGATACAACCTGCAGAGGGATACAACCCTCTTAGCTCTTGTACTAGCCGATCCATTTACTAGTACGTAGGTGCCTGCCTACAGAATGCTCCAACCTTTACTCGTTCTTCAGCTGCTCCTGGAAGGGAGCTACAACTCCTTTGCTCTTGTACTGGCTGATATGTTTACTAGTACGTAGGTGCCGGCCTACGATCTACCCGGGACCACGTTTCATACATTTTCATACTGGATCCATAAGACAATCACCATTGTAGTACAACCTGCATCATCAATTACTGAAGCACTGAAACACTGAAACTCTGTCAACAACACAGTCACCAGAGCACAGAGCAGACACAGAACTCTGCAATAACCATCAGACCCATCTGCAACTTCAAATATCAAGCTTTACAGTGTACACGCTACTTGGATGAACCCAACCTGCGTGTATACGCCCTTTTTCCAAAGCCAACCCGCGTACAGATCTAAAATTATTTCTTATAACTTTGCAGCTGTACCAGACATCAATCATACTATAACACTTATAGAATATTATTTGCGTCAGTATGCAGATCTAGAATAAGCATAATCAACCATATAAAGATAGTTCATTTCAAACCATTTGATCCTGATCTCTCCTTAGATCTTGTTCTCCATCAACCGGTGAGATCTCTCCTTAGCTCAGATCAAGCAATTGCATCATCAACCCATAACCTGCATACTGGATCTAATACTTCATCAGATATTCAAGACTTTTCAGATACATTTGCCTAATGATCTTCTTCTCCTTATATAGCCTTAGTCCTTGCTCAATACCACAGGCCAAAACCATAGAAATCCAATACCATCAACTTCAAAACTAGGGATCAACACGTCCGTCGAGACACCATGGTCCAAAACCATAGGCACAACTTCCAAGGAATAACCGCCACGGACCAAAGATAAGTTTTCCGCATACACGCTCTTTTACTGAAGCCAACTTGCGTGTACACGCGACTTGGTATATAGCGAACCTGCGTATACGCGACTTGGTATATAGTGAACCTGCTTGTATACGCGACTTGGTATATAGTGAACCAGCGTGTATATATTTTCTCTTCATACTTGTAGTCTGATCATCAATTCCTTGCTGCTATCCTTCTGCACTATGATTTGTCATCAGTGTGATTTGCCATCAAGGCCAACACTTGTCTCATAATTCCAACAATCTCCCCCTTTGGACTTGATGGCAAAGCTAACTTGTTACACTTAGAACTATCATCTGATTCCTTTGAGTTGTCCTCCATCAGTCACATCTGACATATTTTCTGAAGATTCATCCAGTTATACATAAGTGAGATGTTCTTCTATGAGAGGGTTTCCATCAAGTACAACACATGCATCATAATGCCAACAATCTCCCCCTTTGGACTTGATGGCAACAACACCAAATCACTCTCCCCCTTTGACATCAAGGGCAAAGGGTGGACCAAGATATTCTCTTCCTTTGCTGAATCATTCCACTGTCCATACTCCCCCTGAGTACCTGCTGAAATCTCTAAATAATCTCCCCCTTTGTATATGCCAAGGTGTACCAATTTGTCCATGCTCCCTCTGAGTACATGCTGAATCTCTGTTCTTGCTTAAGTGTGCTGATCATGCTCTCCCTGACTGTAAGCAAGGTCTACAAAAAAAAATGTTCTACAAGAAAGAACACGACTCTATACATCATAAGTGACCTTCCTAGCACCAAAGACTCATACATACATCCATCTCTCAATCAAGTGGGGATATACCAAAAGTTTACACATGATAATTCAAGAGTATAACATCATTCATCCCAGGCATAGTGGGGAAACCAACATAGGCTGTTACATGACCTTGATGAAAATACATGACTGAAATATTTCAACATTCATCAAATGACCAGAAGAGATTTCATCAACTGATTACAATAGATAGAGACACTCAATTACTTCATGAGTCAAGAGACCATACATATAAGTAAGACCACGATAGTCATCAGCAGCTATCATACACAATGTATTATTTGTTCCATAAGCATCTAGTCCAGCAATTATATTTTCTTTTTGTTCTCCCTCTTCATCTAAGGTAATGCCAACACTGCATCATTATCTGATCCCTCTAACTGTACCAGATGGTCTCTGTTAGACCCATTTCAGAATCTTTTCATTCAAAGTTTGCCCTTGTTGTTCAGAACTCCATATACGCGACTATCCCCGCATAAAACGGCGTATGTACGCGGATATCCTTTAAACAACACGCGTACACCAATTTCCATATCAGCAACCTGTAAATGTCCTGTAGAGAATAAGTCATCAACCTATAACAAGGTATGTCTACATCAATTCATCCCTTTGAACAGAATTCAGAGTCATTCACATTATATCATGTGTGAAACCACCATAGCCATTTCATCAAGCTCTACATGATCCAAGTATCATTACTTGGGAACATCTGCATCAACCAACATATGTAAGTATAAACTTATCATCATATAGATACGAACTCATCATCATGTCTCCAACAAAGTGACTTTGAGGAGTCATCCATGTATCAGCACTATGTATCTTGAGCTCAAACTCTTTTGACAAAGCTTCTTGATATCATCATCAGCAACAATCCTTATCCACATGAGTGCTTGCATCATAAATGTATGATCTTTATGCATATGACAACAGTAGTATATAAGTGACTCATCATCAAGTGAGGAAGATGTGTATTCAAGCTTTGTACTCCTCCTTGTCCTTATGAAGATCACCATGTAAGCACCATATATGCATCATCAAAGAATCAACCATAAATCTGATCTGAACATCTTCTATGTAACTTCAAGAATCATATGAGAGTTTATCATAGACAACTCACAACCACATCATAGCAAGATATATCATTTAGCCATATAAGAATCATCACCAAGGATTATTAACCATAATGCCAACAATGAATTACTAAAGGCATATGCTCCCCCTCAACCAATGCCATCTGTTAGATCTGATCATGCATATATCAGCAATAAGCATCAAAACATCATCATCCTCAAGTTAGGATCAAAACAATTCTAGACATCATACAAGTAACAAAACATTTCCACACATCCTCAGCAGACTGTAACCAATAGAGAAAATAATAGACTGAATCATATCAGATCCTTTTTTTGATCCTGTCCCCACTGCTTTTCCTCAGACTGACATATACGCGACTTTGCAGTGTCTAACTCGCGTATGTACGCGACTTCCCTTTAAGGAACTTGCGTATGAGATTCAGAACACTGAAGTTTTACACTTTCAGCTCCCCCTGAGTCTGATATGTCTGTGCTGTGCTGTGTCTCAGTACATTGTACTGACTGTACTTCCTTCCTCCTCCATATCTTCAAGTGTGATGAGGTTTTCTCCTTTTGGTGTGATGTCCATCCTTTGTTCCTGCATTCCTTTGCTATATGTCCAAGCTTGTTACATGCATAACATCTTACATGTTTCATATTCCTCATGTAGCAATCAGCAGCTTTGTGACCAAACATATTGCAAGAAAAACAATATCCATTAAAGTACCTTGAATGTGATGATCTTTCTACATGATGGTGTTGAACCCTTCTTCTTCCACATCTAGCTACAACATGTCCAAGATTATGACATACATAACATTCAACATTATTCATAGGAGGAGTAAAAGATTTTCTTTGAGGAGTCTTTTTCCTTGATTATTGATGGGGTTGACCTTTCATCTCCTTGTTGATCATTTTAGTTTTCTCTTTAGAATTCCTTGCCTCACCTTGTGAACTAGATTCACCTTCAACATATTCATGAAAACCAAGACTAGTCTTGATAGCAGGAGACCTTTGACTACTAAGAATATCATCCAAGGCTTTAGTACTATCTTGAAATCTCAAAAGTTTATCCTTTTCTTCTAATTTACCTTTCAAGATATTTACCTCAACTTGAAGTTGTTCCTCCTTTTCTAGACATTGCTTCTTCATGTCTTCTCCATCTTTCCTTCCTTCTTCCAACTGATGCCTTAGTTTGAGAATCTCCTTTTCTTGTTCTTCATTCAGATCCTGCTGCATTTGACAAATTCTGAGAGAACATTCCAGTTGAGATTTTAAGCTGATATCTTTGTTTACCTGTTTTTCAATAGCTTGGAGTAGATCTTTATTCTGCTTCTTTGATTCTTCAAGATCTTTCTTTAGCGAGCGGATCGTGGCTTCAAGACTTTCATAGTAACTGGATCTATCTCTGAGTTTCTTGATGGTTGTGCTTCTTTCATTGACTTCATCTCTTAATGATGTCACTTCACCCTGCAACTTTTGACATTGATCTTCCTTGTCCTTAAGTAACTTTCTTACCTTGTTTCCTTCCTCTGATTGAGCTTTTAGTTTGGTAACTTCTTCTTTGAAAGCACATTCCCTTTTGTTCAATAGATCTTGTTGATCTTTAACTTTGTCTGTAAGCCTTCTAAATACTGCCTCTATTTGATACTTTTCTTGCTCACCCATAAAAGCATGTTCAGTAGTTTCACTATCACTTCCATAACTTTCACAAGGAAATATAGCAGGAACATCAGAGGATAACACATTCATACCTGATAATGATTCTGAATCTGATTCTGAATCTGAAGAACTTCTTATACCTAATCCCCAATCGACTCTCCCGCTGTCATAGATCTTCCGAGATGTCTTCTTCTTCTTATGAGCTTTCTTCTTAAGCTTCTTTCCCATTGTTCCACGGATCTCCTTCAAGCGATCAAGCTTCTACCAAAGGACCGGCTCTGATACCAATTGTTGGAAATAATACTAAGAGGGGGGGGGGGGGGGGGGGGGGGGGTGAATCAGTATTATCAGATCAGATAAAACTTTTCAATTTCATACTCAGATTCATACACGCAGCTTCAGTTAAGGATATCAGCGTATACACGCGACTTTGTTAAGGGCAACTAGCGTACATGCAGTAATCTTATGATTCAGTTAGCTTATCTTCAGTAAATGCATCAGAACATTATTACCCATATTAACAGTAAACAGGTGCAGTATAACAGAACAGATCATCACACATAAGGCACACACATGAACACTATGATATAAGGTGGAAACCCAATGTGGGTGAAAACCACCTGCTGCAATTTGTTTATATCTTCCTTTAATAAGAAACTTCTTTTACAATGTACCGGTGCAGTCCTTTACCAGCACGCAGGATACAACCTGCAGAGGGCTACAACCCTTAGCTCTTGTACTAGCCGATCCATTTACTAGTACGTAGGTGCCTGCCTACAGAATGCTCCAACCTTTACTCGTTCTTCAGCTACTCCTGGAAGGGAGCTACAACTCCTTTGCTCTTGTACTGGATGATATGTTTACCAGTACGTAGGTGCCGGCCTACGATCTACCCGGGACTATGTTTCATACATTTTCATACTGGATCCATAAGACAATCACCATTGTAGTACAACCTGCATCATCAATTACTGAAGCACTGAAACACTGAAACTCTGTCAACAACACAGTCACCAGAGCACAGAGCAGACACAGAACTCTGCAATAACCATCAGACCCATCTGCAACTTCAAATATCAAGCTTTACAGTGTACACGCTACTTGGATGAACCCAACCTGCGTGTATACGCCCTTTTTCCAAAGCCAACCCGCGTACAGATCTAAAATTATTTCTTATAACTTTGCAGTTGTACCAGACATCAATCATACTATAACACTTATAGAATATTATTTGCGTCAGTATGCAGATCTAGAATAAGCATAATCAACCATATAAAGATAGTTCATTTCAAACCATTTGATCCCGATCTCTCCTTAGATCTTGTTCTCCATCAACCTATGAGATCTCTCCTTAGCTCAGATCAAGCAATTGCATCATCAACCCATAACCTGCATACTGGATCTAATACTTCATCAGATATTCAAGACTTTTCAGATACATTTGCCTAATGATCTTCTTCTCCTTATATAGCCTTAGGCCTTGCTCAATACCACGGGCCAAAACCATAGAAATCCAATACCATCAACTTCAAAACTAGGGATCAACACGTCCGTCGAGACACCATGGTCCAAAACCATAGGCACAACTTCCAAGGAATAACCGCCACGGACCAAAGATAAGTTTTCCACATACACGCTCTTTTACTGAAGCCAACCTGCGTGTACACGCGACTTGGTATATAGCGAACTTGCGTATACGCGACTTGGTATATAGTGAACCTGCTTGTATACGCGACTTGGTATATAGTGAACCAGCATGTATATATTTTCTCTTCATACTTGTAGTCTGATCATCAATTCCTTGCTGCTATCCTTCTGCACTATGATTTGTCATCAGCGTGATTTGCCATCAAGGCCAACACTTGTCTCACAATGCCAACAATCTCCCCCTTTGGACTTGATGGCAAAGCTAACTTGTTACACTTAGAACTATCATCTGATTCCTTTGAGCTGTCCTCCATAAGTCACATCTGACATCTTTTTTGAAGATTCATCCAGTTATACATAAGTGAGATGTTCTTCTATGAGAGGGTTGCCATCAAGTACAACACATGCATCATAATGCCAACAATCTCCCCCTTTGGACTTGATGGCAACAACACCAAATCACTCTCCCCCTTTGACATCAAGGGCAAAGGGTGGACCAAGATATTCTCTTCCTTTGCTGAATCATTCCACTGTCCATACTCCCCCTGAGTACCTGCTGAAATCTCTGAATAATCTCCCCCTTTGTATATGCCAAGGTGTACCAATCTGTCCATGCTCCCTCTGAGTACATGCTGAATCTCTGTTCTTGCTGAAGTGTGCTGATCATGCTCTCCCTGACTGTAAGCAGGGTCTACAAAAAAAAATGTTCTACAAGAAAGAACACGACTCTATACATCATAAGTGACCTTCCTAGCACCAAAGACTCATACATACATCCATCTCCCAATCAAGTGGGGATATACCAAAAGTTTACACATGATAATTCAAGAGCATAACATCATTCATCCCAGGCATAGTGGGGAAACCAACTTAGGCCGTTACATGACCTTGATGAAAATACATGACTGAAATATTTCAACATTCATCAAATGACCAGAAGAGATTTCATCAACTGATTACAATAGATAGAGACACTCAATTACTTCATGAGTCAAGAGACCAGACATCTAAGTAAGACCACGATAGTCATGAGCAGCTATCATACAAAATGTATGATTTGTTCCATAAGCATCTAGTCCAGCAATTATATTTTCTTTTTGTTCTCCCTCTTCATCTAAGGTAATGCCAACACTGCATCATTATCTGATGCCTCTGACTGTACCAGATGGTCTCTGTTAGACCCATTTCAGAATCTTTTCATTCAGAGTTTGCCCTTGCTGTTCAGAACTCCATATACGTGACTATCCCCGCATAAAACAACGTATGTACGCGGATATCCTTTAAACAACACGCGTACACCAATTTCCATATCAGCAACCTGTAAATGTCCTGTAGAGAATAAGTCATCAACCTATAACAAGGTATGTCTACATCAATTCATCCCTTTGAACAGAATTCAGAGTCATTCACATTATATCATGTGTGAAACCACCATAGCCATTTCATCAAGCTCTACATGATCCAAGTATCATTACTTGGGAACATCTGCATCAACCAACATATGTAAGTATAAACTTATCATCATATAGATACGAACTCATTATCATGTCTCCAACAAAGTGACTTTGAGGGGTCATCCATGTATTAGCACTATGTATCTTGAGCTCAAACTCTTTTGACAAAGCTTCTTGATATCATCATCAGCAACAATCCTTATCCACATGAGTGCCTGCATCATAACTGTATGATCTTTATGCATATGACAACAGCAGTATATAAGTGACTCATCATCAAGTGAGGAAGATGTGTATTCAAGCTTTGTACTCCTCCTTGTCCTTATGAAGATCACCATGTAAGCACCATATATGCATCATCAAAGAATCAACCAAAAATCTGATCTGAACATCTTCTATGTAACTTCAAGAATCATATGAGAGTTTATCATAGACAACTCACAACCACATCATAGCAAGATATATCATTTAGCCATATAAGAATCATCACCAAGGATTATTAACCATAATGCCAACAATGAATTACTAAAGGCATATGCTCCCCCTCAACCAGTGCCATCTGTTAGATCTGATCATGCATATATCAGCAATAAGCATCAAAACATCATCATCCTCAAGTTAGGATCAAAACACTTCTAGACATCATACAAGTAACAAAACATTTCCACACATCCTCAGTAGACTGTAACCAATAGAGAAAATAATAGACTGAATCATATCAGATCCTTTTTCTGATCCTGTCCCCACTGCTTTTCCTCAGACTGACATATACGCGACTTTGCAGTGTCTAACTCGTGTATGTACGCGACTTCCCTTTAAGGAACTTGCGTATGAGATTCAGAACACTGAAGTTTTACACTTTCAGCTCCCCTGAGTCTGATATGTCTGTGTTGTGCTGTGTCTCAGTACATTGTGCTGACTGTACTTCCTTCTTCCTCCATATCTTCAAGTGTGATGAGGTTTTCTCCTTTTGGTGTGATGTCCATCCTTTGTTCCTGCATTCCTTTGCTATATGTCCAAGCTTGTTACATGCATAACATCTTACATGTTTCATATTCCTCCTGTAGCAATCAGCAGCTTTGTGACCAAACATATTGCAAGAAAAACAATATCCATTAAAGTACCTTGAATGTGATGATCTTTCTACATGATGGTCTTGAACCCTTCTTCTTCCACATCTAGCTGCAACATGTCCAAGATTATGACATACATAACATTCAACATTATTCATAGGAGGAGTAAAAGATTTTATTTGAGGAGTCTTTTTCATTGATTGTTGATGGGGTTGACCTTTCATCTCCTTGTTGATCATTTTAGTTTTCTCTTTAGAGTTCCTTGCCTCACCTTGTGAGCTAGATTCACCTTCAACAGATTCATGAAAACCAAGACCAGTCTTGATAGCAGGAGACCTTTGACTACTAAGAATATCATCCAAGGCTTTAGTACTATCTTGAAATCTCAAAAGTTTATCCTTTTCTTCTAATTTACCTTTCAAGATATTTACCTCAACTTGAAGTTGTTCCTCCTTTTCTAGACATTGCTTCTTCATGTCTTCTCCATCTTTCCTTCCTTCTTCCAACTGATGCCTTAGTTTGAGAATCTCCTTTTCTTGTTCTTCATTCAGATCCTGCTGCATTTGACGAATTCTGAGAGCACATTCCCGTTGAGATTTTAAGTTGATATCTTCGTTTACCTGTTTTTCAATAGCTTGGAGTAGATCTTTATTCTGCTTCTTTGATTCTTCAAGATCTTTCTTTAGCGAGCGGATCGTGGCTTCAAGACTTTCATAGTAACTGGATCTATCTCTGAGTTTCTTGATGGTTGTGCTTCTTTCATTGACTTCATATCTTAATGATGTCACTTCACCCTGCAACTTTTGACATTGATTTTCCTTGTCCTTGAGTAACTTTCTTACCTTGTTTCCTTCCTCTGATTGAGCTTTTAGTTTGGTAACTTCTTCTTTGAAATCACATTCCCTTTTGTTCAATAGATCTTGTTAATCTTTAACTTTTTATGTAAGCCTTCTAAATACTGCCTCTATTTGATACTTTTCTTGCTCACCCATAAAAGCATGTTCAGTAGTTTCACTATCACTTCCATCACTTTCACAAGGAAATATAGCAGGAACATCAGAGGATAACACATTCAT
Organism: Pinus tabuliformis; assembly: GCA_031772625.1. Taxonomy (NCBI): domain Eukaryota; kingdom Viridiplantae; phylum Streptophyta; class Pinopsida; order Pinales; family Pinaceae; genus Pinus; species Pinus tabuliformis. The sequence continues at coordinate 592,391,223 of CM062804.1, forward strand.
ACCTGATAATGATTCTGAATCTGATTCTGAATATGAAGAAATTCTTATACCTAATCCCCAATCGACTCTCCCGCTATCATAGATCTTCTGAGATGTCTTCTTCTTCTTATGAGCTTTCTTCTTAAGCTTCTTTCCCATTGTTCCACGGATCTCCTTCAAGCGATCAAGCTTCTACCAAAGGACCGGCTCTGATACCAATTGTTGGAAATAATACTGAGAGGGGGGGGGGGGGGGGGGGGTGAATCAGTATTATCAGATCAGATAAAACTTTTCAATTTCATACTCAGATTCATACACGCAGCTTCAGTTAAGGATATTAGCGTATACACGCGGCTTTGTTAAGGGAAACTAGCGTACATGCAGTAATCTTATGATTCAGTTAGCTTATCTTCAGTAAATGCATCAGAACATTATTACCCATATTAACAGTAAACAGGTGCAGTATAACAGAACAGATCATCACACATAAGGCACACACATGAACACCATGATATAATGTGGAAACCCAATGTGGGTGAAAACCACCTGCTGCAATTTGTTTCTATCTTCCTTTAATAAGAAACTTCTTTTACAATGTACTGGTGCAGTCCTTTACCAGCACGCAGGATACAACCTGCAGAGGGCTACAACCCTCTTAGCTCTTGTACTAGCCGATCCATTTACTAGTACGTAGGTGCCTGCCTACATAATGCTCCAACCTTTACTCGTTCTTCAGCTGCTCCTGGAAGGGAGCTACAACTCCTTTGCTCTTGTACTGGCTGATATGTTTACCAGTACGTAGGTGCCGGCCTACGATCTACCCGGGACTACGTTTCATACATTTTCATACTGGATCCATAAGACAATCACCATTGTAGTACAACCTGCATCATCAATTACTGAAGCACTGAAACACTGAAACTCTGTCAACAACACAGTCACCAGAGCACAGAGCAGACACAGAACTCTGCAATAACCATCAGACCCATCTGCAACTTCAAATATCAAGCTTTACAGTGTACACGCTACTTGGATGAACCCAACCTGCGTGTATACGCCCTTTTTCCAAAGCCAACCCGCGTACAGATCTAAAATTATTTCTTATAACTTTGTAGTTGTACCAGACATCAATCATACTATAACACTTATAGAATATTATTTGCGTCAGTATGCAGATCTAGAATAAGCATAATCAACCATACAAAGATAGTTCATTTCAAACCATTTGATCCTGATCTCTCCTTAGATCTTGTTCTCCATCAACCGGTGAGATCTCTCCTTAGCTCAGATCAAGCAATTGCATCATCAACTCATAACCTGCATACTGGATCTAATACTTCATCAGATATTCAAGACTTTTCAGATACATTTGCCTAATGATCTTCTTCTCCTTATATAGCCTTAGTCCTTTCTCAATACCACGGGCCAAAACCATAGAAATCCAATACCATCAACTTCAAAACTAGGGATCAACACGTCCGTCGAGACACCATGGTCCAAAACCATAGGCACAACTTCCAAGGAATAACCGCCACGGACCAAAGATAAGTTTTCCGCATACACACTCTTTTACTGAAGCCAACCTGCGTGTACACGCGACTTGGTATATAGCGAACCTGCGTATACGCGACTTGGTATATAGTGAACCTGCTTGTATACGCGACTTGGTATATAGTGAACCAGCGTGTATATATTTTCTCTTCATACTTGTAGTCTGATCATCAATTCCTTGCTGCTATCCTTCTGCACTATGATTTGTCATCAGTGTGATTTGCCATCAAGGCCAACACTTGTCTCATAATGCCAACAATCTCCCCCTTTGGACTTGATGGCAAAGCTAACTTGTTACACTTAGAACTATCATCTTTGAGCTGTCCTCCATCAGTCACATCTGACATCTTTTCTGAAGATTCATCCAGTTATACATAAGTGAGATGTTCTTCTATGAGAGGGTTGCCATCAAGTACAACACATGCATCATAATGCCAACATTGGGACTATCACTTCACATTGCCCCACCTCACACCAGGAGGTATGACTACATGTGATCCCTCAGCCCACTTGGATCAACACTTCTCCCTACTGGAGGTCTCTGCATGAGTGGTGCCTCCACTCAGTCTCTTCTCAGCTTCTCTAATTATGACTGCTCCACAACTTCCTGAAGCTACTTCTGAGACTTCTTCTGGGGTTGCATGTTGAGAGGTAATTTACTCTCCCTCTCAACCACCAATTCTCTAACCTTTTCCTTTCTCCTCAAGGCTTTTCATGCATCTTGTACCTCAAGTGCATACAGGTTCTTGGCTAGCACACTAATCTGTTTCACCTGTCCCGTGGTGATGTGTCTAAGGAAAATATTTCCCTTACTAAAAACCACACCATAGCCACGACCTTCCAATACTGCGACTAAAACAAGATTCTTCTTTAGTCCTGGAACATACATCACATTTGTGATCCTGAGAGGGGAGCCAAACTCCCTCTGAAAGGTAATCGTATCGATCCTGTTATCTATATACCTCTCGTCATCTCCAAAATCTATTCTTTGCTTGAGGTTTTTCTCCTCAAAATCACTAAATATATCTCTATTCCCTATCATATGGAATGAGGCACCACTGTCAAGATACCACACACCTCCCATGACAGTGCTGGACATGCATGCAATGAGAGTAAAATCAAGTTTGAATTATGAAGCTAGAGCTTCACCTACTGCCGCTACTATCGGCTCCTTCTTGCTTGCTTTCTTTCTATGGGCAGTTCTTGGCATAGTGCCCGTGCTCATGATAGTGAAAACACTTGACTTTTGTCAAGTCCATCTTCTTTCCACCCTCCTCGCCTTGGGACTTATTTCCCTTGGCCTTATTTTCCTTACTCACTAAGGCAAAATCCTCTTCCACTTCCTTGGAAGAGGTCCCATCTTTGGTGTTCCTCCTGATCTCCTCCTGCATCAAATCCGACCACAGTCGTTCCCAATCTGGCAGCTTCTCCCAACCATTGATAGAGTCCTGATAACTATGCCAACTCTTTGGGAGTCCTAGAAGAGAAATACTCACCATATCATCCTTGGCAACAATGATTCCAACACTTCCAAGTTCATCACAACATTGAGTGAACTTGGTCAAATAATTTGGAATTGAGTTGCCCACCTCCATCTCGATTTTTGGAAGTTTATCATTCAGTGCCAACTTCCTTTGGTCACTGTTTCTTTGGAAAAGGTCCTTCAATGCTTTCCATATAGCATTTGAAGTTTCCTTCCCACGCAGACTTGAGACAATGTGATCTCGAACTCCCTCAAGGATTATCCACCTCGCCCTTGCCACGCACTTCTTCCATTCGGCTAGATTTTGAGCATCTGATGCTAGTGGCTTAGGAATGTCATGATCAATGAATTCCTTCAAGCCATTGTCTTCCAACACGGCCTCCATCCTGTCATTCCAGGCCATATAATTCGAGTTGCCATCCAAGGCATACTCGAGCCACAAACCGTAGAATGCCATATGTCTATCCTGAAGTATGTATTGCAAATTTGAATTTCACCTATAACCAAAACTCAAAACTTTGAAATCTCCTCTAGTATATTGTTCTCAACTTTGATACCATTTAGAAATTTTCTTGTAGATTCACAAGCTCATGCAATTTACTAAAGCACAGGACAAGAATCTACTTCCACTTTCAACCAGTGGAAGCCAATAAAGAATGTAAACTTTGAAATGGGAACTCTGGCCAAAAAACCCCAAAAAAACATCAAAAACAGTGCTCAAAACGAAAATTATGTATACTGGAACGATGTTTTTATTTTTTAGGCGTCAATTTTGAACATGTTTTAAAATTGGCAGTGATTACAAAATTTACTATGAAATTTTCGTGCAAAATATAGCTTCAAAATGAAAGTGATGACACTGGAACAATGATTTTTTTTAGGGTCAATTTTCAAAATTTAAAAAAAATGCTAATAAAACCAAATTTTTATGTGTCAAACAAAGTTGTTTATGCGGGAAAAAACACACTAATGTTTTCGGTAGAATATCATTTTTCTTTCCTAAGTATAAATTTAACATGTTTTCAACCATAACATGCTAGATACAAAACCCGGATGCGGGTGATCACAACCGCATTCAATGACAGATCATACCAAGCAGACACCTGGCCTGACGGATGGCAGGCGGAAGGTCTACAAGGTACGAGGCGTAGGAGGTTATTTCAGGTTCAGGGCAAGTGAATTAATGTCCGTTCAGTCTCGAAGCGAGCTTGACTTCAATGCGAGCATGGCTACTCTGCTCATAATTCGGCTCTTTAGTGCAGAATGGTTCAACACCGCTGCTCCAGTTAATGCCTCCGCTCTATATGAAGCGATGCAGCCTCAATGCTCTTGTCTGGTCTCTCCTATCCGCTTAATTTCCCAGCTCTGTAATAGGCAGGATTTTATCAATTCTCCCACCATCTCAGGTTCACTCCGTCTCTCTCGTTTGCTCAGGTCTCTTGCTGTTGTTACAATGCCTCGCATTCGAGGCATTCCGCGTCGTGGAGGTCGGTCTGGAATCAGGGATCGCTCTCCACCAACTCCTCAGCAGGTTGCCCCCATTGCCTTAGTCCCTCCCTCATCTCTGCCTTTAGACCAAGATAGGATTATCCCTAATAACTCTTACCAGACCTCCAGGTTCATATTCCAGAGTCGGCTCAATAGGCCTATGGTGACGGTGAATTTTACAGTTTTTGTGTCAGAGGAGGAGAGCAACCAGCTCAGTTCAACTCCACCCGCTTCCTCACCTTCTCAGGATGACAGCATTCTTCTTGGGGATATGACTGGGTTGGTGTTTCATGCTGACCGCATGCAGGAGGACGACCCTGTCTCGGCTGCGCCTCAACAGACTGTCCCAGCTCAGGAAAATGACATAATTTGCGAGCCATCTCAAAGAGCAGCTGGTCTTTTACATTTGGTTACTGATTCTGATGGAGCGCCGGTTCTGGACGAAGAAGGGCTCGTGACCTGGGTCGCTTCACCAAGCCAGGCAAAGAAGGACCGGCCATCTACCTCAAGTTATGCGGATTAATCTCTGCTCCGTTCTGTCGGTTCGCCCTCTGGTTCACATGCTATGTAATTTTGGTCCTGTGTCTCTGTTTTTGCAGTTAAATGTTCTTGTCTGTCTCATTCTCATGCTTCAGGTAGCAACTTCAGACAACAAAGATTTCAATTTTTGTTTTAAAGATAGCCATGCTAGTTGCTACAGCATTTTGGAGGTCACTGAAGGTCATGTCAATTGTAGTCTTGGTAATTTTTGTCAAACTGTAGGGGATCGAAATCAAATCTCTGAGGTCTGTATTGTAAATCTGGTTGACAGTTTAAACTGTAAAGTCCCTGAATTTTTGGTTGAGGAATGGCATCGGCCTCCTCTGAGGTCTTGACCTCATTGTACATATTTTTTCACCTTTTTTAATAGAATTAGTATTTACCGAGAAAAAAAAAAACATGCTAGATACAAAAAAAATTGAAATTTTTTCAACTATGAAATTAAAAAACCATGACATTATGAACAAATTACATCACTAAATGCATTCAAAAGTCATTATTTGTATATTGAATAAAACATACATTATATCTCTAATTTAATATTTCATTGTAGATATTTTAAACAATCAAATTTATCATAATTAAGACATATAATCCAACAACATAAAAATGCCTCATAACTTCTCATTTAACACCATATGGAAAACATTAATTTTATTTGAAGATACGATGCATACATCAGTTATATAAACTGTCTTAAACAATTATTCAAAATCACTCATGTTTTCTGGCACACCATCAGAATTCACATCTTCAGATGAGTGACTGGATGCTAACGAAGATGTTCCATATTCTTCTCTTTCATCAACTAGTGCCCCATCTGAGTCCACATGCATGCCCAACATTTCAGGTTTCAAAATTCTTCTAGATCTACGACTGGTTTCAGGTGACTCCCATGTCAACATTGTTCCTTCTGGTAACAACCTTTTCAGAATCTTTATCGCCTTGAAGCGAAGAGTTCCTCTCTTTGTTAAATTGAAGTCATAAACAAGTATTTCTACATCCTCCAATTTTAATATGTCTGTGCGGCAGCGATTTACATTTGTACCCTTTTTTTTTTTCTTTTTTCGCCATTTTTTTGTCAACTACCATCTCTGTCTTATACACACCATTGAATGGGTGTGTATTTGTGGCATACCAATGTACTTCAACACTTGTAACATCCTCATTTTCTGTCAATACCTTTATAACTTTAGCAATCCAAAATGGATAGCCATTGGGATCTCCATCTGCTAGCACTGCAATCATGCAACCCTCCTTAATGTCCTGTACTAAACCCCTATAAAGGTCTTCCATGGCTTCACGTTGTGCACGAGATCTTCTGGAACCAATATACATCTCTCTTTTCGCTGCCTGTGAAGAATTAATAATACCTTTAGATTGTTGTTGTTCAACAATGTTTACTTCCTCATGTTCATTCGACACATTTTGTGGCCAAATAAATGGTTTTTCAAAGGTATATCTTCATTTGTTGTTGTCGTAATGATATCACTTTGATTATTGAAAAATGACTCCCACCAAACTGAATCAGCAATGTCAAAGTACTCATATGTATATCTAATGCATTTTTTAATTTCTTCCAGGCAATCAGAATAATTTATAGCCCTGTTTTGTTTGCGTGCATTCTGAACTTCACCAACTGAATGTAATAACAATATTTTTGATGCAAATATTGGATGATCTGGAATGAACTTCAAAAATTGCAATCCTGATGACGGTGCCCATTTTGTAGTAGTTGAATACTTCTTGCCCCATATTAGTGTTTTCCCATCAATTTTTTTGATACGAAATTGATGTTGGAAGCTAATGTCATTAAGTTTTTCAATGCATTTCCCCTCACCATATGATCCTAGAATCAACCTTCGCATGTCAACAGTTTCTTCCAACACATCAAAAGTAGGCTCTGGCATGTATAATTTCTTAATACATTCAATTAGTGACGGCAAGCTCCCAACTTCCTTCCTCTTCAATGTGACTGAAAAACGACTGAACATCTGATCAATATGGTCATGAGTGTGCCCAACAAGAAGGAAACCAACCTTTACCTTTTGAAAATTTCTCAATTCAACAAGCATGTTTAGATATCCAAAAACAACCTGATTTTTGTTTTCACGGCAAGTGTTGTCCAATTGTAGATACAAAACTTCAGGAAGATTACCAGACCAATGAGAAATTACATCATGAATTATGGTTATGGTCAGATTTGCATCATTATGAATATTTGGAGCTGTGAAGTACACCCTTGGCAACATTTTCCCATTGAAGACCATACAACCGACCAAGTGAAATTGAATAAATTTTTCCTCCTGTAAATTTTTGGGTGTGCGAACAAAATGTGGTAAAATTGTTTTCTTCTGGTCCATACCATCAATTATCAAACCCAAATATTTATTCGGATTATCATAACACTTCTTTCGATGCTTGTACAACTTCTTCCTTTCGTTTGTTTGTTGTTCGCGATGCTCTTGAAGTTGTTTGACAATTAAATCTACACAACATAAAAGAGATTCATTAAGAAATATGTTTTCATAGTTGATGACTATACAATTTTAAAAGTTAAAGTTATGAGCGCTTACCTCTTTCTGAGCCTTCACATTTGTCCCTTTTTTTATTTAAGAGAAGAACATGTACTGCAAATCCCCATCCTTGTCTTCTTAGGAATACGAACATTGTTGAATTCTTTCTTCCATACCTTCACAAAATATTGATATGTAATAAATTGGCCATGTCCCTCAGCACCTTCTGCATATTCTTTGTATAAGTTGTAGATTTCTCATCTTGAAAAATTATCTGGAATATGTATTGTATCTCTATTTGGCATGCACTCTCCATGCTTTGAAAAGAAATCTTTCATCCATGACATTGCAGTATTTGATAATGGACCAAATTGTCTTTTATGACGTACTTCTGAATAAAATGTGGGATCCTTTTCCAAATTTTCTTGAATTCTCGAGAGATGAAAATTCCCAATCAAATGAAACATTTTGAAACCTTTTCTACAGATAAAAAAAGTCCCAATATGATAATCATAACCTGACAATGTAGATTGCATGCACCCAACTAAATATGAATTTTGCATGCTTTTATTCATTGACAAATATCTCTTCTTGCTTTCTAATGCAAATTTGAAATCCATATGTTTCAAGCAATATTTTTGGAAACATTCACTTGAAATGAGAGCACTGATAGAACTTCTTCTCGTCAGATATTCTGCTCTACCCCTTGTATAACTAGAACAACTTGCATTGATACGAAAAGGTCTGCTCCCACTCCTTGATACAATATTTCTTGGCAACATCTCCATCATTTGATCATCATTTGTATAAGGCTTTTCATCATCATTAAGAGGAATGTTATCCACACTATGATCAGCTCTGCTTTTCAAATATTGACTTGAAGGATATTCTTCATCTTCCGCTTCTTCAATGCTACTGTCGTAGTCCTTAGAATTCGGACTGAATGGAAAATCTGACTCGATGTTTAATGGATATTCTTCCTCATATGCATTGCCAGTGCTACTCTCATAGTCCATAGAATTAGGACTACATTGAAAATGTGATTGTTTACTTATTGAAGATGCTACATCCCGTCCTTTGTCACTGCTACCTTTATACTCATTAGAATTAGGACTAAGTGCAGTCCTTCATCACTGTTGCTCCCATAGTCCTTATAATTAGGACTAAGACGACACTTCCATTCTTTTGAAATTCATCATCACGCTCTTCATAACTATTGCTCTCATAGTCCGCAAAATTAGGACTAAGTGGACACTGTGGTACTCCAATCTTTTGAAATTCATCATCCCACTCTTCATCACTGTTGCTCTCATAGTCCTTAGAATTAGGACTAACTAGACACCGTGACACTCCATACTTTTGAAAATCAACATCATGCTTTTCATCACTACTGCTCTCGTAGTCCTTAGAATTAGGACTAAGTGGACACTTTGACACTCCATACTTTTGAAAATCAACATCATGCTTTTCATCACTACTGCTCTCATAGTCTTCAGAATTAGGACAAAGTGGACACTGTGACACTCCATTCTTTTGAAATTTTCCATCATGCGCTTCAAAACTGATGCTCTCATAGTCCTCAGAATTAGGACTAAGTGGACACTGTGACACTCCATTCTTTTGAACTTCACCATCATGCTCTTCAAAACTGCTGCTCTCATAGTCCTCAGAATTAGGACTAAGTGGACACCGTGACACTCGCTTCTTTTGAACTTCACCATCATGCTCTTCATCTCTCATAGTCCTCAGAATTAGGACTAAGTGGACACCGTGACACTTCATTCTTTTGAACTTCACCATCATGCTCTTCAAAACTGTTGCTCTCATAGTCCTCAGAATTAGGACTAAGTGGACACCATGACCCTCCATTCTTTTGAACTTCACCATCACGCTCTTCAAAACTGTTGCTCTCATAGTCCTCAGAATTAGGACTAAGTGGACATCATGGCACTCCGTTCTTTTGAACTTCACCATCATGCTCTTCATCACTGCGGATTTCATAGTCCTTAGAAGTAGGACTAAGTGGAATCTGTGACTCTTTATTTATTTGAAATTCTCCATCCCCTCTTTCATTAGTGCTGCTCTCATAGTCCTTAGAATCAGGACTAAGTGGAAGAATTGACTTTCTATTCATAGTGGAAGAATTCCTGCTATATTCATCCATATGAATAGAGTTGTTACGCGATGAAGAAGTTGATGGTGTATAAATCGAAACTTCACTATCAGAACAATCCATCTGTTTCAAATAGAAGATGTTGAATGATACAAATTGAGAGTCTCCTAAAGATATTATATAGCTTAAAGAATGAAATTTTCCCTCGAAAAATTTTCCCTCCAAAAATTTTCGCGAAAATATTTCCCTCCAAAAAGTTTCGCGAAAATATTTCCCTCCAAAAAGTCCGTTAAATTTATTTACCTTCATTATTTTGTTCTACAATTTATTGAAAAATGTAAACTAAATTTTTTTATGAAATCATAATTAAAATTGTACACTACAACTTCTACATTAATTATTTTAATAGTTAAACCATATAATATTCGCTTTCCAATACTACAATATTCACTTTATAATATTTTAAAACAAATTATCCCACATTCAACTTGTTGTAAAACAAATCTATAATATTCACTTTATAATATTGTAAAACAAATTAACCCATATTAACCGTACAACCGTACAGTAAAACATCTCCGTAACTTCACTTATATATTAAAATTTCATTATCACTATTACTCACATCACATCCAGGCTTTCTGAAAATCGTTGAAAGACTCGTGAATTTGTGATATTCAACGAAGAATTCTCGCAATTAAAAGGTAAGTTAAATTTTTTTCCTTGAAAACTTTTATATTAAATTAGTTTAATGAAAAATATTTTTTTTTTAAATTAATAATTTCCTAAGCCAAAATAACAATTACATCCATCGTAAGCATGGTGGGCTCGGTCAACCTCATTTGCTTAATACCCGTGGGTGCACCCCACCCCCCTCACTCGCCCGCCCGCCCGCTCGCCCCACCGGGCGCCGTCGCTCGCCCACCCCACCCCTCCGGGAGCCCTACCTACCCCCCCCCTCACCCGCCCGCCCGGCCCGAGCGCCCCCACCCGCCCAACCCACCCCTCCTGGTGCCCCCACCCGCCCGCCCCACCTGCCCGCCTAGCCCGGCGCCCTCACCCGCCTGCCCCACCCCTCCGGGCGCCCTACCTACCCCCCTTCACCCACCCGCCCGGCCCGGGCGCCCCCACCCGCCCGCCCCACCCCTCCGGGCACCCTACCTACCCCCCCCTCACCCGCCCGCCCGGCCTGAGCGCCCTCGCCCGCCACCCCTCCCGGAGCCCTCACCCGGCCGCCCCACCCCTCCAAGCGCCCTACCTACCCCCCCCTCACCCACCCGCCCAGCCCGGGCGCCCTCACTCGCCACCCTTCCGCCCACCCTCGCCCTCACCCGCCCACCCGCCTCACCCACCCTCGCCCCGCCACCCGGGTCGCCCGCGCCCCCTCTCGGCAGGCGGCAGGGCGATTCCCGGAATCGCCCTGCCGCTTGCCGGGCGGGGGCGCGGGCATCCCGGGTGGCGCCGGCCGAGGGTTGCCCTCGGCAGGCGTCACTCGGGCCGCCCACGCCCCCGCTGGGCAAGCAGCAGGGCAATTCCCGGAATCGCCCTGCGCCTGTCGGGCGGGAGCACGGGCGATCCCCAGAATCGCCCTGCGCCTATCGAGCGGGGGCGCGGGCAGCCCGGGTGGTGCCTGCCTGGCTCGTGCAGGCGCCACCCGGGCCACTTGCGCCCCCGCCCGGCAACCGCAGGGCAATTCCCGGAATCGCCCTGCGCCTGCCGGGAGGGGGCGCGGGTGATTCTGGGAATCGCCCTGCGCCTATCGGGCGCGGGCGCGGGCGGCCCGGGTGGCACCTGCACGAGCCGGGTGGCGCCTATAAAAGGGGCTCGTGGAGGCGCCACCCAGGCCGGGCGCGGGCACGGGCGGCCCGGGTGGAGCCTGCACGAGGGCGACTCGTGCAAGTGCCACCCGGGCCGCCCGCGCCCCCGCCCGACAGGGGAAGGGCAATTCCTGGAATCGCCCTACGCCTACCGGGCGGGGGCGCGAGCGGCCCGAGTGGGGCCTACACGAGCCCCGCTCGTGGGGCCGAGGGAGGGTGGGTGGGGCGCGAGGGCGGAGGGAGGGTGGGTGGGCGCCCCGGCGGAGGGGGGTTCGGGTGAGGCAGGCAGGTGGGTGAGGGCGTCGGGCGGGGGGGCGGGTGAGGGCGCCCGGAGGGGTGGGGCGGGCGGGCAGGCGAGGGCGCACGGAGGGGTGGGGCAGGCGGGTGAGGGCGCAGGGAGGGGTGAGGGTGCCAGGCGGGGGTGCAGGTGAGGGTGCCCGGAGGGGTGGGACGGGCGGGCGGGCGAGGGCGCCCGGAGGGGTGGGGCCGGCGGGTGAGGGCGCCGGGAGGGGTGATGTCACGCCCCCAAGCCTACGGTAGTCTTCCAACCGCTCTTGGCGAGGTGCGACACCACCGAACACTTTCTTTTCACCAATACTTATGTTCGTGGACTACGCCTTAACATTCCATACTTAGTTTTATTTTTGTTACCAAGTATTATTAATGTGCCTTTATACCAATGAACACCCATACACATTCATTATCAACAGCATTAAACAAGAGAAATGCACAACAGTATAAAGGGAGGGGCAACTCCCTGCAATATGAGTCTGCCCGAATATCAATATATGTATAATTTTCCACTTTTACAAAGTATAGACTAAGTCCTTGGGAAACCCCAAATTATACTTAGCCAAATTTCCAACTTCGGCAAACTCGGTTGCCCAGCTCGTCGGCACCTCCGCACAGTCGCCGCACGACTCACCAACCCGTCGTTCACCTTGTCGCATGTCTTCGCCAGTTTGCTCTTCGTTTGGTCGCAAGTGCCCAAACCGTGTACACCTACCCACACGCAGTCCCACTTGCCAACTCTTGACAAATGCCCAAATCGTGTGAACAGCACGTAGTACCGCCTGCCCAACTCTACGACCTCCGGTTCCAACCTTCGTTTCACGGTCGTGTTGTTTTCCCAACTTGGGCGCACCTCCAAGTCGCCACCCATGGGCGCCTCTACCCGAGACACACCTCCGTTCACAATCTCAACACTTCACCAAGTCACCGTGCACACTTGCACGACGGGCGGGCGCTCACCCAAGCCACCCAAGAACCCGTGCCAAGTCATCGCACAATGTAGGCGCCACACACCCGTGCACGCCCTCACCCAACCGCCGGGTGCTCCTGCCCGCACCTTCACCCACAACTGCGCTTCACCGTGCACGACCGCCCAAGAACGGGCGCATGTCACAACTACGCCTTTCCTTAGACCTGCGCACTAAATCTGCGCACCTCTATGTAGAGCGAATGATGTAGAGCGAGTTGAATGCTTGTCTCCAAATGAACCAATGCACAACACTTATATGCGTTGGAGGGGAGGTCATGGCTTGCCCAGCCGACCTCACCCAAGCCCCTGCTCCAACGCAAAAGCCCCTACTATGCCAAGTCGGCCTCCATGTCTCCTCCACGCCATATAAACAAGTGCTCACCTCACAAATGCGCATAAGTCATCGCACACTTGGAGAGCTCGCACCAAACCGCAGGTCGCACTTCATGCCAGAGAACGCAGGTCGTTACATCCTCCTCCACCTGAAGTCGTTGTCGTCCTCGACAACATACCATCCTGGTAGCCATCCACCAAGATCATCAATATCCATGATGTCAACTCCTCCACATACTGCAAACATCCCTGCATCACATGTAGAACCACCGTCTCCACCATGTCTCGCCCTGGTAACCAACTGTCACCAAGACCACCATACCAAGGTATACACCTCATCGGTATGTCATACATCGGAAATCATCTCAATCCATGATCATCGATCGCCCTGTCACAATCTCCACATGCTGCTCCCCTTCATGGAAGGTTGGTCCCTCCATCTCAAGCTACATGCTTTCTACAACATCTCGTGTCGACCTCATCATGTGTCATCAAGTGAACTGTTGCCATGATACTCCAACATAATGTTAACACATCTCTGATCACTGCATGCCCCCATGTCTGAACTAGTCGGGTGATCAGTCCAACTGTCACACTCAAATAATGAGAGTGAACATCCTCATGCCACCATCAGTTATTTCTCAGAACATCCCGTCACATCCTCAACTCGATCAAGAATCCATCTCCATACAAGTGTAAGCCATGCTCAGGTCCATGAAGTAGTCTTCATCTCATCTGCAACATGATGTTTGGTGTTAATGTGCTACATGAAATCAGCCACATCTATCCCAACATCATCCATATGTGTATCTCCTTCGTATGAAGAGACCATCTCATCAAACTGGCTCTCGATGTGTCACATCCAGGTCCATGAAGCATCCTCCATCATATCTGCAATGTGTCATCCCTCATGTCAGCCATAGAAACAAGTATACACCTGTCTCATCTATCCATGTGTTGCCCATGATCATAGATCAATCAGCTCCCATGTCAAAAGGTAGTTGAGTCTCGGCTCAACCCATGCCCAAGTGTAGTCACCAAGGCATCATCATCATTGTAATTCCATCACTTCAAAGTGTCTCATATCGATCCTCCACATCATGTCACTCTTCCAAGCCATTCCCATACATGTACTTGAAAGTATGCACCCCATCCTGCATCAAAGTCTCTGACCTCAGCTCCTCAATGCATCAAATCCTCTAAGTCCACCATGTATGAAGTTCCTAAAAGTCACAACCTCATGTCATCATGAGCTCCATGATCCATCTCCAACCAACATCTCAACAAGCATACAAGTCTCGACCCAAAGGTATTTGCAAGATGCCTCAGCTCTCCATGTAGTAGGAATGCTCCATAGTCTGCTCACAACTCCATCCATGTCCATGGTCTTGTTGTACAAAAGTGCACAACCTCTCCATCGGCTCATAAGTAATAAGTCTCCATGTCACATCAGCAAATCCACCTGCACAACATCTCTACCTTGGCACTCCTCATTGGATGTCCATAAGTGACACCTCTACAAGTGCTCCTGCACAATGTCCTTGCATAAGACTGCCATGCTCCATGTCTCCAACCTGATGTCCATGACTAAGTTGTCCATGTAGTCCAACCAAGTAGACCCATCACAACAATCGGTCATCTTCATCCAAGTCTGCAATCTTCGGTTTAGTGAACTCGGTCACCCAACCATATCATTATAATCACGAGTTCCTTCCATCATAGCTTCCCCACTAAAGGTTTCACCAAGACTATCTCTTGGTCTCAGCCATGAGAAGTCCACCCAAGCATCATCATCATACCTCAAGTGTGTGCCCTCCAATCTGTTCATGAGTCATGCCGGGCACTTAGCTAATTCTCCGTGTAGCTAAAGCATGACCCAATCCTCCGCAATGATCATCATGTTCCTCCCTTGTCACGGGCCTTTGCACTTTCTACCATAAGGTCACAAACAACCCCAACAAGTCCTGCAACAATCAAAAATCCTTGCTTCTCCATACAAAGTCTCATCATAAACATCCATGGTAAGATGCTCCCTGGCATCGGCAAACTGGATTTACCCTTCCCTACATACGATCCACCTACCAAATGCTCAAGTGAAACAAAAGTATCAATACTTACTTCATCATCATCATCATCATGAGGCTCCTCCATGTGAGTCTCCTCATCCATCCATGTCTGCAAACTACACGATCCTGGTCCAACTTGATTAATCTCAATTTCATCCTCCATCATGGTCATGTCTGCAACATCTTCAACTATCACGGCTTCCTCTTCCTTGTTTTCACAATCTGCAACTTCATCTTGCTCCATTGTCCATCCAAGTTGAAGAAGCTCGTCTTCAACATTCTTTTCCAAGACTTCAAGCTTATCTCGAATCCGGGGATTCTCTTCTTTCATCTGCTTCAACCTATATAAGGTAAGCAAGAGCTTCTTTTTGCATTCTTCCAAACTTGCTATGCCTTGTCGTTTAGCTTGGCCCAAGCACTAAGCTTCACCCCTGCTAAACCTGTTTCACCATTCACCAGTTTCACCAAGTTCCCTGCAACCATGAACTGGACCTTGTTCCACTTGTATGTGAAACTAGCTTCCTTCACCTGCAAGTACCTGCTTCCACTGTCACTTAGTCACAAGAAACCTTGCTCTAACATCAACTCCAACCGAGCTCTGATGCCAACTGTCACGCCCCCAGGCCTGCGGTAGTCTTCCAACCGCTCTTGGCGAGGTGCGGCACCACCGAACACTTTCTTTTCACCAATACTTATGTTCGTGGACTACGCCTTAACATTCCATACTTAGTTTTATTTTTGTTACCAAGTATTATTAATGTGCCTTTATACCAATGAACACCCATACACATTCATTATCAACAGCATTAAACAAGAGAAATGCACAACAGTATAAAGGGAGGGGCAACTCCCTGCAATATGAGTCTGCCCGAATATCAATATATGTATAATTTTCCACTTTTACAAAGTATAGACTAAGTCCTTGGGAAACCCCAAATTATACTTAGCCAAATTTCCAACTTCGGCAAACTCGGTTGCCCAGCGCGTCGGCACCTCCGCATGGTCGCCGCATGACTCACCAACCCGTCGTTCACCTTGTCGCACGTCTTCGCCGGTTCGCTCTTCGTTTGGTCGCAAGCGCCCAAACCGTGTACACCTGCCCACACGCAATCCACTTGCCAACTCTT
This sequence comes from Pinus tabuliformis, assembly GCA_031772625.1. NCBI lineage: Eukaryota > Viridiplantae > Streptophyta > Pinopsida > Pinales > Pinaceae > Pinus > Pinus tabuliformis. The sequence continues at coordinate 592,407,497 of CM062804.1, forward strand.
GACAAATGCCCAAATCATGTGAATAGCACATAGTACCGCCTACCCAACTCTACGACCTCCGGTTCCAACCTTCGTTTCACGGTCGTGTCGTTTTCCCAACTTGGGCGCGCCTCCAAGTCGCCACCCACGGGCGCCTCTACCCGAGACACACCTCCGTTCACAATCTCAACACTTCACCAAGTCACCGTGCACACTTGCACGACGGGCGGGCTTTCACCCAAGCCACCCAAGAACCCATGCCAAGTTGTCGTACAATGCGGGCGCCACACACCCGTGCACACCCTCACCCAACCGCCGGGCACTCCTGCTCACACCTTCACCCACAACTGCGCTTTACCGTGCACAACCGCCCAAGAACAGGCGCATGTCACAACTGCGCCTTTCCTTAGACCTGCGCACCTATATGTAGAGCGAATGATGTAGAGCGAGTTGAATGCTTGTCTCCAAATGAACCAACGCACAACACTTATATGCGTTGGAGGGGAGGTCATGGCTTGCCCAGCCAACCTCACCCAAGCCCCTGCTCCAACGCAAAAGCCACTACTATGCCAAGTTGGCCTCCATGTCTCCTCCACGCCATATAAACAAGTGCTCACCTCACAAATGCGCATAAGTCATCACACAGTTGGAGAGCTCGCACCAAACCGCAGGTCGCACTTCATGCCGGAGAACGCAGGTCATTACAGGTGAGGGCGCCGGGATGGTTGGGGCGGGCGGGTGGGTGAGGGGGGGGGGGGGGGGGGGGGGGCGAGGGCGTCGGGAGGGGTGGGGCGGGCGGGCGGGTGAGGGCGCCGGGCGGGTGGGTGAGGGGGCCGGGCGGGGTGGAGCAGGTGAGGGGGGGAGGAGTAAGGAGGGTTGGGGTGGGCGGGTGAGGGCGCCTGGGTCGGGGAAGGTTGTGGGGGTTGGGCCGGGGAGGGAGCTGGGAGGGGGGGGGGCGCGGTGGGTGAGGTCGCCGAGAGGGGTGGGGTGGGGCGGGTGAGGTCGCCGGGGAGTAGGGAGGGTTGGGGCGGCTGGGTTAGGGCGTCCGGGTCGAGGAGGGTTGTGGGGGTTGGGTCAGGGAGGGCGCCGGGAGGGCTGGGGGGGGGCGGGTGAGGTCGTCGGGAGGGGTGGGGCGTGCGGGCAGGTGAGGGCGCCGGGCGGGCGGGTGGGGGGAAGAGTAGGGAGGGTTGGGGCGGGCGGGTGAGGGCGCCCGGGCCGGGGAGGGTTGTGGGGGTTGGGCCGGGGCGCCCGGGCGGTGGGGTGGGTGAGGGTGCCCGGGCCGCAGGGGGGGTGGGGATGCTTGGGGGGGCCGGGTGGGTGAGGGCGCCCGAGCAAAATGTTTTATTCGTGATTTAATTTTTTTACACTAGAATGTTAATGCATGTCCTTTTGGAATATGAGGGGCGGTGGGTGGGGCGATTGTTGATTAAAATTTATGATATATTTTCATTGTTAATTTAAGTTAATATGTTTTTATTATTTACTGATTTATGTGTTTCTATTTTTCAAGAAAATGGCATCGAAGAGAATTTCAGTGAATCTTTCTGGACCAAAGACTCATAAAGGTGCATCTAAAAGAAACATTGGTGAACGAACTCCACTTGAGCTCATGACTACAAATCTTTCAAGTGCCTCGAGTGATAAGAAGATGATTTCAGACTGGAAGAATTCGAAAGAGGTGAAATTTCCATCAAGAATGTGGTATGTGAAAGAAATAAAAAGCACAAATGTGAATATATATATCTATATATCGATATATCGAATGATAATGGAATTTTTGAGGTGATGGGAAGAGTCGTAGATATGTGTTCGGTACCGAACACTGAAGTTGTTTACGTACTTACAAAATCTCCCAAGTCACATGAAAGGGTTAAATACCAACTATCATATTCATTGTATGACACGAGAGAGGTATCTACAAAGTTGTGTAGTCAAATCGTAAATGAGATGACACAAAACATCGTAAGTATTGTTATTTATATTTGTATTTTGCGTTTTTGAAAGTGTCTTGCTATATTTTTTAACTTTGTTTTTTATTGACATATGATATTTTGTTTGGCAGAATATTGTTGAAATTTGTTCAATTAGGTTGGGAGGCATTCATTTCATTGAGAATGATATCATGAAAGTTGTCAGCAGTTTTTACTCTGTGTCAGAAGAAGATATGGAAAATAGGCAAAATGAAGTAATTGATAATGCTACAAAACTACATCCAAAGAATCAGAAAAAAGGGTCTCTGGTGGATAAATATGGCAAGGGTAAACAAGTTACTTTTGAGAACGATGAAGTTGAAATTGATAATGAAACATATGTTGTCATTACTGAAGATGACATTGGAACTGAGAAGAGCCATAAAAATCCAAAAGTAACAATGCCCAAGAATAAATCTGTTGGGAATGTTATGACCAAGAAAAGTAAAGTTGATGATTTTGAAGCAGTCATTACCAGCAGTCAAGAACCTAGTGAAACTTCAAAAGAAAGCAGAGAAATCATTACACCAGGAGCTTATTTAGAAGATGGCATTATCAAAACAAAACAAAATGTCATTCGAGAGAATTTGACAAAGAGAAACTTAATTGATGGTGGTCGCACATTTCAGCTTAATGTCAGGCAAACCTATAAAGCAAGTGAAGGACAATGTCAATATCAAGTTAGAAAGCCACATCATCTGCATGTTCACAACTTGAAGACATTGATGAGGTACAATCCATATGCTCATGTGGTTAGTTATGTGCTTCTTGTTGATCCACTTCAAGTTCCCAACAAAGAAGCATTTGATAAGTCAAAATGTTTTGAATACAATTATTATGTGCTTGGGGGGAACCATTATGTAGAAGCTCAAAGACAATTGATGGAGGAATATCCTAATAACCCACGTTTTTAAACAATGAAGTGTATCATTTACGCTGGTTTATCTGATACAGAAGCAAAGTTAGTGGCATGGGATCATAATTCAGATAATGAATATAGGATGTCTATGACTTTCATCCAAAGGGTTAGATTTATTCATAGTGAATTTGAAGAAAAATGTGATGGGGATAGGACAAAAGTTACTGCAAATTTCCGAAAGGAATGTCGTATGGAAATAGGATATCAAATGAAGAGAAAACCAATTCAAAAGGTGGAAAATGCAACAAACATAGTGATTTATTCAGAGGTGTTGATAACATTTTCCAATCGGCATTTAGAACTGGAGATGTTTGGAGGTTGATTGATGAGATTTTTAGCATGTGGGAAGACATTGCCATTAAAAACCAGAAGGTCAAAAAGTCTAAGCCATTCATATGTGGCAACAGTAAATTAGCTCCTGAAATGAAGCATCTTCCAGACGATATGACTATCACACCTTGGAGGGCGATGCAAGGAGTGAAAGATGAAAAAATTGTCAAAACAATATTATCTCGTGTGACGTCAGGGAAATTATCATTGGAAGAAATGTCTGAAGAATTTCAAAAGTAAGTTTGTTGAAATGTTTTTATTTATTTCTAGATTATAATTATATTTTAAATAAAACATGTTGTTCTTGGTAGTATTTGTTATACATATCATTATATTAACTTTTTGTTACTTTATCTATGCAGTCACAAAGTTTACATGATAATTCAAGAACAAATGGTTAGATTGTTGAATAAAGATAGTTGGGATGATGCCGTACGCAACTATCCAAATTCAAGTTCTACATCAACATTAAAAGCTTTTTATCTTGCATTTAAAAAGGTATCTTGAGTTATACATTCATTTTTATTCACCTGTGTACTATTTTTAATTTATAACTTACACATATATTTTTTTATTTTATAAAAGATGAGGAAGGATGATAATGGAGTGCCAGAGAGTTTCAAAACCTTTATTGAAAAAATAAAGATCGAAAGCCTGAGGAAGCAACGTATTAAGGATATTCAACTTGATCCAACTCTTAATCATTTCATTTGGAATGGGCTAGACACTATTCAATATCAAGTAATACAAGGCAACTGTGAAGACATTGCTAAACTCATACCTATAAGGGATTATGCCCTAGTCATTGCAGATATTCCCCATGGTTTCAATATTCCAAACACTGACTATGATAGTGACCCTTATACTTATCAAGCTTTTAGTAAAATGGTTGCGGGATTTGTAGAAGTCACGTCATCACCATTATGGAGATTTGTGACATTTCATTCGGACACACAATTGGCAATGATATTGTCAATCTTCAAGGGGAAAACAAATTCAAGGATGCAGCTTACATGGTAAGACGTTTAAAATGTATATTTGATTAATGTTGAAAAATTTATTTATGTACAAGTTAATTGAACTTTTACTATTTCATGTTACAGGGAAAAGTCAAGTCTTCTTCACAATGAAGGTCAACAATTTATAAATGATTGTGAGTTCATTCATATTGATAGTTGGGCAAAATATGATAGCCATATGTCTATGATTTTTAATCGGGTAGACAGAAAGAGTCATAGCCAAATACTGACTTATGATACTGTTGTGAGAAAACTAACATATGAAGACAAAGAAGCAAAAGGAGAGATAGTTAACATTTATCAAAAACCACAATTATTGATTAACTATCTTATAGACATTTGTTCAAATGAAGGAGATTGGGTTCTGGATTTATTTTCTGGCTCAGGTAAGTTTTATTATATGGAATTGAATTTCAATATGTTATTTTTTAATTAATATGTCATTATACTAATTTAGTTCATTATTTCTTTTGTGCTTGATAATTAGGTACAACACTAGCATGTTGCCTTCAAAAATGAAGAAATTGCATTGCAATTGAAAAAGATCCAGTATAGTGCAATTTCATTCAGCAAAGAATTAATGCTCTTCAATTTCTTCCATATGCAATGCAAGAAATTGGGTTGAAGAAAGGGGACTTTAGTGAATCACGTGTGGCAAAAAAAGCAAAGGAACCCCAACCACCATTACATGGAATGTTTGGAAAGACATACATTGGGAGATTCGCAGACATCAAAGACCCATTAGAAGAGGAAAATGAGCAAAATGAAACAGAAAATATTGTGGAAGAAGACAATGATGAAACTCTAGAGGACGAAGAGTTTGGATTACGTGACATTGTTGATTAAATTTAAGTTATGCTTGTAAATCAAGCTTTGCAATGTTTTGACTTTGACATTTTATGAGAAGAATAAACACTCAATTAGGGTTGTTATACCTTCAATATTGGTAATATGTGATTTTTGCATTGATTTTTAAATTAATCATTATTTTTTGAAAAAAAAAAGTGATTTTTATTATTTTTTTTACATGAAATTCATAGAAAAAGCTATTATTTAACCATTTTTAGTTAAAATTATCGTATAAAAATTGTGATTTTGACATGTCAATTCTAGCAAAAAATTATCAAAACGTGTAGTTTTTAGTTATATTTATGTTAAAAATGGTTATTTTTATGTCCATTGTTAAAAAATATTGTTTTTTAGAAACAATTATTTCATGTGGATTGAAAAATTAATTAAAGATGTATAAATATGTAGAATATCGAAAAGTCTAAATATCAACCTTCTAATTTAAAAATGCAAAACAATAAAACCTCACGGAAAAAAAAAATAAAAAAAAATATATATATATATATATAAAATAAATTAATTAAAAATTTAAAAAAAAAAATGTGAAGAAAATGACCACTTCAAAAATTATCAAATTTACAAAATAATTATTTACATTTTATACATTAAAAAATTTAAAGCCAAAAAACAGGGCTTTTAAAAAAGGACTGTGATGCAAAATGCTCACTTTTTCAAATTAGCATGAAATTCACTACCATTCTAAAACTTGATGTACATAAAAAAAATTAAAGTGCCAAAAACTATGCTCTAAAAAAAACATGTGTGTTCTGCATCACCCCTTTTCAAAATCAGGTCACTTTTTTGCTATCTCTACGAAACGCGTAATAGTATCAGTTCCCGTTTCAAAGTTTACATTGTTAATAGATCGATGAAAAAAATAATAGCAAAAGGAAGACAAATCAATGGAAAATAACACAATAAGTATATGGGGAAAGCCACAGCTCAAAACCCCACTATCTATATTGCATTAATCAGAAATCCAAGTTGATAATACAATGCTTTTTATAACAAGAACGATCCCAACACTTAGTATAACCAATCCTCAGCTCACAAGCAATCTCAAGCCAAAATTTAGCCTCTTATGCTGCTCTCGAAACCCCTATTTCTTTGCGCAATTCCTATGGCTGAATGGCCCATATTAATGGGAATCCAGTGCATCCATAACTGCACAATGCAGTCTAGGTCCAGTTCCTAATTGCATGCATGATCTATACAACTCAGTAAATCATACCATTGATAGTACATTGTCCCTGCACTCTAGTCTCAAATATGTCTTTCTTAGAATTGACATGCATGAGTTTGTGATAAGGGAATCTTCAGTTAACTGGAGTAGCACTAGTGAATGCATTAGTGCACCAACTCACTGTTAACTCTCTATTAGTTCCTCAAACAGTTTGGAACTAATTTAACTGAACTTAACTCAGTAAAATGATTTATCTAATTACAACTCACAATTAACTCATACTTGACCCCTAAAATATAGGGAGAACATATACATGTCTTCAGAAAGACTTCCAACTCGAAATTCCTAATTTCTAATTAAGTTAATTAAACTTAATTAACTATTTACAAGTTGTTATGAGAATAGAACTCGATTTTAATTCTCAGTTTAATTCAAGGACAAATTAAACTGGAATTTTTGAATTCTATTTTTAACATTTCTTGTTTTTATTTTCAATAGTTGAATACATTGTGAAACTGATCAAATGTTCTGAAATTGATGGATACTGATCATTTCAAGGTGTCGAGTAGTAAATTGTTGAAGAATATTGGTGCCAACTCAAGACAGAGAGGAGGACGAATTTCTAGTTTGAGGAGCCATTAATTTGTTTTTATTCCATTTATGAAGTTGCTATCTTTATCCTTGTAGCAGCTTGAAAATTATTTTTAGCTCAATTTCATCTTCATAATTAGAGACTCTTTCTAGATGTTTTCATTTGTTGAGTTCACATAGAGTTGGGTGTGATTCCTCTACAAACTGGGCAGACTGAGGTGACAGTTCCAGTTTGGAGGTTGAGTTTACTACTTGTGGTGGTTTGATCTACTTGAAGGGATAAAATTATCAGTCCCCTTTGAAGCCAAGAGAGGCTAAGAATTTATTCCCTTTCAGAAATTGAGGCCAAATATATTAAGCCTCTGTTTGAGGACATGTTCCTTCTCTAATTGGATCGTGGTGTTAAGTGCCATATTTCCAAGAGTTCCATCAGCATAGAAAGGCCAAAGTAATTTATATATCAACAGTGAAAGACCAGATTTGTGCATTACATAGGACGGTCGTGTAATTTTGTGTGACTGATAAATTCATAAAAGGAGGTCAATTGCACTAGACAACTTATTTTATTTCCACGGTTGGTGTCTCGCTAGGCTGCATTATCAAAGCTACAATAGACTAACATTTCAGAGTGGTCGAGTGTTATTTGTTAGATAATTTTGGTGTTAACTTCAGTTAGAAGAAGGTCATTTTTCTAGCCAAGGATCCATTGAATTATTTGCATTCCAGCTCAAAATAATCTCTTCCTTACCTATAGCAACTTATCTCTAGAGGTTGAGATGTTATTATGCTTGTAGCAGCTCATTCTGAGAGGACGAGTTCAATACATTGTGGTATGCGTTTAGATTTGAATTTATTCACTAAGTTTGAGTTACAGAAATTGTGGGTCGCATAGGGGTTGAGATTTACATTCATATTGTTGAGTGAGTATACAATGGATTGTGTGGAGATAAACCCTACCTTATTATTATAAGAAGTGGTGGCATGAGTTCAAAGGATTTGGCTTAGCTGATATAGGGATAGCTCATGGAAGAATTTGTGGGCATTTTGTGACAGTTTACCTGGTGACTACATCAAGTGCATGGGATTTATTTACACTATGTATATATCTACTCTACTCTTTGATTTAAAAACCAACCCTATAGCTTACTATGAAGTAGAATGAAGATGCATATAAGTTTCTGAGATCGCTTTGAAGAAACATTTATGTAACGATGGTTATATTTATGAAAATTCATTATCTTTTAAGGTATCTTCAAAACTTAGTGCATTTCAAACAATTCTAGGTAGTCCTTTGAAGAAATTATGAACCTGTGGCCATAAATAAACTAAAAACTCCACCTAGTACAAAAATGTGCATGCCAAGTATTTGATAAAATCCATAGTGACCGACATACACTTAAACTCATAAATATTAGAGAAGTATCTATGTGGGAAGATGGACCTTGAAAAGTCCCTGGACACCCTCAAGAGCATCATAAATTAATTAAATCAATAAAAGCTCAATACCCCAAGCAGTGATGCTTCATTAGACTAGACAATAACAAGACATAATAATATACCTTTCTCTAGAGAGGTCCAATATGATACAATAGAGGCAGTCAAGGGACTTACAGAAGGAAAAAGAAGTGGGAAATTGGCTCTTTGAGCTTGGATCAGACTTGAAGACTATGAGATCGAAAGATGTCCTTTGCACATTAGAAATGTTGGAATCCTATCTTTCCAAGGTACAACAATCATATTTGAGCTTAAATTAGTCTCTTAAGCCATCTATGTTGGCTTTAGTACAAACCAGATTCATAGAGCATCCATGTGACACTACAACAAAAGCATGTGATTAGCGTCCCTTTTTGCTTCCTTTTTTGCATCTAGAGCCCATTTTTGGTGCCATTTGTGTCCATTTATCAAATATGGTGCAAAACTTGACGCAAAGTTTGCACCAAGTCTTACACCAAGTTTAGCACTAGGTATTGTAATAGGTTTTGCACCAGATTTTACACTAGTTTTTACGTCGGGTTTTATGTCAAGTTTTGTGCCATCCTTTGCACCATGTTTTACATCAAGTTTGGCACCTTATTTTGTTTCACCAACTTTTGCATCCTCTATTTCATCCACTTTTTGCTCCTACACTTGCATCAACTTTTGCATCATCTCTTGCATCCTCTTTTGCAACATTTTTTAAATCATTTTTTGCATCCATTTTTGCATAATTTTTTACATCCCCTTTGCGCCAAGTTTTGCATCAAGGTTTATGTCTAGTTTTGCATCTAATTTTGCATCTACTTTTGTTGCATCCACTTTTACATATTGTTTTTCATCCATATTTATATCCTCTTTTTCATATGTTATTATGTCCACTATTGCATCCAATTTTATTCTGCCATAATTTGCACCTAGTTTAGCACCCTACACTCATTTTTCTTCTAAATTTGCATCCACGATTGCATCCTTATATACATCTAAATTTTCATCGACTTTTACATATATTTTTGCATCTCTTTTTGTATCCACTTTTGCGTTAAGATTTGCATCAGGTTTTGTGTCTCATATTACGTCTACTTTTGCATCGAGTTTTGTTGCATCAACTTTTGCATCCTATTTTGCATCCATTGTTGCACCTATGTTTACGTCCACTTTTGCATCTTCATTTGATTCTTTTTTTGCATCTATCATTACATCCACTTTTGTTGTGACACAATTTGTGTCATGTTTTGTACTTACTATTGTACCCATGTTTGATTCCAATTTTGCATCCTCTTTTGCATCAAATATTGCATCTATTTTTGCATCCACTTTTGTGTTGGGTTTTGCATCTCATTTTCTATCTTCTTTTGCATCTACTTCCATTGCATCCATATTTTGCATCCAATTTTGTTTCTCCTGTTGCACCCATGTTTGCATCCACTTTTACATCCATTATTGCATCTTGTCTTGCATCAAAGTTTGCATCTTTTTTTCTATGTGTTATTAAATCCACTTTCTCATCCACTTTTGTTGTGCCAAAATTTGTACCATATCTTGTGCCTATCATTCCAACCCACATTTTCTTCCACTTTTGCATGCACATTTGCATCCTCTCTTGTGTCATGTTGTAGTGGCTACAACCATCCTCCAAAATTTTGCCTTAGCTTCATTTTGGAGCCTCCCTACCAGCCATCCTTAGCATCATGTCTTGCATTGTCCAAGTACATAGGCTTCAGTTGAGTTTCAATGGCTTACCAGCCTCTGTTGGTCAACTTGTTTTCTCCCACCCACAGGCTAACATTTCGGACTTAGTCAATTTTCTGGTTGAGATTCTCACCTACAAAATTGTGAAATTATAGAGGGGAACCAGCCTTCCCTCTAGAAATTGTGCAATCTAGATGGGCTGCCTATTGGGCTCCAGAAATATGCAATCCATTCAAACAAACTTCCTTCTGAAAATGCACAATTCAGCCCAACACTAGGCTTCAACTCAGAAAATGCCCATTTCTGACTGACAGCTAGGGCTTCAATCTAGAAATTGTGCAATGCAAGAGGGACAACCAGTCTTGCTCAGCACAGAAACTACGTAAATTTCATCCCCAGGCTTGCATCCTGTTGCATGTGCTCCCAGGTTGACCAGTTCCCTCCAGCACTGACCAATCTTGCTTTCCACGCATTGCCTATTTTTTCCTGAAAACAGCAAGAACGCAAAAAAAAAGAAAAAAGCATCCATAGATTTTAGGGATCCATTTTTAGCAGCTGGAGGTTACATGCAAAAGTCATTTCAGAAACCTCCCGCCAAGTGTCACTTTTTCCTAGATTTGTGGCATGCGCGTCATAAGCCTCGATCTTATCAAAACTTATTTATTTGATGTTACAGAACTCATTCCTCACATTGATCTTGGAGCTCTGACATCCCACATTGCATCTAGAAGCATTTGGCACATTGACCTCAGCTTTTTGTATGTAAGTCTGCTTTTCATGTGTTTTGCTACTTTTTATGTCGCTTTTTGTATTTTGCTTTGTGTGAATGTTGTTTGCTTGGTTTTGTTGAACGCCTACTGTCGTTTTAATGCATGTTAGCTTGTAGAAGCATTGTTTCAAGTTTTTCATTGCATCTCACTGTTGTCGCATGCATGACACTGTTTCTGCACTAACGGTCGTTGTTGCAGCGACCCACTTCACACACATGCTTGTTTTCCCATTTTCTAAATCCTACACTCAATGTTTTCATGCATGATAATTCACTCTTATTTTCACTTAGATTCGCCATGCATTCAGATGTTTTCATGTTTTTAGTCACTCGTCGGCGGGTCTAGGCTACCTTAGCACAGACCTTGCCTTGCCTAGCTAGAAATGCGCATTTCTGAGAGTGAAGGCTCTGCCCTTCTCCCATAAAATGCGCAAATATGATCCAGCATTGGCCTCCAGGCTTGATTTGTGTAATTCTAGGAGGTAGTGCCCTGTTGGCCTCAAAAATTGCATAATGCAATTTGCTGGGTTTGGATGTCCTTGCCAACTGAAATTGCGCATTGCACAGTTTCAGTCCTTAGCAGGCTAGGGTGGACTGTGCATTGCACAATTCCAATAGTTAGTCAGCGTCCTAAAAGTTCAGACTATGCCTTGCACAGTTTTGGCAGTCAGTCTCCTAGCCTCCGAGTGAAAATTGTGCAATCTTCCTAGTCAATAACCCGTGTATGTTGCATGATAGTCCTCAAAGTTATTTTGATTTTCAACTGACAGATTTCTTGTCGTGAGTGTTGCTATGTCTCCAAGTATCACACGTGTTTGTCTGTGTCTCAATAGTGTAGGTACAATGGCCTCCAATAGAGCAGGGTCAAAGGACACCGTCGAGACCACAAGTGGAGATGCAGTTGAGCAAGTGTCTATGAGGTTGCCTATCTACGAAGACACCAAGTTGTTCATAGACAAGGACATCAAGATGAAAAGGAAGGACATCAATGGTAAATTCTTAGGCACATTTAAGGAAAATCTGGAAGACTGCAAGGTCTATGTCAACATTCACAAGTCTGGCTTGTACCGTATTTCATGCATCGATCCCATGTTTCCATGCGTGGACATGATCCACTAGATTGTCTCACATACTGATCTCGAGACAATGGTGTTGAGCAGTGCTAGTGGAACACAGCTTGCTACCTTCAGGGTGAAGGAATCTCAGGATATGTATAACTTGCCACAGCCGGTGATCACAATGGAGAAACCCTTTAGCAGACCCAGCAAGAGTGAAATCTCAAGAGATATCTTGAAGAGTTGGGTGAAAGAGCCAGCCAAGTTTAGGAAAATACCTAGCCAGGTTTACAAGACGAAGGTATTGTGGAAGGCATATCAGTACTTGGTCATATTTTCATGCCGCTTATACGTCCAAGAGAGCACATACACCTTCTCGAAGAGTTGGGTGATTGTGTTGGACCAACTGGCTAGCGAAGGAAGACCTTCCAATTGGTCCGACATGTTGGCTCTCAGGTTGAAGGAACAAGTGACAGAAGCCCGACATCCACACAAGGATCAGAAAGTAAAGATATACATGTCCGCCTACATACTGGATGTAGTCTATGCTCGTCAGCATTTCCCAGGCTTGGGTTGGGCATGGACACCTTCAGAAACCTCTATGCACACTTATTGTAGAGTGTTCCCCAAATGCAGCTTCCTTGGAGTTATCATACAGTTGTCAAACCACTTTGTCACCCCCGGTGTACAAAATGATATTTGAACAGGGTCCACCTTGCATGTAGAAGGCAGTGATGGAGGAATTGATCGACATAGAAAATTGGTATGCCTCACCCCTTGGCACCTTCATACGAATGCACAACGCAGAGAAGGCTCTGTATGTTTTACCGAAGTTTTCCATGGACAAGCTCGACATGCAAGAATTGTCATATCACATCTCAAGAGGGATATCAGTGAGACTGTACAGGAAGAAGAAGGCACCTTGGCCCGATCTTCCTTTATGGATCTGGTTTTATGAGATACAGAATCTCAAGCATTTGAGGCCGAGACGGAGGAATTCAAAAAATTCACCTTTGGCACCAGAAGTTTTAATCCGTATGACCCGCATTTCTGTTAGGATATTCCGACACATAGGATATAGTTAAGTTCAACTTGGTCTAGTATAGAGTTAGGTTAGAGTTAGGTAAAGTGTGTTTCTTTACCGTTGTACATTTTGTAACTTACAATCCGACGGTCACGATATGTAGTGATCCGACGGTTCACTCTCACCTCGGTATTACCGACACTTGATCCGTGGCTTGACACCCGATTGGTCCATGAGTTCTATTTAAAGCGCATGGAGGGTCATTGTTCGGGTAATCCGTGCATGAGAGAAGCTTATGTAAATTTTCATTCTTTGATTAATAAATTGTCTGTACCCACGTTGGGACAGGCCGTGGACTGTTTCCCTCCTTGCACTCTGAGGGTTTTAACCACGTCAAAAATACTGGTGTATTGATTTGAGATCTGGTTGTGAGCGGTGTCCTTTTGGTATTCTTCTGTGGAACTTACCCTGTAAATTCCTACATGGTATCAGAGCTATTTGAGGGCCGCGTCCGTTGGTGATCCAAATCTGAAGCCGGTAGAACTGCATGCGGCTGTCGTTTCCTAGATCTGCTGTTTCTGACTGCTTTCGGGCCGAGAGGACTGCTCTGTTGCATTCGGAGCATCTGTTTCAGTGAGGAACCCCTTTCGTTTCACGCGAAAAGGTTTCCGGTAGCCCTAGCTGCGTCATTTTTCAGATCGGGAGGTATACAGTGTTTTTTTTGCAGTTTACTGTCATTTTCTCTCTGCTTATTTCAGTTTCGGTTTATTTAGCCTTTTTTTTCCCGGATCTATACCTTTCATTTCTGCGTATGCTCTTTGCCCTGCGACTCTGTGCGATCTGGGCAAATCAGAAACAGAAAGAAAGGATTTTTCTCATGCGTATGCTCTTTTCCCTGCACCTTAGTGTGATCTCGGAAAATCAGAAACATTGAGGAAAATATTTAGTTTTTCGGCTAAAAGCTAACTTTGAGATTTTTTTTTAAAATTTCTAGTTTTTGGCTAAAGCTAACTTCGAGCCGTGAGGTTCGTTTTTCTTTGGATATTCGTGTTGGGTTTTGTGTTTTGTGTTTTGTAGGGGAAAAGAGTCTTCCCAAGGCAAGCACGCAAATCGAGGCCCCCCCCCCCCCCCCCCTCTCTCTCTCTCTCTCTCTCTCTCTCTCTCTCAAATCTTTTGTATAGATCAATTGGTTCAAAGACCTTTTAAGAGAGTAGAGGTCTTGGGTTCAAGTCTCCATTTTGTGGGGGCGGATTTTTTCATTCCCGCACATTCGCGCACTTTGCCGGCAACGTCAACAATTTTTTTTTCAAAAAGCCATAACTTCTTCATCCGGAAGCCTTTTTCAGAGCCGTTTTTTTTAAAACCGCCTATTTTTTCGAGATCTATCCATTGGACCACTCACTTTCAGCATCTTCAGCTTCAGTTGTTTTTCAAAAATGGAAAGTCCATGCCAAGTCATTCTTGACAGCACTAACTACTTCCAATGGGTCGCCTACATGGGAGATTTACTTAGAAGTAAAGGTCTCTTCAGAATAGCCACAGACCAAGAGAAGAAACCCAAAGATGAAGACAAGGCCGAAAAATGGGAAAATCGACAAGATCAAGCACGTGGCTTGATAGGAATGTCTGTTTCTCCTGATCTTAGATTCCACATTGCAGAAATTGAAACTCCTCATGAAGCATTAGAAAAACTTGCTAAAGTTTTTGGGATTAAAAATGAAATTAGATCCCATCAACTTGAAAATGAGCTGCTTACTTTGGATCCTAATAATTTTTCTTGCATTGAAGATTTCTTGTCAAAATTCAAGAACCTTAGATATCTCTTGGAAGGTGTTAAAGTTAAGAAAGATGATGGTAACCTTATTTATTCCATCCTCACTAAGTTAGGACCAGCCTACTCTGTATTTGTTTCCACTTTCCATTCTACCAGGGAAGCTTTCATTTGTCAAGGCAAAGACTACAAGCCCCCTTCCTTTGACTCCTTTTGTGATTCCTTAATAAGAGAACAAGAAAAACTCTTACACCTTGGTCTTCTTAATCTTGGAAACTCTTCCACAAAAGCGTTAGCCGCCCAGCAGTATCCAAATTCAAAGAATCCTAAGAAGTCTTATCCTCAAAGGAATGGTCCTAAACCAACTCAGCCTCAAGATGAAAGATCATTTCAGCAATATGATAAGCCCAATAAAAACAAATGGAAGAAGACTGAAAGACATTGTAACTTTTGTAATCGAGATGGCCACTTAGAATCTAAATGCTTTAAGAAGATGGAAGCCTTGGAAGCCGCAATGAAGAAACATAACATCCATCTGGAGCCTACTTCAACTTCAACTTCCGGAACGGCATTTTCTGCATGTCATCGTCAATCATCTCAGTCTAGTTATGCATTAAATGTATCTTCTTCTTCTTCTCATTCTCATGAGTGGCTCATTGATTCTGGAGCCTCTTGTCACATGGCCAAAAACCAAGCCATGTTTTCTTCTTTAAATGATTGTAACACCAAAAATATATATGTTGGTGATGATAGATCTCTTAATGTTGTAGGGACTGGAACTGTTCATCTAGACAATGGTCAGTTCAATGATGTATTATGTGTTCCAAACTTATCCTGCAACCTTCTATCTGTCTATCAGATAACTCATTCAGGTGAAGGTAAAATCGTTGAATTTTCACCTCATGATGTTGTAATCAAGGATCTAAAAGATCCTAAACAGATTCTAGCTACTGGTCTTGCTGATGATTCCAAGAGGTTGTATAAGTTTCACAACTTTGGGTCATCCCATCTTCCCTCAGTATTTGTTGCTCATAATGATGAAGTGAGCAAACTTTGGCATGAGCGGTATGGTCACTTAAACTATCGCTCCCTTCAGCATCTCTGTAAAGAAAACATGGTGACAGGTCTTCCTATGGTATCTTGCAAAGATGGTGTTTGTTCCGGATGTGTACTCGGAAAACATCATCGGGACAGTTTTGACAAACGTGCCTCTTGGCACGCCTCAGCCCCTTTACAGCTTGTGCACAGTGATTTATGTGGTCCTCTTCCTGTTGCTTCATTCTCTGGCTGCAAATACTTCTTAACTTTCATTGATGATTTCTCTAGACGCACTTGGGTATACTTCTTAAAACTCAAGAGCGAAGTATTTACCACCTTTTTGGCCTTCAAAGCATTCGTTGAAAAACAATCTGGACATCAAATTCTTAAGCTAAGAACTGATAATGGTGGAGAATATGTTAAAAATGCATTCATCACCTTTTGCACCGAAAATGGCATTCAAATGCAACATACTGTTCCATACACTCCACAACAAAATGGTGTAGCTGAAAGGAAAAATCGCACTTTAAAGGAAATGACTAATTGTATGCTGCAATCTAAAGGACTCAGTCTTAGTTTTTGGGCCGAAGCAATTAATTGTGCAAATTATATAATCAATCGCACTCCTACTAAGGTTCTAGAGAATATCACTCCAGAAGAAGCTTGGAGTTCCATTAAACCAGATGTAAGTCACTTTCGTGTGTTTGGAAGTGAAGCATGGGCCCATATTCCAGATGAAAAGCATAAAGCCTTAGAACCTAAGAGTGAGAAATGTACTTTTGTTGGATATTCTGAAGATGTAAAAGGCTATAGACTTATTCCATTTAAGTCCAAAAATGTTATCATTAGAAGAGATGTAAAATTTGATGAAAATAAATCGGCCTGCGAGCCTAGTCCGGCGGATGTGCCACCTCTTCCCATCTCTTCTATCTTTGAGAACATTTCTTCTTCTGATGATGAAAGCGAGGATGATAATCCTTCCCCACCTTCTCAGGATCCTCAACTTCCAAGATGGGTCTGTGCTACTCGGGATGCAGCAGGTGATCTTGCCGGTGATCCTACAGATCAGCGACGTACACGTTCTCAGTTTGAAAGAGCCTCTTCTTTACTGGCTCAAGCTCCAGTGAATCATGATCCTAACACTTTTGCAGAAGCTTCAGGCCATCCACATTGGGAAACAGCTATGAATGAAGAATATCATTCATTGATGACAAATGATACATGGGATCTTGTTCCTCTACCAAAGGGACGCAAACTTGTTAGATGCAAATGGGTTTACAGAACCAAGTATGGACCAGATGGGAAAGTTGACAAACATAAAGCTCGTCTAGTTGCTAAGGGCTTTTCACAGGTTGAAGGCATTGACTACACTGAAACCTTCTCTCCAGTTGCCAAAATGAACTCTATCCGCCTTGTTCTTTCCCTTGCTGCCTCTTTAAAATGGGAAGTACATCAAATGGATGTTAAATCTGCCTTCTTGCATGGGGACTTGCAGGAAGAAATCTATATGGAACAACCCATTGGCTTCATACAAACAGACTCCAGCCTCGTTTGTCGCCTTAAGAAATCCCTTTATGGCCTCAAGCAAGCTCCTCGAGCTTGGTATGCCAAAATGGATAGCTTTCTTTTAGAATCTGGCTTTTCTAGGTGTCATTCTGACAATACTGTCTACACCAAGAAAGTGGGCAACTCTCTCATCATCCTTGTTCTTTATGTTGATGATCTTATTCTTACTGGTAGTGATCCCAACCTTATAAACCATGTGAAGTCCAACCTTAAAAAGAAATTTGAAATGACAGACTTAGGACACTTACACTATTTTCTCGGTCTTCAAGTCTTGCAATCCCAAGAGGGTATTTTCCTTTCCCAGTCCAAGTATGCTTGTGATATTCTTCGTCATTTTCACATGGAAGACTGTAAGCCAGCCCCTTCTCCCTTTCAGTCTGGAGTCAAACTTTCAGTCTCTTGTACTTCTCCTGAAGTTGATGCTACCTTATACCGTCAACTTGTCGGAAAACTCTTGTATTTAACCCATACTCGTCCTGATCTTTCCTTTGTTGTTGGCCTTGTTGCTCGTTTTATGCAAAACCCCCGTGAAAGTCATTGGAAAGCAGCTAAAAGAATACTTCGTTATGTTCGAGGTACAATACAGTTTGGGATTCATTACAGTGCCAAAGCAGCTCCTCTGTTAGTTGGTTTCACTGATTCTGATTGGGCTGGTGACCTTGATGATCGGAAGTCTACTGCCGGTTATGTCTTCACTCTTGGTTCAGGACCTATTACATGGGCTTGTAAGAAACAGGCTGCCATTTCTCTTTCGTCAGCAGAAGCAGAGTATCGTGGTGCCGTGGAAGCTAGTAAGGAAGCCTTGTGGCTTCGTCAGATCCTATCAGAGTTTGGCTTTGAGCAGCAGCATCCAACCACACTTTGGTGTGATAATCAAAGTGCCATTCAGCTATGCAAAGATCCAGTCCAGCATCAGCGCAGCAAACACATTGAACTACACATGCACTTCATCAGAAAGCTCATTCTTGACCATGTTCTTGAAGTGCAATATTGTCCAACGGATGATCAGGTTGCAGACATCTT
Source organism: Pinus tabuliformis (assembly GCA_031772625.1). Classification (NCBI taxonomy): domain Eukaryota; kingdom Viridiplantae; phylum Streptophyta; class Pinopsida; order Pinales; family Pinaceae; genus Pinus; species Pinus tabuliformis. The sequence goes on from CM062804.1 coordinate 592,425,748, forward strand.
CACAAAGGCTCTCACAGAGGCGAAGTTCACTAAACTTCGATATATGCTTGGAGTTCAGGAAGTTGTCACTAAGGGGGGATAGGCTCTAGTGCCTCCTTCCTTCTCCTATTGTGTCATATTTGTAAATCCTTCAATCCTATCCCAAGTTGTTCTTAAGGGGGGATGTTAGGATATTCCGACACATAGGATATAGTTAAGTTCAACTTGGTCTAGTATAGAGTTAGGTTAGAGTTAGGTAAAGTGTGTTTCTTTACCGTTGTACATTTTGTAACTTACAATCCGACGGTCACGATATGTAGTGATCCGACGGTTCACTCTCACCTCGGTATTACCGACACTTGATCCGTGGCTTGACACCCGATTGGTCCATGAGTTCTATTTAAAGCGCATGGAGGGTCATTGTTCGGGTAATCCGTGCATGAGAGAAGCTTATGTAAATTTTCATTCTTTGATTAATAAATTGTCTGTACCCACGTTGGGACAGGCCGTGGACTGTTTCCCTCCTTGCACTCTGAGGGTTTTAACCACGTCAAAAATACTGGTGTATTGATTTGAGATCTGGTTGTGAGCGGTGTCCTTTTGGTATTCTTCTGTGGAACTTACCCTGTAAATTCCTACAATTTCTTAGTGAAGGATCATTGTACGAGAGTGTAACATCCTTAGATCCACGGTGCATGTCATTGGTCTGAGGAAGACCCATGGAGATACTTTGACCACTTCTCCAGGCTCAATGAATCGGTTAGCATAGCTATAGAGTGGTTAGCAAAGTAGAGGGAAGAAACATCTCAGAGAGCAGCATCGTCAATAGTAGTAGACCTACGTGTGACAAAGGACACTGGAAGGTTGTTGGCAGCACAGAGGAAGAGAAAAGTTGTAAGTTCAAAGTAGATCCACTTGTGTTGAAAGAAACTTTGGAGATTGAGGCTAAGAGGTGAAAACGCAACACGAGGATCATGCAAAGGTAAAGAGAGAAACAAAATATGGAGGAAACATAAAAGGAGTTGCAAGAGTTGAAGCGGAAAATCATGGAAGAACAGGAGATATGTAGAAGAGAGATGGAAGTGCAATAGGTACAAGTCCAATAGGAGGCATAGCATGCATAGATTGATGAAAATGCGCCCATACATGTTATAGACTCATCTGAGCAGGTGGCACATAGCAGATAGGGTGAGCAGTCATAGGAGCAGGACTTATCTCAAGAGATCGAACAGATGGACATAAATATGGTTTAGCTAGAGTCAGATCAGGATATTAACCCCATGCCTCAGAACCAAGAGGTCACCCCACCGCCTTCACCAGATCCGGAAGTAGACAAAGTCTCAAGCGATCAAGGAGACACTTAGATCCTTGAAGACAATATGGAAGAAGAGATGCAAAACATATCTTTCGACCAGACGCAACACAAATTTGTGCAGTCACGTAGTGTGCCCACTCTGGATGTTGACATATCTCCTGCGTAGTTTGAAGAACGAGTGATCGTATCTGATTTGTCCAAGCATCCAGTAGCATTGGCCGATGCTACTAGAGCATATGTCGAAGCAACCAGCTCGAGTGTTTGATTCTTGATGGCAGAGAACAAGCGCATGGCTAAGGAGTTACATGCGGACAAGGAGGGAGGAGAATTGGTTACAACATCCGCCAGAGAAGAGTTGAGGAGAGCGATACTGGATGAAGTATCTTCTCTCGAGGCAGTCATGCAGACGTTGTACTCCGGATTCGTCACCGTGCATAAGTCAGTTGTCCATCTCAATGGTTGGCAACAGTGCTGTGATAGGAGAGCATGCATCATGTCAAATCTGCACACTACTATCGATCTCATGCAAACATGGATAATGAGATACAAAGGAACGCGTCTGGAGCCAGATCTAGAACTATGAGGAATTCCCGCAGCTCATCACAAGTTTGTAGGCTTCACATGCACGGGTGTTGAGGAGCATGGATGTCATTGTGTGCATGCATGTGATCTCATCCATTGGCACACTCACCGAGGTGAAGTCAAAGAACCAAGTTCGACAGGAGCTAGACATGTACTTTGATGAGTTGATCCACGTAGCCACCAACGCAGACTTGGAGATCAACGAAGACACTATGAATCAGTATGTTGTTGGTCCGGCTACACTCAAGACTATGATGCACATGTTATCAGATGAGTTGGAAATAGGTGCAAAATAATCATACTAGGATGCAATGGAGGAAAGAGTTCGCTTTTAGTAGGATGTCACCATTGAATACGTGGACACCATAACTGACTACCAAGCTTGGCATCAGTTCACCATTGTCGATCATCGCGAGGATGTCGAAGAGTTGGTCTTCCCACAGTTATTTGAGTCTTAGTGATATATTGCATGGCTTGCTCAAGCCTATTTTGTCTCACATGGGTACATGTGTAGATTGTAATGTAACATGTTGTAACAGTGAAAGACCAAGTTTTGATAGTAGAATGTAACAGTCATATAGTAGTTGAAGAGTCATGAGGGTAGGTGAGGAGTCACAAAGGGGAATGTCAAGGGTCAACCCACCCTTTGTTATTTATTGAACCTCATAACTCATTGTACAGGATTTTGGGAGCCAATCTTCCTATAGGTGTATCTTACAAAAATCTTGGAGTGTATTATAATGAGCCTTGGCTTCTCTACAGTGCAGAGTTAGTATATCTTTGGAGGAGAAGGTGGGAGTGACTGTAACATTCCGATGTTGATACTAGTGGTTGGTCATCGTTGTATGTATGTTTGGATCTTTCACTTTCTTAATATAATAGAGCCAGCACATTTAATGCATATGTTGTTATCGTAGTTTAACTGTCTTGGTTACTCTAATGATATATGTAGTTGTTATTACACATGTATGTATGGAATTTGTTGTATATGTTTGTATGAATCTTATCGAAATGTGTTTTTGTTATAACCATGACTTTGGATCGCTAGCTAACCTGCTTTCTAGCTTGTTTTTTGTTCATGTGTTCCCTTTCAAGCTGCATGATATCACAGGTTTCTAAGGGGCGCACTCATTCCCTCGTTCCGTGTGTTAGAACCTTTCACGCACCTCCCCTAACTTGCTACGCATGTCACACCATTTCTACCAACAAGGACATCTTACTCAACTCTGTGCGCAACTGCGGTCAAGGCGATAACGTACCACCCACTGTTGGGACTCCTACACCAAACGGTTTGAGGTCTAGTTGGGGATTCTTACCGGGGAGATCCCTTGACATGTTGGTGGGTCCAGCACCGTCAACATGTCCAAGTTTGCATCAAATATTGTTTATGTTTTTTGGATCCCATTTTGCATCTACGTTTACATCCACTTCTGATGCATCCAATTTTGCATCTAATTTTGTGTCCACTATTGCAACCATGTTTAGTCCATGTTTACATCCATTTTTGCATGAAAGTTTGCCTCCTTTTTGCATCCAAGTTTGTGTCCTTTTTTGTGTTTTTTGTTGTATACACACTTGTTTCACCACAATTCATGCTATGTTTTATGACTACTATTGCACCCATTTTTTCTTCCTCTTTTTCATCCATGTTTGCATCCTATTTTATGTCCAAGTTTGCATCAACTATTGCATCTACCTTTTCATCCACTTTTGTGTCAATTTTTCTGTCTTGTTTTGCATCTACTAATGTTGTGTCCACTCTTCATCCAATTTTACGTCTATTGTTGCCCTTAATTTTTTTGTTGACTTTTGCATCCCTTTTCCAACAGTCATCATATTTTTTGCATTGATGATATTTCTTATGACATTGACAATTATGAACAACTGATGGCAATGTCAATAATTATGACGATGATGATAATGAAGATGACGATGATGACATGAATTTTGATTATTATGATAATGACAATGATGATAAAGATAATGGGGGATACAATGACAATGATGATGATGATACTAATGACCTTGGCCAATCTTCCCAATTTTTAAATGTTGTCATGGTCATAATCATAATCATTATCTTTGGTGTCATCTTCCATGTCTTCATCATCTAATCATAATTATCATTATTTTCATCTTGGTCATCATCAACAACAATAATGGAAAGAGTGATGATTATGATTTTCATGACGAATATGACAACAATGATGATAGAAATTACATTAATTATGATGGTGGGGATGATGAAAATTATAATGACCATGATAATGGTAGTGATGATGATGATCATTGATCATCTTTTAAAAATAAATTTGTTATATCTCTTTCATATATCATGTGTCCTAACAACCCTTTTCGAGGACTCATAAGATTTTTTTGGTTGACGATATTTCTTACAACACCTATAATTATGAACAATTGACAACAATGTCCATAATCATGATGATGATGACGACATGAATGGTGATTATGATGATAATCACCATTATGAGACATTATGAGACAAGTGTTGTCCTTGATGGCAAATCACACTGATGACAAATCATAGTGCAGAAGGATAGCAGCAAGGAATTGATGATCAGACTATAAGAAGAAGAGAAAATTCATATACGCAGGTTCACTAAGCCCAAGTCGCGTATACACGCAGGTTCGCTATATACCAAGTCGCGTATACGCAGGTTCGCTATATACCAAGTAGGGTATACACGCAGGTTCATGAATGGAAAAGAGCGTACGTGTCGGAAAGCTTACTTTTGGTCCGTGGTAGTTAGTCCTCGATACTTGAGCCTATGTTTTTGGACCAAAGTATCTCGACAGACGTGTTGATCCCTAGTATTGAGTTGATGGTATTGTTTTACTATGGTTTTGGACCGTGGTATTATGAAAGGCCTAAACCTATATAAGGAGAAGATCATTAGGCCAAAGTGAGTGAGTGAGTAATGAATATCTGATGAAGTGTGAGATCCAAATGCTGGTTATGGGTTGGTGATCTGAACCATGGTTTCACTCATGTGGAGGATGATGAACTATGGAACGGGATCTCAAGGCTTGGAATGATTATCTTCATATGGTTTGACTGTGGATAGACTAGATCTATTGACGCATGTTTATTGTTATGATCTGGGTATGTTTTGATGTCTGGAATAGTTGCAGAATTATAAGTTAGGATTTGCAGATCTGTACGCAGGTTGTCTTTAGCAAAAGAGCGTATACACGCAGGTTAGGTTTGTCCAAGTAGCGTATACAATGTGATATATGATATTTTAAGATGAAGTTGGATCTGGTTACTGTTATGTTGTCTATGTTGTTGACAGTGTTTCAGTGATTCAGTATTGGGTGATTCAGAGATTGATGATGCAGGTTGTTTTATGGATCCAGTATGAAAATGTATGAAACGTGGTCCCGGGAAGATCGTAGAGTTCAGTAGGCTGGGACCTACATGCTGGTAAACATATCAGCCAGTGCAAGAGCCAGGGGGTAGTAGCTCCCTTCCAGGAGCAGCTGGAGAACAAGCAAAGGTTGGAGCATTCTATAGGCAGGCACCTATGTACTAGTAAATGGATCGGCTAGTACAAGAGCTAAGAGGGTTGTATCCCTCTGCAGGTTGTAGCCTGCATGCTGGTAAAGGACTACACCAGTACATTGTAAAAGAAGTTTCTTATTAAAGGAAGATAGAAACAAAATTGCAGCAGGTGGTTTTCACCCACATTGGGTTTCCACCTTATATCATGGTGTTCATGTGTGTGCCTTATGTGTGATGATCTGTTCTGTTATACTGCACCTATTTACTGTTAATATGGTTAATAATGTTCTGATGCATTTACTGAAGATAAGCTAACTGAATCATAAGATTACTGCATGTACGCTAGTTGCCCTTAACGAAGTCGTGTATATACGCTGATATCCTTAACTGAAGCTGCGTGTATGAATCTGAGTATGAAATTGAAAAGTTTTATCTGATCTGATAATACTGATTCACCCCCCCCCCCCCCCCTCTCAGTATTATTTCCAACAATTGGTATCAGAGCAGGTCCTTTGATAGAAGCTTGATCGCTTGAAGGAGATCCATGGAACAATGGGAAAGAAGCTTAAGAAGAAAGCTCATAAGAAGAAGAAAACATCTCAGAAGGACTATGACAGTGGGAGAATCGATTGGGGATTAGGTATAAGAAGCTCTTCAGATTCAGAATCAGATTCAGAATCATTATCAGGTATGAATGTGTTATCCTCTGATGTTCCAGCTATATTTCCTTGTGAAAGAGATGGAAGTGATAGTGAAACTACTGAACTTGCTCTTATGGGTGAACAAGAAAGATATCAAATAGAGGCAGAATTTAAAAGGCTGACAGACAAAATTAGAGATCAACAAGATATATTGAACAAAAGGGAATGTGACTTCAAAGAAGAAGCTACCAAACTAAAGGCCCAACTTGAAGAAGGAAACAAGGTAAGAAAACTTCTCAAGGACAAGGAAGCCCAATGTCAAAAATTGCAGCATGAAGTGACATCATTAAGAAAAGAAGTCAATGAAAGAAGCACAACCATCAAGAAACTCAGAGATAGATCCAGCTACTATGAAAATATTGAAGCTACAATCCTCTCACTAAAGGGAGATCTTGAAGAATCAAGGAAGCAGAATGAAGATCTACATCAAGCAATTGAAAAACAAGACAATGAAGTCATCAGCTTAAAATCCCAGCTGGAATGTGCCTTCCAAGTTCGTCAAATGCAGCAGGATCTGAATGAAGAACAAGAAAAGGAGATTCTCAAACTAAGGGAACAAATGGAAGAAGGAAGAAAAGCTGAAGAAGATTTGAAAAAGCAATCTCTTGAAAAAGAAGAACAGCTTCAGGATGAGGTAAATATCTTGAAAGGTAAAATAGAAGAAAAGGATAAGCTTTTACGATTTCAAGATAGCTCTAAAGTCTTGGATGATATTCTTAGTAGTCAAAGATCTCCTGCTATAAAGACTGGTCTTGGTTTCCATGAATCTATTGAAGGTGAATCTAGTTCACAAGGTGAGGCAAGGAACTCTAAAGAGAAATCTAAAGTGATCAATGAAGAAATGAAAGATCCATCTCATCATCAACCAAGGAAAGAGATTCTTCAAAGAAAATCTTTTACTTCTCCTATGAATAATGTTGAATGTTATGTATGTCATAATCTTGGACATGTTGCAGCCAGATGTGGAAGAAGAAGAGTTCAAGACCATCATGCAGAAAGATCATCACATTCAAGGTACTTTAATGGATATTGCTTTGCTTGCAATAAGTTTGGTCACAAAGCTGCTGATTGCTACAGGAGGAATATGAAACATGTAAGATGTTATGCATGTAACAAACTTGGACATATAGCAAAGGAATGCAGGAACAAAGGACGGAAATCACACCAAAAGAAGAAAACATCATCACACTTGAAGATATGGAAGAAGAAGGAAGTTCAGCCAGAAAGATGTGGCACAGCACAAAAAACTCAGGTTCAACACAACACAGACATAATAAACTCAGAGGGAGCTGAAGGTGTAAAACTTCAGTGTCCTGAAACTCATACGCAAGTTTCATAAATTGAAGTCGCGTATATACGCGAGTTATACACTGCAAAGTCGCGTATATGTCAGTCTGTGGAAAAGCAGTGGGGACAAGCTCAGAAAAGGGGTCTGATATGATTCAATCCAGTATCTGCTCTATTGGTTAACAATTACAGTCTGCTGAGAATGTCTAGAAATGACTTGATACTTGTAAGATGCTAGAAGTGTTTTAATCCTAACTTGATGATGATGATGTCTTGATGCTTACTACTGATGTATGCATGTTCAGATCTAACAGCAAACAGATGGCACAGGTTGAGGGGGAGAATATGCCTTTAATATTGCATTGTTGGCATTATGGATTAATAGTCCTTGGTGATGTTACTTATATGGCTAAATGATATATCTTGCTATGATGTGGTTGTGAGTAGTCCATGATAAAATCTCATATGATTCTTGGGGTTCAGATCAGATTTATGGTTGACTCATTGATGATGCATATATGGTGCTTACATGGTGATCTTCATAAGGATAAGGAGAAGTACAAAGCTTGAATACACATCTTCCTCACTTGATGATGAGTCACTCATATGCTGTTGTCATCATATGCATAAAGATCATACAGTTATGATGCAGGCACTCATGGGGATAAGGATTGTTGTTGTTGATGATATCAAGAAGTTTTGTCAAAAGAGTTTGAGCTCAAGATACATAGTGTTGATACATGGATGACTCCTCAAAGTCACTTTTTTGGAGACATGATGATGAGTTCATATCTATATGATGATAGGTTGATACTTACATATGTTGGTTGATGCAGATGTTCCCAAGTAATGAAACTTGGATCATGTAGAGCTTGATGAAATGGCTATGGTTGTTTCACACATGATATAATGTGAATGACTCTAAATTCTGGTCAAAGGGATGAATTGATGCAGACATACCTTGTTATAGGTTGATGACTTATTCTCTACTGGACATTTACAGGTTGCTGATATGGAAATTTGTGTACGCGAGTTGGATAAGGACTATCCGCGTATATACGCTTGTTTATGTAGATACAGTCGCGTATATGATAATTTGAAGGAAATCAGTGGGTCAAACTCAGAATGAGAAGATTCTGATATGGGTCTAACAGAGACCATCTGGCACAGGTTCAAGGGGAGCAGATTAACATCTAATAATGCATTGTTGGATTTTGGTTCTAGTTCACAGCTGTTGCTGGTTTCAGGTGGAACAGAGGTAGATGGAGAACAGAAGGAGAACATGATTGCTACAGTGATTGACAGATGCTGCTGATAGTAGTTATTGATGATTTGCATAGTCTTGATATTTCATCTCTATGTCATATATCTCTTTTATGTGGTATCTCTTTCATGGTGTCAAGGTCATGTAACGGCCTATATTGGTTTCCCCACTATGCCTGGGATGAAGATGTAATGTAATTGGTTGTCATATGTAAACTTCTGATGTATCCCCACTTAGTTGGGAGGTTGATCCCCACTTGGTTGGGTGAAGGATGTATGTATGAGTCTTTGGTGTTAGGAAGGTCACTTATGATGTATAGAGTTGTATTCTTTCTCTTAGAACATCTTTTTGCAGATCTTGCCTTCAGTCAGGAAGAGCATGAACAACACACTTCAGCAGTACAGAGACTTGGCATGGACAGATTGGTACACTTTGGCATATACAAAGGGGGAGCACATTTGGAGATTTCAGCAGGTACTCAGGGGGAGTATGGACAGCAGAATGTTTATCAAGGAAAGAGAATATCTTGGTCCACCCTTTGCCCTTGATGTCAAAGGGGGAGAGTGATTTGGTGTTGTTTCCATCAAGTCCAAAGGGGGAGATTGTTGGCATTATGAGACAAGTGTTGTACTTGATGGCAACCCTCTCATAGAAGAACATCTCAATTACATATAACTAGATCAATCTACAGATGTGACTAAATGCATGGGATGCAGGACAGCTCAAAGGAACAAGAAGATCAAGTTCTAAGTGTGACAAGTTAGCTTTGCCATCAAGTCCAAAGGGGGAGATTGTTGGCATTATGAGACAAGTGTTGTCCTTGATGGCAAATCACACTGATGACAAATCATAGTGCAGAAGGATAGCAGCAAGGAATTGATGATCAGACTATAAGAAGAAGAGAAAATTCATATACGCAGGTTCACTAAGCCCAAGTCGCGTATACACGCAGGTTCGCTATATACCAAGTAGGGTATACACGCAGGTTCATGAATGGAAAAGAGCGTACGTGTCGGAAAGCTTACTTTTGGTCCGTGGTAGTTAGTCCTCGGTACTTGAGCCTATGTTTTTGGACCAAAGTATCTCGACAGGCGTGTTGATCTCTAGTATTGAGTTGATGGTATTGTTTTACTATGGTTTTGGACCGTGGTATTATGAAAGGCCTAAACCTATATAAGGAGAAGATCATTAGGCCAAAGTGAGTGAGTGAGTAATGAATATCTGATGAAGTGTGAGATCCAAATGCTGGTTATGGGTTGGTGATCTGAACCATGGTTTCACTCATGTGGAGGATGATGAACTATGGAACGGGATCTCAAGGCTTGGAATGATTATCTTCATATGGTTTGACTGTGGATAGACTAGATCTATTGACGCATGTTTATTGTTATGATCTGGGTATGTTTTGATGTCTGGAATAGTTGCAGAATTATAAGTTAGGATTTGCAGATCTGTACGCAGGTTGTCTTTGGCAAAAGAGCGTATACACGCAGGTTAGGTTTGTCCAAGTAGCGTATACAATGTGATGTATGATATTTGAAGATGAAGTTGGATCTAGTTACTGTTATGTTGTCTATGTTGTTGACAGGGTTTCAGTGATTCAGTATTGGGTGATTCAGAGATTGATGATGCAGGTTGTTTTATGGATCCAGTATGAAAATGTATGAAACGTGGTCCCGGGAAGATCGTAGAGTTCAGGAGGCTGGGACCTACGTGCTGGTAAACATATCAGCCAGTACAAGAGCCAGGGGGTAGTAGCTCCCTTCCAGGAGCAGCTGGAGAACGAGCAATGGTAAACATATCAGCCAGTACAAGAGCCAGGGGGTAGTAGGTCCCTTCCAGGAGCAGCTGGAGAACGAGCAAAGGTTGGAGCATTCTGTAGGCAGGCACCTATGTACTAGTAAATGGATCGGCTAGTACAAGAGCTAAGAGGGTTGTAGCCCTCTGCAGGTTGTAGCCTACGTGCTGGTAAAGGACTACACCAGTACATTGTAAAAGAAGTTTCTTATTAAAGGAAGATAGAAACAAAATTGCAGCAGGTGGTTTTCACCCACATTGGGTTTCCACCTTATATCATGGTGTTCATGTGTGTGCCTTATGTGTGATGATCTGTTCTGTTATACTACACCTGTTTACTGTTAATATGGTTAATAATGTTCTGATGCATTTACTGAAGATAAGCTAACTGAATCATAAGATTACTGCATGTACGCTAGTTGCCCTTAACGAAGTCGCGTATATACGCTAATAACCTTAACTGAAGCTGCGTGTATGAATCTGAGTATGAAATTGAAAAGTTTTATCTGATCTGGTAATACTGATTCACCCCCCCCCCCCCCTCTCAGTATTATTTCCAACAAACAATGTCCATAATCATGATGATGATGACGACATGAATGGTGATTATGATGATAATGAAATGATGATAATAATGATGACAATGATGGTGGTGATGATGATGACAATGAAGATGATGACCCTCCCTCTATGCTAGGGAGGTACTCATAATCAGACAAAAAAGTAATCTCAAGTTGAAATATTCATATAAGAAAGGATCTAGATTGATTTTCATCAATGATGATTTTTCATCATCGTAGCCAACATTGTTAAAATAACAAGGCCTTGACTAACAAGTTCTATCTCTCTATTAGATCATACCACAATGTTTGGAGGCATAAATTTGGACACCACTGCCTCTTTAGGCACTTATCCCACTAGGATGTTCACCAAGTATGTCTTTGCATGATCATTTCCTAATCCACGATCATAATATTTGACACCAGGAAATGTCGATCCTCATGACTATTCTTATCTTGGATTAATGTACTTGACTTATGGCAGTTAATCCTAGTCAAAGTACAAATTCTCAAAGAATATTGGTCCCAAATGTTTATCCAATCGAGCATTCTCCCTACTCGTGTCTTTACTAGAGTTACGATTGTTAGTCCTGGCCATATTACATGACACATGGATAATATGGTGTCCACCCTCACTCCCTCTCAACCAGGGAGAAGACATCCAAAAGTATAATATTTTCTCAAGAATACCCATCATTTTCATAGAGAATAACATCATTAATTTGTTTTCTTTGCATGATGCCTTTATGATTAAGCATTCATAGATTTCTGAAAAAATATTTCCCCCTTTTGTCATTTGTGATTAAAGAAAATCAAAAAGTGAAAGTCAAAATCATTAAAGATGCACTATAATTATTTATCTAAGTCTAAACTCTAAGGTTGAAGTAAAAATTCATGTAAATGTTATATCTATGAGTTGTGTCAAAATTATGAAAACCTTATTTCTTAAGTCCTATATGTAAGAAAAAGAAAAAGAAAGATAAATAAGGCCCAATGAATGGTAACTCATGTATTCGCTCCCTCTTTGGAAAACTTATGAGTATATACCCTCCTAGTCACACTTGATCACATGTTTGTGATGGTTAAGTCATGAAGTGACAAGTCCTCTTTTCCCCTTGCATTTTCACTTCATCATTTAAGCACCTAATTGAGTATATAGGGAATGTGTGTTGCCTTAGGGTTTCATGTCTACTCTTGGTTTACTTATGTCACACTACAGTCAATTTATGTGACAGAGTAAAATACTTAAGTTTGTGGAGTTATTAGAACAACATATTAAGTTAGTCACCACACACACATGTATTACATCTCATTGATCCACATGTGTGGGAAGGGGACTCATTGCTTGAGAACTTTAATGGAGACTACTTTAGGGCTTTGATAGTAGAGCTTACAATATCTCTTGGTAAACATTATTATTCATCGTTTCTTTTCCTCGAGACACTTGATAATATTGAAGTCACTCCCAATAATCCATGGAGATGGGGAGTATAAATTACTTGTGCTAGAAATAGAATTGAGAAATAGAGGTTTTCCATTTCCGATATTGGAGTCATAGACATTGGATATATGGTAGTAGTCCTCGATGTCAATTAACTAAAATTGTATAGTCATAATGTGAAAAGAGGTAAACTTATTGGTAACCTTGATGTCCTGATCATTCCAAATAATAGCCATTCCACCTAAGTATCTCTAAGAATCAATAACTACTACTTGGAAATTCCTCCCCCATTCGCTAATTATATGAGGTAGAACCTCACTTAATATTTTTGTTTCTTATATCAACATTATTGATGGGTGCTTTGCGTACCATTTTTCTTTTAGGAGTCTTTGTTTTCCTTTACTATTGAGGCCCTTCATGTTCCACGAGACTATTTTCATAGAGAATTTACATAGAAAGGAAGTATAATGTGACTAAAAAAAACATGTTTCAATATTTAAGTTCTTCGACAATGCCACTTCATGACTCCTATATTTCCTTAACCTGGGACCGAATGGTGAACTTGATGGCCTTAAGGAAAATTGAACGTTGAAAATCTCAAAAAGATGTGACTTTTGAATTTATCACGTACAAGTTAATATACTAAAAAAAATATCCGTAACAGTTTCATCAATCAATGAATCATTTGTGAAAAATATCCAAAACAATTTCATCAAGTAATCAATCAATACATTATAAAATACAATCTATAAACCTTTTGGGAACTTTTTGCTAAAGCATGCTCAAAACCAACGTATTTAATATTAATATTTAACAATAATTTGGAAAATAACACATTTTGATAAATTAAATAACATGTTATCAATCCTAAGAAATGTCACTAACGGAAAGCTAAAAAGAATGCAACTAACGGGAGTGACCACTCAAGGACACCATAAGACAATTAATCTATTAAGACCAAGATTAATGGGAACAAAAATCTACAAAGGATAAAGGCAAACCTATTTTAACTTTATTGTTTTATTAGGGGCAAGTTGAACATCTCAAGATATAATGAAGAGGATAATTAATTTTATTGCATTAAGAAAACCCAAGCAGATTCTATAACTTATCGAGGAAGAGATGTATAATACCGATCTCACGGACACAACACATGGCATTAAGTTACTTATTTATATATAATTAAAACTTCTATCATAAAAACATAAATTTAGCATGAATGGATATTTAAAATCCATTTTTATAAAAATAAAATATAATTTTTTCTATAAAAAAAAAAAAATTACCAAAAACTAAATATATTTTTAAAAAAAATAAAAAATACTAAAACTGAATATATATATTAAAAAAAAACTAAAACATAAGCAAATATTTTATTTTTAATTTGAAATCATTTTTAGAATTTTTTTAACCACTTCCCTCCATTCTAGGAAGAAAAAATAAGAATAGAAACAAGGAAGGACAAAAAATCTTCCTTTCCTTGGTAAGTGTTTCCCACCATTCATTCCACTCACTCGAGTTATTTCATAAAATAGAGATAAGTGTTATTTCACAATCTTTTGGCAAAGCCTATTGAGATTCACCTGTGATATATCTATTCCTTGATGGAGTCCTTGATATATTGATCAAGAATTGATTCCTTGGAGATTAAATAGAGCAAAGAAAAGATGATTACTCTTAATTCCAAGTTTAACGCCTCTGATGGTGGACACAAGGCAATGGAGGAGTTGCTATCTTTGTCATAACTTCAATTTCATTGTCTCTAATGGTGGACGAGGCAAGGGAGCGGATTGCAATCATGGTCCTGGTCGTGGATTTTTCTCTTTTACATTATATTTAGGGAGTTCAAAGCAATTTGAATGGAATCATTGTCGTCACTATGTATAACGGATTAAGTGTGATAACAGATAAAATGAAGTAATTATTTGTGAGCATTTGTTCTTGAATGAACATTAGGATCCATTTTATCATAGAGAAAAGTACATGCATTAAAAACAACTCAATATTTCATGTGATATTCATATTGTATGTGACTTATTTTTCATTAAAAAACAATTTACTTTTTTCATGTGACATTCTATTTTTGTTAAAATTTATTCTATTTCTAATATGAATTACTATTTTAATTTGAAATAAATCTTCCAGTAAATATTAATTTACCAATCGTGCATGGAAATCATAAGAAACATTCACAATATAATATGAAGAACAAATGGGTACCTACTTCATATGCATTAAAAAATGCTTCTACTACTTAATGTGAATTACAAGTGTAATCTTAGTTGGATCTCCAATATATCTTAAACCATATTTTCATTTTATTTTTTAGTACTATTAAATGTTATTATGTCCTACCTCATTTTATGGTTAGCATTGTAATAAAAATATGCATTGTGCTATAGAATTAGTACTAACATGTAATATTGATTTTTTTTCCAGAACGCTACATGTAATGACCATGAAGATGATGATACAAACTATGTTTAGATTACATCATATATCAGAGACGATGATGATGAGGATGGCGATGGCATTGGTGATGATTATGTGGATGATATTATCAAGATGGTCAAGATGATGATCTTGGAAATGATCATGACTATGATTTTCATGGTGCTAGCTAGCCATGCATTATTTTTTATATTTAGTTGGGATGTCTTAATATGGTAATCATACATTTGAATTTTAGTTGATTCGAATAATGATGATGATACTATCGGTACTATCTTGTTACCTTATGAATATGTTGAAAATTGTTTACATTTTTTTTATGAAGAATTATTGTGTATGATGAGATTCCTATTTTTTTATGGATGTTGTGAATTTACCTTAGAATAATGATATCTATGAAACATTTTTATTTGGTAATCATACATTGACTTTTAGTTGATTTGATTAAATATGATGATGATATTATCATTTTTATCTTATTATTTTATGTATATATTGAAAATTATCAACATTATTTTGATGGATAATTATTATGTATGATGATATTACTATCTTTTGATGGATGTTGTGAATTTACCTTAGAATAATGGTGTTTACGAAATATTTTGATCAGATAATCCCACATTTAAATCTTAGTTGATTTCATTAAAGATGATGAGGATATTATTAGTTTTATCTTGTTACTTTATATATGTGTTGAAAATTGTCAATGCTTTTTGATGGAGAATCATTATGTATAATGATATTACTATTTTTGGATGTAATGTTGTGAATTTACCTTGGAATAATGATATCTACGATAAGTGTTGATTTAGTAGTCATATATGTATATTGAAAATTGTCAATGATTTTTTGATGGAGAATTGTTATATATGAGGATACTGCTATATTTTTTATGAATGTTGTCAATTACCCTTAAATTTGTTTACAAATATTAAGTTATCAATTTTAATTGTGATATCTTCTTAAATGTGTTATACATGAAAATAGATCCACATCATCTTGGACGAGAATACTATGTTGTTGGTTGAAATACCCCTTTCTCCTAGAATATATAAGACTATAATACAAGTTATGTACCATGAGGACCACATTATCCTAGTCTATAGCAAGTTGTCCCCTTCATCTAACTTTTTTTACCAAAATTCTCACTCATGAGGAAAAACGCTCGAGTTAACTATAATTTGACACTCTTGTTCACTTTCCGAAACTCATATGGTAGAATGTGATGTTTTTATCCTCATATTTTACTTTTTCCTAAAAAATAAAAGCATACAAAAGCGAGAAAGAGCCATAAAGAATGGGGAAGTTTTTTCCTAAGCATAAAAGCATCTAAAAAGTGGAAAAGGCCATTTTTATATGAGGAAACATTATGAACCCAAAATATTTTTCCCAAATTGAACTAATGAGGAATTTGGGAAATCTTCATAGCCTTCACTTTCCTACATATTGGAGGTTTGGCCAGTGAGAAAAGGATCGAAATTCTTGTATTGTCACACTATTGAGATCTATCTTGAGAGGGAGAGTTTTGAATCTAGGAGTTGGAGGAGGTGTTGTTGCAACTGCATCTGATGGTTGTAACTTTCCTCCAACTCATTTATTAATATATATTAGTTTTTCTTCCTTCCATATGCTACTATTCATTATTTACTTATTATATTTAACTAATGTATGGGATTTTGGTTTATATTTATTTATTCAGTAATATTTATATGTTTATGATAGTTTTCGATTATCAATATATTATGCTATTAAGGTTGTTTTGTTCTCTATCTTATGTGTAGGACCAAGCTTTGAAGCTATCTAGGAGCACTTCCGAGCTACACTAAAAACTCCAACAAGACCTACATGCGATGTCTCAAATGAGTTCCTTCTCTTTTTCTTAATCTATACTCTACATCTTGATCTAGTAGAATCCCGAGCCTTAGAACAACCTTTCTCTTAATCGGTATGTCCTAGGTTTCCGGGATAGATTCATAGGGTTTTATGTTCATCTAACCATGCATTAAATCCTACAGCAAAAAATGATATTTAGAAACTCTAATATATTTCACTATGTAATTGAAATTATTAAAATGAACCCATAAAGGGGGTCATAAAAGGAAATAAAAGTAAAACTCTAAATAAGAAGCCAAAAGTGGATGTAACCATGGATGCAAAATTGGGAGTAGAATTGGATGTTAAACTAGCCATCAAAACAATATGCAAAAAATGAAACAATAAGGGTTTTAAAGTGGAATTAAAAAGGGTGCAACACTAGACACAAAGAAGGGAACAAAATAGGGCATACAAAAGGATACCAAATTGGGCCCAAACAAGGATGCAAAAATGGACACCAAGATGAGGATGGAAAGAATGGTGTAAAATTAGGATGCAAAATTGGGTGCAAAAAAGAATGTAAGACACAAAATAAGATGCAAAATGGGGCTAAAAAAGGTTGAAACCAAGAATACCAAAAATGATGCATAACTAGATGAAATTCAAACTAAAATCTAGATGCAAAATGAGATGAAAATGTGGACACAAAATGTGGCAGAAAAAAGGGTGCAAATTTGGATGCCAAAAAGGATGAAAAATTAGACACCAAAAAGGATGAAAAATTAGACACCAAAAAGGATGCAAAATTAGACATAAAAAATGGTGCAAAGTTGGAAACAAAAGTAGAAAAAATGCTGCAAAAATGGGCATATAAATGGCTCAAATTTGGATGCAAAATGAGGTGCAACAAATGATTCAAAACTTGGTGCAAAAACAAATGCAAAAGTAGACGAAAAAATGGCTCAAAATTTAACATAACATTAGACACAAAATGGGATGCAAAGGTTGACGCAACACATGGTTCAACATAGGATGGAAATTTATATGCTCAAAAGGATGCAGAATTGGATGCAAGAAATGGTGTTAAAAATGATGGTAAATTGGATGCAACAAATGATGCAAAATATGGTGCAAAATAGGATGCAAAAAAGGGAGACAAATAAAACAAAAAAAGTGGATAGAAAAAATTCTGCAAAAAATGGATGCAAAATTTGGCACTAAATTAGATTCAACATATGGTGCAAAATTGGATGCAAAAAATGGTGTAAAAAAATGCATAAAAACTGGCGCAAAAATAGATGTAGAAATAAGTACAAAATTAGAAGAAAAAAATGGCATAAAATTAGATGCAAAACTGGCACAAACTAGATGAAAAAAGGGCACTAAATCATATGCAAAAGATGGTGTAAAACTCAATACAAATTACGACACAATACTAGAAGCAAAGAATGGCACAAAACAGGAAGTAAAAAAATGATGCAAAAGTAGATGCAAAAAATGGAACAAAACTAGAGCAAAACTAAATGCAAATCTTGGTGCAAAAAATGATGCAAAATTTGGTCTAAAAATTGATGAAAAATTTGGCGCAAAAAAGGATGCTTTAAAAATTGTACAATAGAACCATATTTAGTGCCAGGTTGATCATCCTAATTAAGAAACAATTGCACTAAAATATGGTGCTAAATATGGCGCAATTTGCATGTTTTGTTGTAGTGAGAGGATCAGGCTTACAATAGCCTCATGTATTAGTGAAATTATAAAGATAGTGGCATCTATAATTCCCTATAATGATGACACCATGAAGAAGGTCTTTCATGTGATTGTGGAGTCATATCAGCGACTACCTAGAGCTCTGTCTTTGGTAATAGGTTCTGTTAGAGCCTAGATTGACCTCAGGCTGAAGGGAGGTAATTCTAGGGTAACCACAAACCAAGCTTAACCTAGTAGCTAGCCCTACCAGGTCGGGAGAGGGCTCTCTCCTTATGAATCTCGGTCAGAATGACTGGATCATGAATCAATATTTTATGCTAGGTATAGTAGCTCTAGGGTTTTTATTGATTTTGTTGGTTTTGTGCTGGATCAGATGGAGCTAGGCAATTTGGATCTAGGAGATTAGGTCGGGATGCAATGTGTTCTATGGGGAAAGGTAGGTATAGGCTTTGACACTTGATATCTAGTGAGGTGGGATGTCTAAGACCGGTGAGGAGCTGAGGAGAGCATGTAAAGATCATGTATCCTTCTCAAACAGCAGAAAACATAGAATACTATATGGTTTCCCAAGGTAGAGCACTGTAAACAATGAATTTTACCTATCTATCTTCATATCATTCAGTTAGAAGTAGTGAAATAGATTGTGGCATACATAAAACATGTGAAAAACTGATAACAAAATAAGAAACTATGCAAAAGCACCATACCACAAGTATCCCATAAAAATAGCTACAACTCCTTTTAATTTTCTTGCCAAACTGCTTACAATGATGTACAATATTGTTCAGAGCATCCAAGTGAATCCAACCTTACCAAATGACCAATAAAACACATAATATAGACATCTAAACTACTCATCCTGACCTTCAGGGATCGAATCCATGAGAAGAGGGGTTGTTTCAACCATTTCCAAACAAGGACCAATAATATAGGCAGTCAAGCAACTTGCCTCTATAAGTAGGGAAACTTAATCATTTGCCTCAAAACCACCTCTAACTAATGAATCTACCCTCTAACACTATTTTACCATTACATTTACATGCCATGTCATTAATTACATCAGTGAAATCATCAATGAGGAGAGAGAAATCAAATTCATAATCAAAACATGTGAATTTTGGTTTTCTAAACAAAATGGTCAAAAGCACAACGTCACTGGCTAGAAGCGTAGCACCAATTTCAGGTCACTTTTGGAGGCCTTCCCGGCATACAAATTGAGCCCATGATAGCTCATTGGAAAGGTATTCAACTCTAATTTCTGGAACACCTAAAACTTTTGAATTTGGAGGTCATTTTCCCCCTCAAAACTTGAATCTCCCAAGACTACTTTTGTGTGTCCAAAAAGAGGCAGAAAGGTCATTTTTTGGTAGTTTTTGGACCTTTTGATGAACCAAATGTGCTCCAAAACTCCTGAAAATTGCTAGGGTGCATGTCCTTGATGCCTTGAATCCAAAAATGCAAGCCATGTTTCCATCTGAGGCCTCAGGAAAAAGCGCAGCGCCACCACAAACAGTCCTCAAAATTTGCCTAAATTTGGCATGGAGCACCACCATCAAGTGCTTTGGTTGGCCAAAGAGGCTTCAGCCAACGTTTTGAGTCTATCTTGCTCTTTCTTGACTTTCAAGGTCTGCCTTAGCCTAGCTTTCACTGCCACTATTTTCTTCCTCATCACCAAGATCTTCCTCCTGCACTTTTTCCTTTCCTTTGCTCAACTGCTCAACCTCTACCTGTTTTGTTGATGTAGAAGGCAAAGCCCCTTCCACATCTTGTCGAGATAACATTTTCCTATGGAATGATGACAAAGGCAAGGCCCCTTCCACACCTTGTGGAGCAAACACTTGCCTAGCAGCTGCAAAAAGTCTCCTTGTGCCTTTTTGATATGTTAAGTACACTGGAACCTCAGTAATTTTGGTTTCCTTGACCTCTTCCCTTGTTTCTCCATGGCTAAAAGTCCCACCTTCTTCTTGATGCACTGGTGAAGGGATCTGTGGACCTTTGAACATCTCATGAGCAATGAAAGTCTCCCAAGGAATGTTAACAAGACTGAGATGGTGAAGAACAATAATTTTGATCAAAGAGTAATGGTAGATGTTGTTCAACTGCTGAGGGTATGGCTTCCTTTGCACAATGTGAGCTATTTTGTCAATATTTCTAAACAAGAAATATGGGAGATTCATCATCCTTACCCTGGTGAAGCGCATGAGGAGTCAGATATGGTAAGCATACAACCGGGAGAATCTGCCTTCACAAGTAAAATACTTGATGATAATCTTCATCAAGGGAGCATACATGTTCTCCAAAAATTTAAAAGGGAAAAGCCTCTTCACCTAGTTTCTGTATTGAGGCTTGATGTAAGGCTCATAATAATCCTCATCAAGGTCCTGACCCTTGTACCATTTTTCACCAACATCAGGGATTCTAGTGGCCTCTGAAATGACAGCTGGTGATATAGTGAAGTTTACTTCGGCCAGTGTCACTTCATTGTTATGTAAATGAGACACAAAAATTCTGGCTAATTCATGGTGAAATTGAACTCTTTCCACTAGTTCACAAAATTCAAAACATGCTTGGTGTCTGAAGCAAGAAATTGCAAATGGGCATGCCTGTAATTCTCTCAAACTGATGGGCTCCTCTCTGATGATTTTTCCTCCTTTATGAGGCTTCCTCTGTTGCCTCTATCTCTAGGGTTTATAGTGGTGTTTAGGGTTCCCATTCAAGAGAGAAAAACCGTAAAATTTCTTGACAAACAGAAACTTAAGTAGCAAGAGGGACACAATACTTACTTGGCAACCTTTAAAAGGGAGGAAATTAGCATGAATCAGCAGCTGGGTGTGTTTCTGGGCTTTGCTGGTCAACGCACAGTGCCACCTACAGGAGTGCAGCACCGGGCTAGAAGCGTAGTGCCCTTGTTATTTTACACTGCAAAAAATAGCCAGGAGCGCAGCGCCTAGCCAGAAGCACAGCGCCTTTTCAAGGAGCATAGCGCCTTTGCAGTCAACCTTTGGAGGCCTTCCTGGTGTCTAAATTAGGCATGGGATAGCTCGTTGGAAAGCTTGTCGACTCTACTTTCCATAACATCTTGAATTTTTTAATTTGGAGTTCATTTTCCCTATCAAAAGTCCAATCTCCCCAGACTGGTCAAAATGTGAAGAATGAGGCTGCCAAAATTCATAGTGATGTTGCAGTCAATTTCTGAAGGCCTTCTTGAACTCCAAATTGAGCTCATGATAGCTAATTGTAAATCTATTTATGTCTAATTATCATTTGACTCATCAAGCAAGTCATTTGGTCATATCATCTTGGAGAAAAATTGATTTTACCAAGGTTAATCCAGAGGTTCATCAACCCTCCTAAGGCAAATGATGTTTTCGACATTTCTCCCAAACCATGAAACCTGTGTAAAAACTAAAAGAGATTTTTCTTCTTGACTCAATCATGGACAAAAACCTCTCTCACTTTTGTCAAATTCATCTTTTCTTGCTCAGAAACATAGTTTGAAGAAAAATCATCCCTTATGTGTGGTGAATGGCTTGTTCCTTGGAATGACTTCTCGAAAAATGATGAAGACCTAATGTTTGATGATATGAAATGGCCTCATACCTTCTGATATCTCTCATTCCTCCTCTTCTCAGATATCTCTGCTCCATAGTCAACCCTAGCTCAGTGGGAGAGGAATTTAGGGTTTTAGTGCTTGTTTCTCTTTTGCTTTTACAGGTGAATTGGTGCTCATGATGACTTGATTTTTTCAGTGGCAAGTGCTTTGGAAACATCATTAGATGCTTAGGAACAGCTGGGAACCAATATTACATATGTAAACATAAAATTACATAAGAAATGAATATGAAAACAAAATACTCTGTTTTCACCTCAAAACTATTTTTGAGGTGAGAACTACATTAGGCTTTCAAAATGATAAATTGGCTTTACCAATCATTATTGACCTCCTCATGTTCTTGTTGATCATTATTGGCATGTAATAACTGAATTTGACTATGATGGAACCCTAAAACCTAATGAGGCCAAACCCTAAGACCTAATGAAATACACTGCAAAGTAAATCATGAGCCATAACTGAAATATGAAAGAGGACCAGCAAGTACAGATCATGAGGGAAAAATTGGAAATAAACCCTACCATCAGTGAATCCATGACCTAATGGAATGCAAACTCATCAGTATGGGACTCCTACTATGAAATGAAAAAGATCAGATATTGATCACTGATGGCAGTGTGAAGACACTGACACTAACATTGGCTCCAATGGGGATGGTAGCTCCTTGGAGGTGCCAAGAACACCGTAGACCAAGTAGCCTTATCCATTGGGCAATGGGGTCAAAACAATCAATTTGAACTACATGACTGAATACTGATGACTCGAATACACAAACTGACTCTTACTCAACTAAAGATTGACTCGATAGCTAAACATAACTGACAAACTAGAAAATATGCTCAAAATGGAGCTTATTCAATAAAACCTACTCTAACTGTTCCCTTCATCCCTTGATCAAGTGAAATGAAACAACCAATGCAACCAAGTAAGCATTCTGGATACTGTTTGAATTCTCCACAAGTGCTTGTTTATGAGCAAGAAGAGGGAACTACTGAAATGCAACTCCCATGAAAACTTGTAAATAGACCCAAATTTTCCCATATTGAATAATATGAATTCTCTATCTGACTCCAAAAATACTGCGTAAGGATCTTGAAATTCATGTGCACTGGGTCTTATCTCGTCCAATGGATTACTTTGTTTGTCCTCATACCATGAATGCAAACTTTCATCTGAGCTTTGTGACAAGACTCCTACTGAAAATGACAAGGAAACTGGCTGTTGGATCAAGTTTGTATCAATATTTTTTCCAAGCTCACAGTTAGCTAATGGAGAAGGACTTTGACTGCAGACATCATCCAACACATCAGCTATTGGATCATGAAAAACTTGAAAAGACTATTGCAACCCATTTTCTATTGGTTCCAATGAGATTGCATGATTTTCTACAACCTACTCATTTGAAGATATACTATGCAAATTTCCCTTCAAAAACTGAAATGATTCAGAATGTTACGGTATCATCTTGCATCAATTGGTCATATGTTCCAGCTTCCAAGACTTCATCTACAGCTTGACAATCAATGGCATTCAGGGGATGCAAATCTAGATATGAGAAGTCTTGAACAAGGATTCCATTTCCCTCAAGATGGTCCAGATCAAAACTTGTCGACAGTTGATTCTTGATTGCACGAAAGTTGTCTCTAATGAACTGAAATGAAGTAAAACAAAAAGGCAAAGATCCTTCACTTACTTCAAAATTTTCTGCACTTTCCTCCTCACTTCCATAGCTGATATGCAACGGTTGATCACTGTATTCGAGCTACTGAAAGTGAACTTCCTCCTTCCACAAACCAGTTGTTGATTTGTCTGTAAGACTAGCTTCTGTTTGGAGAACACAATCATCATCATGATACTGATCAAACTTAGGCAAATCATCAGTATAAAACACATCATCAAGCATACATGTCATATCAACAAATCTCTCTTCTCCAAGATGATCTATAAAACAATCATTATCAGATCTATGACAACCGGGAAAAGAAAGAAAATGTTTTAGATCAGCCACTTATTCTTCTTCAATCAGTGAGCCATGGTCTTTAACATCATACTCATTCCTTGTGGTGATTTTTTGCATCATCTCTTCCACTGCACTTACCAAAATGTCGAGCTTTACCTCTAAAGATGTCGATTCCTCTAGATCTATGTTCTTCATCTCTTCTTCCTTCAACTTTTCCCTTTTGATCAGTAGATTAGCCTCTACATCTACTGCATTGTTTTGCATCTCTTCAAGTGTTGCAAGGTTCCTTTCCCTCAACTGAAACTCCATTTCCAGATCAAAGGCTTCCGGGTAGTGTAAGAGAGCGGATCCAGGAGGAGGTCTTATAGTAACAAGCATCGAACCATAAACTTGGTTTAATCTAGCAGAAAATTGTTGTACTGTCTCCCCTGGCAGTCTTTTCAACTGGTTATATTCTTCTAGAATCAAGAAAGGGTTCTGTTTGACCACCCACTTGTCGAGAAAACTTTGACGAACTGCTGGAAATCTGAGATGCTCGCATCAGGTAGGGTTTTGAACCAACTCTTGACTTTGCCTTGCAAAGAAAGAGCAAAAAACCTAATACTGACATATTCTTCATCAACTTCAAAAAGGTCAAGAAAAGACTCAAAATTCAGTACATTTCCCTCAGCAGTGATGTTGTCATATTCACCATCAAATCTTGGTAGATATAGGTAATTATTTTTATGGAAAGCATGGGATATGGGAGGTAAAATAAGAGGCTTGTATCTATATGGAATTTTACAAGGTATAGGAGTATGTACAGAAGGTGTAGAATCAGTCTTGGTCTCTTGAGACTCATCAGTTTGAAAATGGTCATCATAAGATTCAGAAGAAGGGTCTTGATCAAGATCAAAGGCATGCGAACATTTTGTATTCACAATATTCAAAGGGAAAGAATCAAATGCAGGTCTAGGATCTTTTCTCAAATACAGCATACTCTGTAAAGCCTGATTGACATTCTCGAGAAAAGAGAAGAAATAATTTATAACAAAGAACATAATGTCTTGGATGAAATTGCAACTTGAATACCTGATCTTTCCATATTGTCCTTTCATGTTTCTGCTGGTCAGGTTCATCCTCCATTGGAGTCCTTGGATCTGATCTCGAAACTGATTTGGAGTCACTAGGTGAATGATTTCAGCCTTCCGATGTCTGATCGTTTTCCACCATCAACAATCAGATCTGAACTTGATATATTTGACTGAGGAACATGAAACTACATTCCCCAGTATGGTCGCCACTATGTTAGAGCCTAGATTGACCTCAGGCTGAAGGGAGGTAATTCTAGGGTAACCACAAACCAAGCTTAACCTGGTATCTAGCCCTACCAGGTCGGGAGAGGGCTCTCTCCTTATGAATCTCGGTCAAAATGACTGGATCATGAATCAAGATTTTATGCTAGGTATAGTAGCTCTAGGGTTTTGATTGATTTTGTTGGTTTTGTGCTGGATCAGATGGAGCTAGGCAATTTGGGTCTGGGAAATTAGGTCGGGATGCAGGGTGTTCTATGGGGCAAGGTAGGTATAGGCTTTGGCACTTGAAATCTAGTGAGGTGGGATGTCTAAGACTGGTGAGGAGCTGAGGAGGGCATGTAAAGATCATGTATCCTTCTCAAACAACAGAAAACATAGAATACTGAATGGTTTCCCAAGGTAGAGCACTGTAAACAATGAATTCTACCTATCTATCTTGATATCATTCAGTTAGAAGCAGTGAAATAGATTGTGGCATACATAAAACATGTGAAAAACTGATAACAAAAGAAGAAACTATGCAAAAGCACCATACCACAAGTATCCCATAAAAATAGCTGCAACTCCTTTTAATTTCCTTGCCAAACTGCTTATAATGATGT
This sequence comes from Pinus tabuliformis, assembly GCA_031772625.1. Taxonomy (NCBI): domain Eukaryota; kingdom Viridiplantae; phylum Streptophyta; class Pinopsida; order Pinales; family Pinaceae; genus Pinus; species Pinus tabuliformis. The sequence continues at coordinate 592,451,646 of CM062804.1, forward strand.
ACAATATTGTTCAGAGCATCCAAGTGAATCCAACCTTACCAAATGACCGAGAAAACACATAATATAGATATATAAACTACTCATCCTGACCTCCAGGGGTCGAATCCATGAGAAGAGGAGTTGTTTCAACCATTTCCAAACAAGGACCAGGAATATAGGCAGTCAAACAACTTGCCTCTATAAGTAGGGAAACTAATTCATTTGCCTCAAAACCACCTCTAACTAATGAATCTACCCTCTAACACTATTTTACCATTATATTTACATGCCATGTCATCAATTATATTAGTGAAATCATCAATGAGGATTGAGAAATCAAATTCATAGTCAAAACACGCGAATTTTGGTTTTTTGAGCAAAATTGTCAAAAGCGCAGCGCCACTGGCCAAAAGCGTAGCGCCACTTTTAGGTCACTTTTGGAGGCATTACCGACATCCGAATTGAGCCCATTATAGCTCATTGGAAAGCTCTTCAAGTCTAGTTTCTAGAGCACCTATAATTTTTGAATTTTGAGGTCATTTTCCCCCTCAAAACTTGAATCTCCCAAGACTTCTTCTGTGTGTCCAAAAAGAGGCAAAAAGGTCATTTTTTGGTAGTTTTTGGACCTTTTGATGAACCAGATATGCTCCAAAACTCCTAAAAATTGCTAGGGTGCATGTCCTTGATGCCTTGAATCCAAAAATATAAGCCATTTTTCCATCTAAGGCCTCAGGAAAAAGCACAGTGCCGGTGGTGCTCCACTTCTGGGCAAATTTTCTGTGTTACGAATTTCAAAAAGAAAAAAGAAAAAAACTCCTCAAAATTTGCCCAAATTTGGCATGGAGCACCACCATCAAGTGCTTTGGTTGGCCAAAGAGGCTTCAGCCAACATTTTGAGTCTATCTTTCTCTTTCTTGACTTTCAAGGCCTGCCTTAGCCTAGCTTTCACTGCCATTGTTTTCCTCCTCATCACCAAGATCTTCCTCCTGCACTTTTTCCTTTCCTTTGCTCAATTTCTCAACATGTACTTATTTTTTTGATGTGGAAGGAAAAGCCCCTTCCACACCTTGTGTAGATAAAATTTGCCTGTGGACTGATGACAAAGGCAAGGCCCCTTCCACACCTTGTGGAGCAAACACTTTCCTAGCAACTACAAAAAGTCTCTTTGTGCCTCTCTAATATGTTAAGTACACTGGAATCTCAGCAGTTTTGGTTTCCTTGACCTCTTCCCTTGTTTCTCCATGGATAGAAGGCCCACCTTCTTCTTGATGCACTGGCGAAGGGATCTGTGGACCTTTGAACATCTCATGAGCAATGAAAGTCTCCCAAGGAATGTTAACAAGACTGAGATGGTGAAGAACAATGATTTTGATCAAAGAGTAATGGTAGATGTTGTTCAACTGTTGAGGGTATGGCTTCCTTTGCACAATGTGAGCTATTTTGTCAATATTTCTAAACAAGAAATATGGGAGATTCATCATCCTTACCCTAGTGAAGCGCATGAGGAGTCGGATATGGTAAGCATACAACCGGGAGAATCTGCCTTCACAAGTGAAATACTTGATGATAATCTTCATCAAGGGAGCATACCTGTTCTCCAAAAATTTAAAAGGGAAAAGCCTCTTCACTTGGTTTCTGTATTGAGGCTTGATGTAAGGCTCATAATAATCCTCATCAAGGTCCTAACCCTTGTACCATTTTTCACCAACATTATGGATTCGAGTGGCCTCTGAAATGACAACTAGTGATATAGTGAAGGTTACTTCGACTAGTGTCACCTCATTGTTATGTAAATGAGCCACAAAAAGTCTGGCCAATTCATGGTGAAATTGAACTCTTTCCACTAGTTCACAAAACTCAAAACATGCTTGGTGTCTGAAGCAAGAAACTGCAAATGGGCATGCCTGCAATTCTCTCAAACTGATGGGCTCCTCTCTGATGATTTTTCCTCCTTTATGAGGCTTCCTCTGTTGCCTGTACCTCTCCACAGAACTATCACTGAATGTCTCCTCCTCATATTCAAAATCACTGTCTCTATCCATGATTTGGATGGTCTTAGTTTGCACAATTTGGGATAGGTAGTAGGTGCAGTGGTTTGGGAGAAATAGATATAAATGAGGCTATGGGCAATGGCTTGGATGAATGAGTGAAAATGAAGGTGTGGGCAGAATGTATGAGGGAGGGGGTTTGGGGAATGATGAGTGAGTGATAGAGTGTGATAGCAATAGTGGGAATGGTTTTAGCTTAGGAAGTGAGTGGTAGGAAAACTAGGGTTTATAGTGGTGTTTAGGGTTTTCATTCAAGAGAGAAAAACCCTAAAATTTCTTGACAAACACAAACTTAAGTAGCAAGAGGGACACAATACTTACTTGGCAACCTTTAAAAGGGAGGAAATTAGCATGAATCAGCAGCTGGGTGTGTTTCTGGGCTTTGCTGGTCAAAGTTCAATGCCGCCTACAAGATCACATCGCCGAGCTAGAAGCGCAGCGCCCTTGTTATTTTACACTGCAAAAAATTGCCAGGAGTGCAGCGCCTAGCCAGAAGCACAACGCCTTTTCCAAGAGCATAGCTCCTTTTGCAGGAAACGTTTGGAGGCCTTCCCAGTGTCCAAATTGGGCGTGGGATAGCTCGTTGGAAATCTTGTCGAGTCTAATTTCCAGAACATCTTGAATTTTTCAATTTGGAGTTCATTTGCACTGTCAAAAGTCCAATCTCCCAAGACTAGTCAAAATGTGCAAAATGAGGCTGCCAAAATGCATAGTGATGTTGCAGTCAACTTTTGAAGGCCTTCCTCAACTCCAAATTGAGCTCATGATAGCTCATTGGAAATATATTTGTGTCTAATTATCATTTGACTCATCAAGAAAGTCATTTGGTCATTTAATCTAGGAGAAAATTTGATTTTACCAAGGTCACTCCAGAGGTGCATCAACCCTCCTGAGGCAAATGATGTTTTCAACATTTCTCCAAAACCATGAAACCTATGTAAAAACTAAAAGATTTTTTTCTTCTTGAGTCAATGATGGACAAAACCTCTCTCACTTTTGTGAAATTCATATTTTCTTGCTCAAAAACACAGTTTGAAGAAAAATCCTCCCTTGTGTGTGGTGAATGGCTTGTTCCTTGGAATGACTTCTCGACAAATGATGGAGACATGATGTTTGATGATATGAAATGGCCTCATACCTTCTGATATCTCTCATGCCTCCTCTTCTCAGATATCTCTGCTCCCATAGCCAACCCTAGCTCAGTGGGAGAGGAATTTAGGGTTTTAGTGCTTGTTTCTCTTTTGCTTTTGCAGGTGAATTGGTGCTCATGATGACTTGATTTTTGTAGTGGCAGGTGCTTTGGAAACATCATTAGATGCTTAGGAGCAGCTGGGAACCAATATTACATATGGAAACATAAAATTACATAAGAAATGAAGATAAAAACAAAATACTCTGTTTTCACCTCAAAACTAGTTTTGAGGTGAGAACTACATTAGGCTTTCAAAATGATAAATTGGCTTTACCAATCATTATTGGCCTCCTCATGTTCTTGCTGATCATTATTGGCATGTAATCACTGAATTTGACTATGATGAAACCCTAAAACCTAATGAGACCAAACCCTAAGACCTAATGAAAAACACTGCAAAGTAAATCATGAGCCATAACTAAAATATGAAAGAGGACCAACAAGTACAGATCATGAGGGAAAAATTGGAAAGGAAGTGCGCAGCTACAAGAGGCTATAACAAGGCTTTCCGAGGTGCTTGACCCATGACCTAATGGAATGCAAACTCATCAGTATGGGACTCCTACTATGAAATGAAAAAGAGCATATATTGATCACTGATGGCAGTGTGAGGACACTAACACTAACAAGTTCGAGATCCTAGACATCATGGCCAAAACCAGGTCATATGTAGTCATGCTTGATCTAGGACATGATGATATGATTTTTCAAATGTCTCAGTACTTCTCAACCAACATCAGAGAACATCACCCTGAGGAGGTTAAAGCCAACATGCAATATATTTTGTCTTCAATACTAGCTAAGGGTGGTATCGTTTGCAAGTAGCTCCAGTCAAATTTGTTGACCATTTGGAGGAAGGAACAGGTTGTTTCACCTATTGCTTATGAGCTAGCAAAAGGGTTGGTTGAGCAAAACATGATATTGTTCAGGAGGGAGTTGACCCAAGAAGAATTGATGAAGATGCAAGATGCAAGGATCCAAACATGTAGCAAGAATAAGTTGAGAAGAAAGGTTCTTTGCTTCATTTGCAATGGGCCTTGGGAACCTAATCATTCATGCACAAGTGAAATTGAAAAAGGAGATGATGAACGAATACCTGTTTAACTAACCATTAACACCATTTAAATTATTTTATATATTTATATATTTTTATTGGTCACCTAATATAACTAATGTCCATTAAATTATAATAATTTTTTATGACCCTGGTCCCAAAGTCAAAAGTAGCCATTGGTCAAGTTAGCCGTTGGAGGCTCTGCTGAGACTATTTAACATGCTAAGCTAGATCTATTTCTTCAACTTGTCCTAACGATGAACCACACTTGTTGGTTCGAAACGCGTCGACAGATATTTTCTGCATGTGATTTATGCCGAAATATTTCTTATAAATGTTATGGATCACATAAGCCTCAATTCAAATTTTAATTTAGGTATTTAATTCATTGTTACCCGACCTTTTATTCCATGCTAAAAATTTGTTTCATATAATTATTTATCATCCGCTCAAGCTCGTCTATCATCATTTAGAAGTCTTGATGATGGATTCCTTTTGGGATTCAAAACGTCGATAAAGTATGATTATTACTGCAGATACTCCAAAATTCAACTCAACAGAAATAAACCACAGAAGTCTGAAATCCATAATCTTGAATTTTCAATCCAAGATCTACATCATCAGTGCTTCAAGTCAGCACCAAGGAACTAATATATTTTGAAGGTCGATATGAGGAAGTTCGATGGTAATGATCCTATAACATGGATATTTTAGAATGAGCAATCCTTTGATCTACACTAAGTGGTAACTTTAAAAAAAGGTAAACATTACATCCATGTTTTTAGAGAAAGACCAACATGTATGGTAGCAATGGATTTGTGAAAGGAAAAAGGATTTATTTTATCTTGGACCATTTAGTTTATGGGGATATGTTGACAGTGATGGAAATTCGTCAACCAAGGGGTCTCCCTGATGTGAAGTCCCAATTAGACCTCACACCATTTGGAATAGAAGCCCCATCCAGATTATCGACCCGACTGTCATGTATTGCAGTATATTTTCCTTGGCTACAAAGTTTAGCAAAAGAGAGTAATACATGGTATCTTCAGGTCAGTAAGAGAGTATGCCTTGTGAAATGTTCAGTTGCGGAAAGTATCAAGGTCCTTCTACCAAAAGGGGAGAGAAAAGTGGGCCCTTTAAAGACAAGTAATAGTATTAATCTAGAAAAGGCACACAAGCATATACATAAGAATGAATCATTGATCAACCAACGAAATAGTTCACAAGGAAGTAACAATTGTTAAAGCAAATAGAACACACTTTCAACAAGATAAGTACCAAAGCCACCGAAAATAGTTCAATTCCCCTAGTACATATGAGAAATAACATACTTTTCAAACATTCAAAGAATGTTCTTACAATATTAACAGCATATGCATGAAAGTGTTTCGGCTCAATGAGCTTTTAAATTAAGTAAAAGTTCCAAGATACATCAAGACAGCGAACACGACTAGCCCCAACATTGGAGCATTAGAGCAGTCACTTGCTCCTCCAAAACAACTATCTTCCTTTCTAAAACCTGGTAGGAGGCACCAAGGTGAAAAAGTATTTTGCATGTACAATGAGGTGTATATATAACAAATGGGGTGATCATTCACCTCCCATGTAACTCTTGGACTACCCCCATGATTGTTTGACTTCTCTATGACCTTTTGGTTTCCACATGACTTTATACATTACATGGATGACCCTTGGACTTCCACTTTACATTACATTTTCCAATATAGAGTTTACATAATCCACAAACGATGTGGCACATGATGACTCATGACATGACATGACATTGATGACATGAATTGCATGATGACATGGCTACTCTTTATTGTTGCTTTGTCTTTAATAAGGGATGTGCAATGTTTCATCTCCATGAGAGATATGCTTTGTTCTTCATATCCTCCCTCCAAAGGGTTTTGAATCAGATGGAGTCTTCATGCGGTCCTGATCTTTGATATTTTGTTGTAATATGGTGTTCCTTGGTCTTCTCGCCTGATGATCATCTTATCTCTTTAGCTCCATATGTGTCTTCTAGCATGGTCCTCCTCTCCTTTTCCTCCATCATCATCCTGTCATGATAAGACAAAGTACCTGCAACTGAAAACCATTCATGACAAGCCAACATCAGTCTGAAAAACCCCTAACCTAACATATTTCATGAACTCACATAGCTGGAACTGGTGACTAGTTGAGTGATTGGCTAAGGGGATTGTGTAGTTCTAAAGACCAAGGTCTAGGACTGAGGCTTGAGACTACGTGATGTGCAGTTCAATATGTCCAAGTTCAAGAGATTGTGCAGTTGAGGGAGTTAAGAGCTCAAGAGAGGCTTGAGGCTTGAAGATTCCCACTTTGCAGTTTTGTAAGGACAGAGGCTAAGGAATTACATAGTTGAGGGAATTAGATTACTTGAAGATACCACAAGGAACACTCATAACATATGAAAAACATACCTTCCTGAACTGTTTTTGTATGATTAGTTTTTTTGTGCTAATAACAATTACATATTTCCAAACATATGCTTTCTTATTGCTTCTTGTACTAGGGTTTCCTTAGTTGTTTGTGCATGTAAACAGGTAATTTTCCTTAAGTTTAAAATGACATTCATGAGAAAAATATCTTCAAACACAAATATTGAACAGAAGATATTCAAAGTACAAAAAACCATCAAAGAGACACTTTAACACGGTGTTTTGATGAAGGAGTTCACCCCTCATGGGCTACATCTCCTTGGTCCAGCTTCCATGGCTTGGGCCTATGTATTATCTCAATTTGGAAAAATGTTATTTTACAAAGCTATATGGCTCCTGATACCTACACCAACGTATTCAGAATGTCCAAATTAGCTAAGAACACCTCGTCCTGAGTTCAATTTGGTCCAAAATTGCCTTCTCTATGACTCAGACAGTCTTTTCCTACAATTTCTCCTCTAATTCTAGAATATCTCCAGTTAGCCCCGCTAAATCTGGAGGTAGGCCCGAATTTTGGGGCACCGTCAAAACCTCTGTCATTTTAAACTGTAGTTAATTAACGTTAAACTATGCTTAATTAATTTTAAACCCGGATTAGTGCAAACCGAAATCGTTATGTCCGACAATTTTGATGGATTGTTCACATGCGATGTTAATATCGCATTAACCATTGGAGCCAGAGCCATCAGATTGCTGACCGTTAGGGGTTATGGTATTGTGTTCACATGTGGAGCATTAACCTTCACGGAGTAGTGGTATGCCGAAGCCGTCGAGTTAACATAATTGTTGTGGTTTATATATATGCGTTCACATGTTAATTGTCACGGTTTTGGAGTGTTGGATCCTGCCAGTTTTTATAATTGTTTGTTGTTTGTAACATTTCGTTCACATGGGGGAGGGTTGGCCCTCCCCTAACTGCCAACTCCATAACCTTTACACTTTAAATTAATGTGGCGAACTAATATGGTAAAAACCACAGTGTAGAGGAGTTGGTAAAGTCACGCGGACGATAGGCCGGAGGTCGTGGGTTCGATCACGACCTCCACCATAATATTTTGCTCCATTGTGTCGACTGTCAAGGCCTTTGGGAGGTGCCACGTGGCGGCCTCCGAGCTTGCCACATGGAATTCTTCCATTGGTCCATAAATAAACCAATAAGAATGTGCCAACACACCACCTGTACAACCTATCAAATGATGCCATTTGTCCTCTTGTGATTCATCGTTGACCATGCCTAGTCACCTACCAAGTCAGCAGTACAGACTGCTGACTGTGGAGTGACTGGGCATTTTTTTGCAAATTTTGCATGTTTAGCAAAGTGATTAGAACACAATAACTTTCTCATACAAACTTGGTTTTCGACGAAACCAGTTGCATTAGGATCATTTTTCTAAGATGGACACGGTTTTTTACGTTTCGAGACATTATGAAAACTTTGATTTTTGAGCTTAATAATGAGCATCTGATCATTCCTCCCCACTAGAATCCTTTTGGACCCTAAAAGATACTATCATTTGTTCAGCAGGTTAGGGTAAAAATCCCTCACCTTCTCGATCTGCAACCATTTGGCTTGAGAAGGCTTTTGTCCCTTGAGTCCCACTCTAAGGTATTCAACATCCCCTCTCTTCAAAGTTCTAATTCTTCTGTCAAGTATGAGATCTTGCTAAAGCTCATCTAGATATTCTGGCGAGAAATCATCTATTGATGGCAGCTGAACATGCTCTCCTTGATCATCAATCAAAGGAGGCTCAAATAATCTCAAATTCTCAACATTAACAACAAAGTATATTTGCATATAAGGAGGCAAATCAAGCTTAAATGCATTGTTACCAATCTTTTCCAGAATTTTAAAAGGACCATAACAGATTGGTTTAAGCTTTTTACCTTCCCCTTGAAGTCTCTCTTTGCTAATATATAACCAAACTTCATTGCCAACTTGAAATTTATGATCAACCCGGTGTTTTTCATGCCTTGCCTTGTAGCTTCTTTGACCTTTTTCAAGTTGTTCCTGCATTGTATGATGTATCAACTGAATTTGCTCTATGAACTTCCTTGTCTTATCGATGTCGCTATGACCATCGATGGTGACATATTTCTCAAAGATGAAGTCCAATGGCGATCTTGGAAAGTACCCATAACATGCCTCAAATGACGATGTGTTTGTGGAAGAATGCTTTGCCCTGTTGTATGCATGTTGTATGTAATGCAACTGTTCATCCCACAATTTGGGATGTTTGTTGCAATATCCTCTAAGAAGATGGATAATTATTCGATTGACCACCTCGATTTGTCCATCTATTTGTGGATGAAAGGTTGTACTCTTCTTCAACTTTGTGTCCATCATGTCCCACAAATTTGACCAAAAATTCCCAACAAATCGAGAATCTCGATCACTTACAATAGAAGTAGGAAGACCAAAATGAACCCAAATGTTTTGGAAGAAAAGATGAGTTGTTTATTTAGCTGTAATTTGCTTTTTACATGGTGTTAGTATGCACATCTTGCTGAACCTGTCTACAACTACATACAAGTAATCATGACCTTTCCTTGACAATGGAATACCTCCTACAAAATCCATTGAGATACTCTCCCATGGACGTGAAGGTACCGGAAGTGGAGTGTATAAACCAAGTTTCCTATTGCTAGGCTTACTTGTAACACATAAAGAACGTCCTCTTATGAAACGAGAAACATTATCCAACATGTATGGCCAATAACAATACCTTTGAGGATTCACTATTGTCTTGCCTACACCAAAGTGTCCTGCAATCAATGAAGTGTGCACCTCCCTTATGATACCGTTTCTTTCTCCCTGTGGAATACACAACTTGCCCAAGTGAAACAACAAATTTTTATGTACATGATAATCCAACTCTTCAATTTGATTTCCTTGACTCAAGCTTGCATATATTTCTTTAAAGTCACTATCATTTGCATATTGTTCTTTGTAACTTTCATGCAAAACAGAATTAAGCTTGAGTATAACAGATGAATTTACAATAGGCATTGAAAGCATATCAGCTACCTTATTGTAGATTCCCTTTTTATACCTAATAACCAAATGAAAATTTTGTTGAAAACTCATCCATCTGAAATGTCATGACTTCTGCAACTTTGACTATGACTGTAAGTACTACAATGGTTGATGGTCGGTATGGACGATGATCTCCTTCCCCATCAAATAGTGCGTCCATTTCTTAACACTTTGTACCAATGCATAAAGTTCTTTGTCATATGTGGGATAGTTAGTTACAGCTCCATTAAAGATTTCAGAATGAAATGAAATGGGCTTACCATGCTGCAATAGAACTGATCCCATGGCATAATCGCTTGCATTCATTTGAATCTCGAATTGTTGTCTAAGATCCAGAAGATCCAATACTGGTGTTGAACTTATCTTTTGCTTCAAAGCATCGAATGCTCTCTGTTCTACATCTCCCCAATGGAAGACTCTCTTGACACTTGTCAATGCATGTAATGGAGCTGCAATGGAAGAAAAATTAGCAATAAACTTTCTCCAATATTGTGTTGCCCTAAAAAGCTTCTCACCTCTGTAACTGTATTGGGCTTGGACCAATTCAGAATGACCTCAACCTTAGAGGGGTCGATCTTTAGCTCACCTCCCCCAACAATGTGTCCCAAATACACTAAAGAATTCTTGCCAAATTCACACTTTGACATCTTTAAAAACAATTGTTCTTTTTTCAAGACATCAAGTACTTTGTTTACATGCATGACATGTTCATCTCTTGACTTGCTGAATATGAGTATATCATCTAAGTAGACAATTCCAAAATCATCTAAAAATGGTCTCAATACATCATTCATTACCCTCATGAAAGTAGTTGGAGCATTTGTAAGACCGAAAGGTATAACAAGCCATTCAAACAATCCTTGTTTAGTTTTAAATGTGGTTTTCCAAATGTCTTCTTCAACTATCCTAACTTGATGATAACCACTTCGTAAGTCTAACTTAGTGAAATATTTTGCATACCTCAACTGATCAAGCAAATCATCAATTCTTGGGAGTGGATAGCAATTATTTACCATGATTTTGTTCAGTGCATAGAAATCCACACACATGAGCCAAGTTCCATCCTTCTTTGGCACCAAGACAATGGGCGAACCACATGCCGAAGTGGATGGGCATATGATACCTTTGCTCAACAATTCTTGAATTTGCTTTTTGATTTCCATGCTTTCCATAATCGACATGCGATACATGCCTATGTTTAGAAGTGGAACATCCTGTTGCAACTGAATCTCATGCTAAATTCCCCTCTTGGGAGGTAACCCCTTTGGTTCCTGAAACATCTCGCCATGCTTGCTTACCACATCAAACAAATCAGATTTCAATTTATCATCACAACCTTCAAAATATTCATAATTAATATCATTATTTTTCTTGATCATGAGAAGCACAAAAATTTTAATTGCATTTACTAGTCTCTTCATCTGCCTTGCATTAACCAAAGAAATATTCAGATTTTTGCGAAGGGCTCTCACAATTTACTCCACCCCATTCTTAAGCAATATGTATTTTTTGTCATGGCGACAAAATACTAATTTTATATCATACAAATAAGGACTACCAAAAATGATTCCTGATATGTCAAGTGGAGCTACATCTAACTCAACTGCATCAATAAGCTTTTCAGTAATGGAGAACTTGAATAAACATTTCCTTGTAACCTGTAAGTTTGCATTGTTAACTATCCAACCCAATGGATATGGCATATAATGAGGTACAGTTTCAAGGTTTAGTTTTTTTACCAAGTCTTCTAAAATCAAGTTCAATTGTGACCCACTATCAAATAATGCATCAATATTTGTATGATTTGAAATCACTCTTACATGAAACAACTCTATTCTTGACTCTTCATTTGGAGTGTTGTTTTGACTAGGTGATGAACTAGTGCTTGCAACAGTTTCTTTTCCTTTTGTAACCATAGCTGAAATCTTGGTCTCATCGCCAGAGTCTGAACCAAGGTCATGTTGTGTGGTTGTGGTCGTCTTTTGTTTTCCCTTAATGTTTTGTTTCTTAGGCCTTAATTCGGGATGTAATTTCCAACAGTGGGATTCATTATTACCCTCTTTGGAACATTGTTTGCATGTGATTTTCTCCCATTCTTTCTTCACACTTGCATTTTTCTTTCCCTTCCATTTTCCACCCTTTTCTTTCTCCTTACCCTTGAATGGTTTCCTCTTACTACCCTCTTCTTGAATGTTCTTTCCTCTAGATTCAAGGTGTGTGGCTTGCACACATACCTCATCTAAGTTATTTGGATTGAACATAAGAACATTATGTTTCATATAGGAATGTAAACCCCCAATATATTTCAGCAATGTATCTTGGGAATTCAAATTCACTCCTAACAACAAAGCCCTTTTTCTAAACTCCTATGTATAATCTTGGACTGTTTGGCCTTTAAGCTGCCTAAAATTCTTCCAACTCATAATGGATTTTTGCATATAAGATAAAGGATAAAATTGTCTTTTAATTGAAGAAACAAATTCAACCCAAGTAATGGATATCTTACCATGGATTCACATTTCCTCTTGAGCCTTTGCTTCCCACCAAACTAGTGCAGCTCCTTCTAGCCTCAGTGAAGCCATCTAGGATTTTATGTCATCTTCTTGAAGGTTCTAAATTCTATAGTATACCTCCAACTGTCGAATCCAGTTGTCCAACTTTTCTGCATTCACCTCTCCATTGTACATGGGAAGTTCGAATTTTATGTCCAATTTAAGTAAATGAGTCTTTCCTTTTGGGATTTTTGAATGAGTATACGTAGTTTCAGTGGTGGTATTGGAAGATGATGATGTGTGAGATGATAAAGATGATGAGGATGGTGGAGATGGAGGTGGTTTTCCACCATTCCCTTTGGAATCTTTCTTCTCATCTTTTTTATCCCCTGGGCTTCCTTCTCCATGTAGAGGTTTAGAACTCTCTCCAACCATTCTAGTGTTCCTCTCTTCATAGAGGACTTTAACCATCTCAGTTAAAGTGAAGTAAGCTTTCTTGAATTCTTCCTCTTCTAAAGAAGGACCTTCGGGCTCTCTTTCTCCAGACATAATGGCTATGGATTCAGGCTCAGAAATTGGTACTACTTGTACCTCTTCAATCTCAGTTGAAGGAAAAACTTGAGGAGTTTAAAGTGCAGTTCGAATTGGAACTTTGGGTGGTGGAGATTTTGGCCTTGTGGCTCTCCTTCTTCTAAGAATTACTTCAGGAGTTTCAACCAATAGCTTCCCTTCTCCTTTCTACAACTTTAACCTTGTAAGCATCACAATTTTGCAACCATTAAAACCCTAATTGCACAAACTCAAGAAATCAATCAATTCAACCTTTGCTCTAATACCAACTTGAACTATTTTTGTATGATTAGTTTTGTTGTGCTAATAACAATTACATATTTCTAAACATATGCTTGCTTATTCCTTATTATACTGGAGTTTCCTTAGTTGTTTATGCATGTAAATAGGTAAATTTCCTTAAGTTTAAAATGGAATCATGAGAAAAATAGCTTCAAACACAAATACTAAATAGCATACCTTCAAAGTATAGCAATACATCAAAGAGACACTTTAACACAATGTTTTGATGAAGGAGTTCACGCCTCCTGGGTTACATCTCCTTGGTCCAACTTCCATGGCTTGGGCCTCTGTATTAGCTCAATGTGGAAAAAATTTGTTTTACAAATCTTTATGGCTCCTGATACATGCACCAATGTGTTCAAAATGTCCAAAATAGCTAATAACACCTCTACCTGAGCTCAATTTGGTCGAAAATTTCATTCTCTATGACTCAGACAATTTTTTCCTACAATTTCTCCTCTTATTTTGGACTATCTCCAATTAGCCCCGCTAAATCTGGAGGCAGGCACGAATTTGGGGCACCACCAAAACCTCTGTCGTTTTAAACTGCACTTAATTAGTTTTAAACCTGGATTAGCGCAAACCAAAACCGTTATGTTAGGCGGTTTTGATGGATTGTTCACATGCGATGTTAATATCGCATTAACCGTTGGAGCCAGAGCCATCAGAGTGCTAACCGTTAGGGGTTATGGTATTGTGCTCAAATGTGGAGCATTAACCGTCGCAGAGTAGTGTTATGCCGAAGCCACCAGATTAACATAACTGTTGTAGTTTATATATATGTGTTCACATGTTAACTGTCGCAGTTTTGGAGTGTTGGAGCTTGCCGATTTTTATAATTGTTTACAATTTGCAACATTTCATTCACATGGGGGAGGGTTGGCCTGTGGAATGGCCCTCCCCTAACCGCCAACCCCATAATCTTTACACTTTAAATTAATGTGGTGAACTAATATGGTAAGAACCACGGTGTAGAGGAGTTGGTAAAGTCACGTGGACGATAGGCCAGAGGTCATGGGTTCGACCCTGAACTCCACCATAATATTTTGATCCATTATGTTGATTGTCAAGGCCTTTGGGAGGTGCCACATGGCGGCCTCTGGGTATGCCACGTGGCATTCTTCCATTGGTCCATAAATAAACCAATAAGAATGCAACAACACACCACCTGTACAACTCAATCAAACAATGCCACTTGTCCTCCTGTGATTCTTCATTTCCCATCGTTGACATGCCTAGTCGCCTTCCACATCATCAGTACAAATTGCTAATTGTGCAATGACTGGGCATTTTTTTGCAAATTTCGCCTGTTTAGCAAAGCAATCATAACATAATAACTTTTTCATACAAACTCAGTTTTCAACGAAATGAGTTGCGTTAGGATCATTTTTCTGAGACGGACGTGATCATTCAGGTTTCGATCCATTCTGGGAACTTTTATTTTTGAGCTCAATATTGAGCACCTAATCACTTCCTTAGTGCAACAACTTTGCGACGGCTCCGTCCAAGTGCAATAGTAAAGATACACTATGCAAAAACAATGACAACACTTGTGTGACAATGCATAAAAATTTGGGAATGAGTGTGATACATGTTTACGTGATAATAAAAACTCATTATCATAGAGATTACCCTTTGAGACAAACCAAAACTCCACTTTACGCGATGAGCGACACTTCCCATGCCATAAAACGACAGATGTGATATGGAAAGAAAAATGTGAATGACACTTGCAATACGTGAATGAAAGTGAGAGAAACACACGCTAGAGCGAAGATAACATGAGAATGACACTAATTAAAGTGAAAGCAAGCAAAAGAGATAGTAAAAAACATGAAAACGACACTCGCGAAAATGAAGGTGCTCAAAAGTGATAGTTTGAAAAACTCAGCAAAATAGAAGTACAAAAACCACTAAAAGTGAGAGATTGTCAATGAGCATGTGCACTAGTTGTCGATATAGATTGAGCATAGCATAGACACTGTCTTGACAAACTGCGCTAGGCTTGTTCAAGCTTGCACGAAAAGAATGCACCCATGAATTCATTGTGGACTAAGCATGTGTGAGCAAGCGACTTCGAACCTTTCAATCAAAAAATGGATCCCAAAATCTTAACAAAACATCATGAGCCAAGGAGTGACCATGTAATGAATGATCACAAGATCCACAATAGCTCAAAAATTCAAGCATAGGAAAAATAATTTTGGAGGGTGTTGTCACAGCCACAACACTTGGTGACACACTTGTAGAACTCTAGCTTCTCTTCCTCGATAAATTATTTATGCAAGGTCTAGTTCTTCAGGAAGTATTGATTCATCGTTTGGATTACCATGGATTCCCTGCTTACCTCGTCCATGAATATAGTCCCCTTTATTCGTTTTCTCAGTTGAACACAAACATAAGATCAACGATCACACTATGTTTCGAATTAGGAAAAGGGTAATGAATTTTGCGAGCTTTAGAATTTCAGAGTGTATTTTTCGTCTCTAGTGTTTCTTCGCTACCACAATTCCTAGATAGTACGTTGGCGGAGTCACTGCAGCAACACAAACATTGCTCCACTGCCAATAGGCCTAAACTGTACCCTGAAGGATTTGCTTACTCCACTTCTCTGCGCAAGAAACCTTTCTCTTCTTTCGCCTTTATTTATTTATTTTATATAGGAATCTGCATCAACACTTACTTATTTCATGGGCAAAAGAGGGATCCTGACTTATTGAGAGCAGGACAGGTTTTCCCTTCAAATAATCATATATAAGACCTCTGATATTGGTTTTCTCATTTAGATTTTCCCCTTGTCCTTGTCTACTAAATTGATTAGCTTGAAAACACCAAAACATAAAGAACTAAGTGAAGATGTAAGGTTTTCAGGATAGACATGGGTATCATGGCTCAACACAATGCTTTCCTTACTTAAGGATTGTATTTTTCGTCAAAACATCAATCACCAAACGACGTGACCAAGATGAAGAAGACAGACAAAAGGTTAGCCAAATGTTGTAGTGTCACAAGGCCCTTTTCTATTTCACCACGTTTCCTTTTGAGCCAACAAAGCATCTTCATTTAAGGTCTTACAAAACGAAAGAAAATACAACACACAAGAAGAAGAAGAAAAAACAGGAGACAAAACAGAAGAAGTCTAAACCAAAACGTGATGCGAAACCAAAACGAGAAAACATAAGACAAACTATAGAAAGTGAATGGATGATGGATGTGCAGGAAAACTAATATGCAACTAGACTTACTCCTAACCTAACCAGCTAAAAAGTCGAGGTCATGTATAATGAAATTTCCAATATAGCCACGGCAATTGCTCCCGACCTGCATACACAAAGATATGACCAATTAAAATTGACAATAAATGTGAAATAGAACAGATAAAAACTTGAATAACTTGCCAAAAAAATTGAAGGTCTTGCCTGTCAGCAAAAAGATAGGCCATAGCCACTACTTCTAACTGATGGGCCAATAAATTAGACATAAATTAAGGCCCACCTAGCCTTTTTTAGGCATTTGAAGGATATATTCAATCTATCCTTCTAAACTTAATAATGTTTTTAGCTTTAATATGTTCATTAGGAAGGTTTAGAGATGATTTCATATTTGTACCTAATATTATTTATTTTTAAAGAATATTATGTGAATATTGGGCAAATTATGAAGATTTGGAGGAGGAGATAATCTAGGGACTTTCTCCCTACTACAGGAGGATAAAGATTGGATAATAAATCAACATGATATTATGAAATTATTGCACAAATTCTGAAGCTCCAATGATTGAGAAAATCTAGGAATGTGTTCCTTGTCATTTAATGCAGATTCCTAGTGTTGGGAACCAGATCCACTATTTGAGGGATTTTGGAGGGGAAATATTTCTCCTTTCATGGAAATTCTTCCTAATCATTTTTTATAAGTAACAATTCGAATTTTCCTCTAGGTATTGGTTTTTCTTAGTCTTCTTGTGGAGAAAACTTGTATTTTTGTAGCTCCACTTTCATTTCTAGCAGGGATGTACTTAGATTGATTCAAATAATGAAGATTGGTTCCATTTTTAGCTTCTAAAGCTTGGTCTCCTTCATAGGGTTATAAGTATCATTGGCTTGGCCATCCCAAGAGCCTCAGAGCCTTTTTATAGTTTACTTTTCTACTTTTCACTTCTTCTGCACATGCATCTCTTGTTCTTGTTTTTTTCTATTTCCGCAATTAGTATTGATAAATTCTTGATGTAGGATTGGGTTAAATGGTTGAAGTGAGTTCTTTTGTAGGATCACAAGCATGATTTAATCCTTGGAACAGATTTTAAAGGTCATAGTAATCATTGAGCTACTTGGATTAGTTTGTTTATTCACAAATCTAAAATATTCTGGAAGTCCCTTGTAGCAAATAATAGTAATTTTCTGCTATTTTTTAGAACATGCTAATGAGTTTCATTTGAGTTTATTCCACTTGCATTAGATAATAAAAATATTCAAGTTAATAATAAAAATTAACCTTTCATTTTCATTTGATTAAGTTAGTCATTTGATAGGTTAACTAGCTCACTAGTTCTCGAATTTCTAGCTTTTAGACCAGCAATTTTTCTGCTATTTTTTAGCACGTGTTAACAGGGGTATTTTTGAGTGATTCCACTTGGAATGGAGACCTAAGACATCGTATTCAATAAAAAAAATTGTTCCATCCCATTTTTATTTGATTTACTTGGTCATTCGGTGAAATTTATCTTCCTGTAGCAAACCTGTAACTTCTTGTAGAAAACACTATAACTTCTTGTAGCACTCATCTAGCACATGTAGCAATGACTTCAGATTTCTCAAAAATATTGGTCATTTATTGTACGCTTAGGGTTGAATGATAACCACTAGGCTCTAAATCTGTGATTGATGAAGAATAAAAACCAATTAGGACATGAATTTTTAAAAAGTAGATTAGGCCTATTTATTGAATTCATGCTCTTAGGATTTCAATTACAAATTGTTGTTCTTGCCTAGGATTATTTTCTTTTCATAATAAAATTTCCATTTATGCAATTATTTTAGGGTTTGATTTCATTACATTCACTACATTACATCATGACAACGAAAGAATCACACATTATATGTTGCACATATAGTGTTGATACCTCTTAATTTTGTACGAAGCCCGGTTGATAATTAAAGTTGGTAGCCTTGGGAGTT